>BMAU01005317.1:5000-12868 GCA_019973935.1 Trichonephila clavipes | reverse complement strand
GAACATGTCCCTCGTTGCTGTCCCAAAATGATTCTGTAACAAGTGACCTTATTTATTAAATTATATTACAATCATACTTGGCCTGTTGCCAATTCATGTTTAGCCTGTTGCCAATTCATATTTAGCATGTTTCCATTTCATATTTGGTTTGTGTCCATTGCATATTTGGTTTGTCATATTTGGTTTGTGTCCATTGCCTATTTGGTTTGTCATATTTGGTTTGTGTATTTGGTTTGTGTCCATTTCATGCTTGGTTTGTCACCCTTTCCTATTTGGTTTGTCACCCTTTCCTATTTGGTCTGTCCCCACTTGGAGTTTCCTGCTTGGCCGTTCCCCCCATTCTCTTCTCGTTTCCTGCTTGGCCGCTTTCTGTTTCCTTCTTTGAACGATGCACCCCTCCGTTTGAACGGTGCCTACCCTCGTTCCACCCTTGGAAGAAGACGGGACTCGATTGAAACGCCGGGACGTTGCAGGGTGCCTCTGAACACTCAACGAGATGAAAGCCACCTGAGGGAAAAGGATATCTATTGAAGCAAGACGTCTTGAAAACTATTTCCTTGTCACATTTATTCCCACTTGACCCGTTTCATCTTTGGTGCTTCCCAGTATTTACTTGAAAAAGACAGGCCCTGCTCTCTCGTAAACCCTTTTCTCTTTGCACTCTAGTCTTTACCTCCCAAAGACTTATCCTGATTTTTTTTAAAACTCCTTGGTTGTCTTTTGCTTCCCATCTCTCGTCTTTACCTGAAAACTACACACACTTTGGCTCTTTACAGGCCTATTTCCCTGCTCAAAACCCTCTCATAAAACCCTCTCATTTTCGCGGTTACATCTTAATAAGGAACTTTTGAGTTTATGACGTCATAAATTTTGTATAAAAGGAACTTTTGAGGTTCTGATGTATGACGTCATAAATTTATGTATAAAAGGTGAGTGTCATGATATATATATATATATATATATAATATAAAATAATTTAATAAAATACATTCAAAGGTCCCGGTGTTATTATCACTATACCATTAACCTATGACAATAACTTTATGTATGTCAAGTTTATTGTTGACGAGTTATTTATTTTCCGAGTTCCACTTGAAGCAGGACATGTCTCTCAGGACGCTTTACACGTACATCAGTTCATCAAAGGATGTTGTCGTTCGTTGTCCCCTTTGCTTTGAATCCATGACCTTTGGACATTACTACCACCAACATGCTTTGCAAGAACATTTTTTGAAACATCGTAAAGAGTGCGTTTTTTGCATGGGATTGAAATCTTGGCCTCATGGGCAACGAATGAAGCGTGAGAATGTGAAGCATGTAGTGGATTGTTTGAAAGACTTTGTGGCTCGTAGGAAAGAGGATGACCGACCCCCGGATTACGACTTATTTGAAGGTGTCACGTGCGAGTGCAAGTATTTCATCTCGCTGCCCCACTCCCTATATGATCGTCGCAAAGACCCCACGTATGAGGGATTTTACGAGTCAGTGTTTGAAAAACCCGATATGTGGCCACGTGGACTAGCATTTAGTGCAGCGAGTGGTTTGGGAAAGGACGTTCACGGAATCCTCCAACGCTACCAGTCTCAAGACATGGAGTGGTTTCACATTATGGTGAAACATGACGCCTTTCCCATATTTTGTCGGGAGATGGAAACGATTCGGGACGAGTTTGTCCTTTTACCCTTTTGGTGTCTGTGCGATGGATTGGAAGGTAAAATACAACACCGGCACATGATTCTGGCCTGTGAGCCAGAGAGCTCGTTTAAAGACCTTTGGAAACACAAAATTCGTTATGATTCTCCAAACAAGGGACGCGCCAAGAAATGCGTGAAAATTCGAGATGCTTTTCACTTGGCCCGCACCATTGTATACGTGAGCCAACCCAAGGCCATGTGTGACGCTGGAATCCCAGAAAATGTAGAAGGGGGAAATCACACCTCCCATTTTCATATCAATCGACCCATGCATGAGCATAGTATTGCCTTTTTATGCACTCTGTTTCCCAACGGGATAGAAAGGTTACTTTTGGAACAAAATGGTCGGAAGAATGTGGTACTGTGGGATATCCACGCCAAATGCGTGAGAGACAAGTGGCGCAATTTAAAATGGGTAAGTCCCATTAAAGTGACGGGCTGGAAATTTATCCATTGTCAAATTCCCTTCAACGGCCAAGAAGAAAGGTATTTGACGCTGCACGGGGACAAGAAATTATATTTCAAACCGGGATATTCCCTTCAAATTCTCAAGGACGAAATGTATGTTTTATCCTCTAAGCAACAGAATGTCATGAAGCAACTGAAGAAATGTAAAAGAAAAGGTGCAAATGGAACAGAGATAATTATTGGAAAACAATAGTGGCAGAATTGAAGTTGGAACGAGACGTATTTAAAAACGAGTTTAAATCAAAAGAAAATGAATGGAAATCTGAAAGAGATGTTCTTAAATCTGAAAGAGATACCTTCAAAGCCGAAAGAAATGAGTTTAAAACCGAAAGAGATGTTACATTAAATCTGAAAGAGATGTTCTTAAATCTGAAAGATTTGTTGTTTCAAAGCCGAAAGAAACCTTTAAAGCCGAAAGAGATACCTTCAAAGCCGAAAGAAATGAGTTTAAAACTGAAAGAGATAATTTGTTGTTGGAAAATTGTGGACTAAGAATGGTGATTAATGTGACTCGAATGCTTTCAGATTCGTTGCAAAAATAAATATACTTGAAAATTACATGTGTGTGGTATGGGTTTATTACAAAAAAAAATTTTTTTTTTTTTTTTTTTTATTGCTTTAAATGTTTTTGCCTTTCAACTTTTTCTGTGGCTTTTAAATGTTGATTTTCGTGTGATTAGAAATGTCTCCTGGAATATTTACAATTTATTTTCTGTAGCTTTTCAATTTTGCCTTTCAAGTGAATAATTTCAGAAATTTCTCAGTACCCTGGAATATTCACCATTTTATCATTAGCCTATGGTAATTACTGCAATAAAAGTGTGCCAAAAGTGTAAACCCTTTTTTAGAGTGTACAGTCTACTTTTTACAGTCCTTGCCGTTCAAGTGTGTTTCAAACCCCTCTCACCCGTTTTTACAGCCGTTCAATGTGTGTCTCTCTCCTAGTCTTTGTTGCCAAGTGTCCCGTACACCTTTTTTACAGCATCCTTTTTTACAGTCCATCCAGGTATCGTACCCTACAAAAATTTCCGTTTTCTTTTCAATAGGTCCTCCCGTGGGTCGTCCATGGTTGACGAGGCCCTCGGGTAGCATTCACCCTTCTCTTTACGCTCGTTTCGTCCCTGCCCCCAAAGGAGTTTGTACATCCATCTGCCAGTGGGAACTTTTGATCCCATGAGATTTTTCATGGCATGCTTCCAATTGCGTCGCTTCTCCATGTACCATTAGCGTATGTC
Source organism: Trichonephila clavipes (assembly GCA_019973935.1). Classification (NCBI taxonomy): domain Eukaryota; kingdom Metazoa; phylum Arthropoda; class Arachnida; order Araneae; family Nephilidae; genus Trichonephila; species Trichonephila clavipes. Next base: position 9,471 of record BMAU01005317.1, on the reverse strand, counting down.
ACTCATTGTGGGCCCCGGTATTGTGGAAACGGCACCATGCTGGGTGGACCCCCGGTATTGGGGAAACGGCACCATGCTACGGTAGGCACCAGTGTTATTACCACTAAACTATTAGCCTATGGCAATAACTGTAAATCAAGTTTCACCTCTCGTTTTACAGTACTTACCATAGGTTCCATACAGTCGGTCGAAAAAATTCTTGAGCACCGTGACCCTTTCAAAAAATGATTGGAAATGGAAAACGACCTTTATTGAAACCCTCTCACTTGACATTTATCATGAACACCCTCTCATTTGAAATCGTCTCATTTGACATTCATCATGAGCCCTGTCTCATTTGACATTCATCATGAGCCCTGTCTCATTTGAAATTCATCATGTCTTTTGAAACCATTCATCATGAGCCCTGTGAAATGTCTCATTTGAAATTCATCATGAACACCCTCTCATTTGAAATTCATCACCCTCTCCTTTGAAACCATTTCATTTGATCATGAACCCTGTCTCATTTGAAACCATTTCACTTGATCATGAACCCTGTCTCATTTGAAACCATCTCATTTGAAATTCATCATGAACACTGTCTCATTTGAAACCATCTCATTTGACATTCATCATGAACACCCTCTCCTTTGACATTCATTCATCATGAACACCCTCTCCTTTGAATTCATCATGAACACCCTCTCCTTTTCATCATGAACACCCTCTCCTTTGACATCTCTCTTTGACATTCATCCTGAACACCCTCTCCTTTGACCTTCATCATGAACCCTGTCTCATTTGACATTCATCCTGAACACCCTGTCTCCTTTGAAACCCTTTCACTTGACATTCATCCTGTCTCCTTTGAAACCTTTTCACTTGACATTCATCCTGTCTCCTTTGAAACCCTCTCCTTTGACATTCCTCCTGAACTCCTTTGAAACCATTTCCCTCCTCCTGAACTCCTTTGACACCAGTTCCCTCCTCCTGAACTCCTTTGACACCCTCTCCTTTGACACCCTTTCCCTCCTCCTGAACCCTGTCTCCTTTGACACCCCTTTGACACCCTCCTTTGCATCGACCCCGTCTTTTCGTTCCCCACGACTCTTTTTCTATGACTCTTGTCCCCCCTCCTTTTTATCCACACCCTGCCTCCCCCAGGCACGTTTCCACGGCTCTTTTGGTATGCCTTGTGTCCCTTTTCCCCGTTTTTCTACTCCCACGTTGTGTTTCGGGTCTCGATTCCTGTCTGCCGCCCCGTCTGCAGGCATCCCCCGTGTTGTGTTTCGGGTCTCGATTCACGTTTGAAGCAACGTTGCCCCCCCCCCCTGTCCCACGTCGATTCCCGTTTGACCCCTGTCCCGCGTCGATTCCCGTTTGACCCCTGTCCCGCGTTGTGTTTCCGGTCCTGGATGCCCCCTGTCCCGCGTTGTGTTTCAGGTCCTGGATGCCCCCTGTCCCGTGTTGTGTTTCGGGTCTCGATTCATGTTTGAAGCAAAGTATGCAGAAAGCGTATGTATGTATGGACAAGGTAAAATTTTTCAAATTTCCCACCAACAAATATTTTAGCACGGGGCGAGGGTTTCCTGCCATCCCAGAGCGACAGGGGTCAAATGAAATACTGGACAGGTCCAATGAAACAGAGGTCTCCTAAAAATAGTTGTAACACGGGGGTCACATGACATGCTGGACGGGTCACATGACATGCTGGACAGGTCAATGACATGACATGCTGGACACAAAATGTTTCAAATTTCCCACCAAAAAATTTTTAGCACGGGGCGAGAGAAAAATATTTCATTCCATCCCAGAGCGACGATTGAGACAGGTCAAATGAAATTCTTGACATGTTAAATGAAATGGAGGTCTCACGAAAATAGTTTTAACACGGGGGTCACATGATATGCTGGACAGGTCCAATGACATGCTGGACAGGCCCAATGTGATATGTTGAACATGTTAAATGAAATGGAGGTCTCCCAAAAATAGTTTTACACGGGGGTCACATGACATGCTGGACAGGTCAAATGAAATGGAGGTCTCCCAAAAAATAGTTTTAACACGGGGGTCACACGATATGCTGGACAGGTCCAATGACATGCTGGACAGGTCCAATGACATGTTTTGGTGAGAGGGCCACCTCATTCCAATCTTGGTGACGATTCACAGTGATACACATCTAGGTGAGAAGGCCTCCCATCTTGGAAACGATTCACAGGGATGCATCTAGATGAGAAGGGGGCGATTCACAGGTTCCAATCTTGGTGTGGACCCGAAAAAGAGGAGGGAACTGCCCCCTATTTTCGGTCTTGAAGATTTTTGCTAAAAATCATTTACTGTGACAGAATTTGAGATGGAAACCAGACTCCAAATCCTGACAAAAAACATTTAGCCAGCACTCCGAAGGTGCTGGCCTTTTATACTCTAATGAAAAATAATTTATTGGCAGCACTCGACTCGATTGGCCCAGAAAGATTATTCAGCCTAAATGAGTGCACATTAGCTGAGCGATCCAAACGTTGTATACTGAAAAAACTCGGGCCGAGACTCGATCCCCCTTTTCCAATTTTTTTTTTTTACAAACGCCAAAGTTGGGTTCAAACGATATTCTGACGCGTGACTCAGATTTCTAAATACGATAGGGGTGGTCCAACAAGTGTTGTACCGAAATCACATTCTGACAAAAAAATGAGACGTGTTCATTATTTATTGAAAAAATATATACAATGAGAGCTACAGGCCACTATTGACAGATCCATGGGCTCCGATAGATTATTGACGCTATTGACAGACAGATCCATGGGTTGGATGGGTTTAAATGCGATATTTTTGACACAAGAGTTTAGTCGGGGCATGGTCAAGTCCATAGGCTCCCTTTCATCCAGGAAAGAGAAGAGATTCTCATCAAAAATAGAGGGTACCGTGTGAAGCAGCTGGAGTTCTTGGGGTCCAAATACAAACGACATGAGCTGGTCGAATGCATCTGTCGACTCCAAAGGGTCCAACATGTCGAGCTCTGGGAGAAGCTGCATAGGTTCTGGGAGACTCTGCACAGGTGGGACGTGTGACACTGGAATCTGCACAGGTTCTGGGAGACTCTGCATAGGTGGGACGTGTGACACTGGAATCTGCACAGGTTCATTTTGGAATCTGCACAGGTGGCTGTGGGACGACTGGAATGGAATTGCACAGATTCTGATACATGTAGAACCTGCATAGGTGGCTGTGGGACGTGTGACACTGGAATCTGTACATGTTGTGGAACATGTAGAATGTTCATAGGTTCTGGGAGAATCTGCATAGGTGGCTGTGGGACTTGTGACACTGGAATCTGCACAGGTTCTGGATCCTCTGGAATCTGCACAGATACATGTAGAATGTTCATAGGTTCTGGGAGAATCTGCATAGGTGGCTGTGGGACGTGTGACACTGGAATCTGCACAGGTTCTGGAACCTCTGGAATCTGCACAGGTTCTAGGACATCTGGAATCTGCACAGGTTCTAGGACATCTGAATCTGCACAGGTGGACATCTGGAATCTGCACAGGTGGCTCTGGACATCTGGAATCTGCACAGGTTCTAGGACATCTGGAATCTGCACAGGTGGCTCTAGGACATCTGGAATCTGCACAGGTGTTTGTGGATCTGCACAGGTGGGACATCTGGAATCGGCACAGGTGGCTCTAGGACATCTGGAATCTGCACAGGTGTTTGTGGAATATGCACAGGTGGGACATCTGGAATCGGCACAGGTTCTAGGACATCTGGAATCGGCACAGGGGTCATCGGTCGTTCAGATCGTCTAGACCCACGTCTCATGACGGGACGCACTCGTTTCTTGGGTAGAGCCTTTTCCTCCAAAGGTCGCTTTTCGGCCGGTACATGAATCGGGGTAGGTGGAGGTAGCTTGTAAGGAGTTTGATTAAACTTTTTCATTTTCCGGAAATCTCCCACGTGGAATCCCTTGAAGGAGCTGGGGCAGAAGGGATTCGGGGATAATGTCCAAACCAAAGGCGGTTTTTTGTACCGTCAACACAATGTAGTGTGTTCCAGCTGGGATCGGATACGCCGTGTGGGGCTCCAAGATGGTTCGATGGTAGAGCATTTGGTCATGGGGCTCAAAACTTCTCCGAATCACATGGGCTCGGCACTTGAGACTGGAGGCTGGCAATTCATAGATCAACATGGGCACATGCGTCGTTTGAATCAAGTGAATCTCTCCGGATGTCACCGTTCGCAAGCCAAAGGTAAAATCTTTTTGGCAAAAAATAGGTTGTTGTAAATGTAAACCATTCTCGTGTCGGTATTTTTGAGCAGTCTGTCTGGATTTCTCAACAGGCCTTTGGATGTTTTTTCCCACATCACGTCGTTGGGTCTAAATTCATTGACATGCTTTGCCTCCATGATGGCCCGTTTGAAATTGTCCAACCACGTCTTTTTTTGATGCCAATGGTCTTTACAAAACAGAACAAACACTCGTTTGGCG
>BMAU01005316.1:0-36893 GCA_019973935.1 Trichonephila clavipes | reverse complement strand
TCTTGAGTTTTCCTTTAGCAATTAGTACTCTCGAAAAGTTGATCATTTATAAAAATGTGTTGGTTGAACACATACGAAAATGCAATTATTTTAAAGAAAAACGTATAAGTAATATCTTAAAGTGGTATTTTAAGTTTAATTAAGTTTATAATAATTATTTTTTCAGAATTATAAACTTTAAAGTGGTTTTTCTCAGTTTGTGTTTTTCGAAACCTTAGTGCATTCAAAATGCTACTCCTTCGACAATTATTTACCAATCACTTCAATTTTTTTCCTGCGTGTTAAAAATAAAGCATGTAATAAAATTAGGGATCCGTTTTGCTATAAACTGAATACTTTTTTAAAAAAAAAATAAAATGTAAGACATGTTGGCTTTTTTCGTTGATTTTTAGCCTGTATATCAACATTTTTTTTTTCTCGAAAACGAATGAAGTTATTCTAAAATCGATCCCTAAATTTGTTTAGATCTTCCATAAGAGTATTATAAAAAAATTTCAGGTCAAAAAATTAATTTTTACAAAAGGAGTAGGATTTTAAAATTTTTCCAATTTTCTTCAAAAAATTTAAATTTTTAAAATTGTGTGAATAATATATGAAAATTTTCATCTGGTAACATTTTCTTGAATAGAAACATTGTATAAGATGTTAAAATATAATTTTTAAATACGTAAATAAAGAAGTTTGCTCAAAGGGTGCCAAATCCCCTTAATATCCCGGATTAAAAGTTGCATCTTTAGTCATGTTCACTAACAAAAGGGTATCCCTGGCAAATCAGGTTTTGGTCCCAAGCCGAATCTTACGTACTTGGTATAAGTCAGGTTACGGGCCCCCTAGAATCTTGCCCCCCTCCCCAATGCGGAGGTGTACGTTACGCCACTGTTCACTATTAATTTTAATTTCATTGGAATAAATTCATACATGCATATGAAACTAGTTTTTAAATAGAATCAAATATAAATATTTTAATATGTCATCTCTACAGAAAGTTTTTTTTATATATAGGAAGAAACACAAACAAGAAGTTAGTCATATAGCTTACATATATTCTCAAACTAACACAGACAGAAATCATTATTAATTTGCGTTCAAACTTGCAATAACTATAAAAAAAGTCCGTGCATTTTTTTAAAGTATTTCATGTATATGTTGTTCATTATCGTATTTTAAAGCTATAACAAGGTACTGAAGATGGATCTTAGTCCTGAATCATCACATCAAGTGACGGGAACACTTGAAGCAATACTACCCCCTTTCCAAACTTCCACACTCCTCCAACGTGTGTAGTTTGCTCCTCAAAAGATTTAACGCCCATCAACTCCTGTATAGAGTAGATCTTTAGTGACATTAAGACTCGAACTCATGACTGGATTGGAATAACGCTTGCAACAAGCTCATGATAATGATTAAAGTCATAAACCTGCATATAAAGAAATTCTTATATTGCTATAGCTTTAAAAACATCGTGAAGTCATAAAATATTGGACTCCAATTTTTGAAAAAAATATTTCTTGGTTTTAATAAATTCAATACAAAAGATATTTGTAATTTTTTTATATTAATAATATAATCAAATTTATATGATATGGTAATTTGATTCTTAATGAAATGAATTCTATTATTTAAAAGTAAATTTTTAAAACTCATTTGTGACAAATATTTATGTGGATAGTGGTAAATATCTTCATTTACTCGCCAACAGTGCATAAAATTTTTATTCAAATTCTATATTCTAATTGAGATGTGGGTTCAAATATGTAGAGTGTGAAATGGCTTATGGTATCCGACTACGTTCGGAACCATGATTTTAAAAAGGCACATAAATGAATAATTTTCATGATATTTAAAGACACTTAGATTAGAATTCATGTATAAAATTGTTTTAAGGGCATTTTGACAGAAAAATTTATTTAAATACAACATTTCGGCAAAAAATTAACTTAGAATAACCTTTTTTCAAAATGTTCTCCTTTTGTGAAAAATGCTTCTATTATAATAATATTTTTCCAGTATATAGCTCAAACCTCTGTACAGAGGCTCAACTAGAATTTTTGAAATATATAACTTAGAATAGTGGGTTTATCCATGTTTTACGACAACAGAGGGGAGAAATTTTAAGAAAAAAAACGAAGGATAATTATTTCAATTGGTTGTAACTCTGAAAATAATGTGAATTTTTCAAACATCGTATTTGAGCCTCTGTGCAGAGCTTTGAGCTATATACAGGGAAAATATTATTAAAATAGAAGCATTTTTCACGAAAGGAGAACATTTTGAAAAAGGTTATTCTAAGTTAATTTTTTTGCCGATATATTGTATTTAAATATTTTTTTTGTCAAAGTGTCCTTAAAACAATTTTATATATTTATTCTAATCTAAGTGACACTAAATATCATGAAAAATATCCATTTATGTACTTTTTTAAAATCACAGTTCCAAACGTAGTCGGATACCTTAAGCATAAAAATAAAATAATTCATTTTTAGTCTACAAGAAAGTTAAACATTTTTACAGGAAGAAATAATGTTCTTGCATCAAATTCCATTTAAAGAAAAACTAAATAATTATAGAAACCACAAAGTATACATAAATTTAACTAAGAAAAATTGGTAAAATCATTTGTATTATTTTACTATTCGCTTAATAGGTATTCATTCGTTCAATTATTAGAAGCGCAGAAAGGAAACATTATCTGGAATTAGTTCCACAAGTGAGGAGAAAACATGTCGTCTCATTGAATCGCCCGGTGATGGTGTATGAAACTCCTGTGTCATGAGTTTAGGAATCTCTCTCTCTTATTACTTTGAAGGTCAAAACTATTATTATTTTTAAAGTAGATTTTAGTTGCTCCATTGATGATCGCAAAAAACTGTTGAAAATTTTAGAGAGTGTCATAGCTACCTACGGCCTCTGTGTGAATGGGATGGACAGCGAACATAGCACTGGATATGAGACTAGAAGAAGCTGCTAGGAAATGGAGGCACAGTCTGAAAAAAGAAAAGAAAACTTGTTACAGAAGGGTAAACAACAGTAAGGAGCATTATTGTTTAAGTAAAAGAGTACAGGATGGGATAGGGTTAGAAGAGAAAGGAATATTAGTTATTAATTATTTAACGTATCACACAATTTACAAAATTTTAAACGGGCTACAATGATATTTTTGGAAATGGCGCGCCCATTGAGACACATAATGGTTCAATTGACATTAAAATTAGGAATAATAAGTGTTGTTCTGTTTTTAGGTCTGAACTTATTGCAATTCATGAGGGACTGCTATTTATTGAGACAATGTTTCTGACCTTGTCTCCAGGGATATTTCGATTTTAACTGACAGTCGTGATTCCATACAGCACTTCTCTCGTTGGACAACTGTTGGAGATATGACAAGCCTAAATATTCTGGATATTGTGGATCAACTTTCTTCTAAACACTCTATATACTTTCAATGAGTCCCCTCCCATATTGGATTGAATGGTAACGAGATAGTCGATAGTTTGGCCACGTTTGCCACTCCTGACACCTGGTGGGGGTAACACTTGTCTAACTGTTGCTGACCTCTCCTTCATTAAAAGGAAAGAATTAAATGCAGTTTGGAAACTATCACCTGCTCACACACCCTTGGTATTTTGGGGGAAATCCTCACCAAGCTCATATTCCTAGGAATCGGTAGACTGCTCCCCCCTGCCCACATCAAATCTCTTACTTTCAAGAGGGCCGGAAAGTTTTCCTAGTGTCATAGGTGTGAGATTGATCAGGATTTTCCCAGTCATATTCTTAATTGCTAGAATTTTTCTGTTGACTAAGTTATAGGAAATCCTATTTTATTTTTGGATTTTTTGGCGAGTTTGAGTTTTATGGAAATAGTGTAGCTGAGCTACACCATCTGCGATAAGAACCAACAACACATTTTTGAATTTTTTACAAACTAGTAATATGATGTACAAATTCCGATTGTCACTTTGCTTCATATTTCAATCTCCTTTCTCGGATCTCGTTCAGTTTGTAAAACTTGATTCAATTCCACTTGTTGCCATCTTCTCTACAGAAATCTTACACTGTTAAGAAATTACTCAAAAAAGCAATAGTCTAACATCAGAAGTTTATAATAATTGGGATAACAATTTATACTACTCTTATATACTTAAAAACCTCAATGTAAAATTTTTAAAAGCACTTAGCATGTTTTATATATTTATTCACAAAATCATGTTTTATCAAAAATTGCATTTAAATTTTTCCACATTTATACAAATTCTCTTTATTTATCTAGATTATATTATTAAATTGCAACTCCGAATATTAAATTTGCTTTGAAAGTAAAAAAAAATGGGTTCGATAGTATTTATATGAATTTATAAACGTCCCTAACACTAAATATTTGTTTCATTAAATAATTAATTCTTTGGTAAGAGCGTTACAACAAAGCAGTATTTATCGCAACAAACTGAAACTGATGAATGCATCCATATTTTTCAGAAAAATCTCATTTGTTCACATTAAATATTATTTTAAAATATTGAAGCAGATATGTTTGAGCCGAAAGTATAAAGTACACGAAAGACGACGAAGAATAATTTGTGACAAAGCAATTATATTTCATAAGCTCGTGAGATTACTTACTAAATCTTGAAGGGGAAAATTACAAATATCTGAGTGGTTAGGAAATGTGAACTTTTTAATTTTACGGAAAAAGAGAAGAGAGAGAGAGAGATGTTTCTCTTCTTATTTAAACATCTATCAAAACCCAATTCTCTTTTTACACACATAGATAGTTTTAATTAAATGTTGAATACATTGTTGACATCTTGTGTTAACGTAGCTTTTGAAAAAAGAAGGCAATAAAGAATGAAACGAAATGGGAATTGGAAGCGATTACCCGCTTTATTCCCCCAGCTTAAAAATGGAAGTCCAAAATTAAACAAGCAAAACGTTCTTTAAACAATTGCGTAGCGTTTATGAAAATGTCTTTTAGTTTCTTCAGGTACTGGTAATCCATTTGGTAAATTAAATTTACAGGAGAGAATTGCAGTTGCTGCAGGTAAAGATCAAAAAAGAAAAATTAGAGTTTTTTTTTTCTTTTTGAAAGAAAAAATTAAATATATACCGGAGTGATGAATTTTCTTCAAAGAACAAATTAATAATGAGTATGTGAAAAGGAATAAATATTTGTTTGGGGCTGATATATTCGCTTCCCCTCTCAGTTACTTTACTTATTTATTAATATTTTTTTATTCTGTTCCCCTTTCTTGTGCTGTCAGAAAATTCGAGATAGAATTCCAGTTTCGTGTTTAAAAGTGCTCGCTCCAAATCGTGTGTGAGTAATTTCGCTTCTCTTTTAATTAAACGAGAAACGTGGCGTCAGATTCTCTAGAAAAATGAAATTAGTGCACTCGAATAGTACTTGATTGTTTCTGAAATATTAATTTAGATATCTGTCAGAGTAATTTTTCTCAAATGAATTACGTGTGATTGCACCATTTTTTTCTTACTTCATTTGCGGTAAGAGATGATGAGTTTTCTCTTTTATTAATTAAACGATGAGGTAATAACCTCATTATTTTATCTTATTTTGAATTGAAGCTTGTAAAATTGTCAGGCATGAAAGACGAGCAAGATTACTTAAATCGTCCGAAATATGACGGTTTTTTTTTTTTAAAAAAAGCATTACGAAGACAAATAGTACTTAAGATTCAATTATATAAATTAAACTCATGAACACGGGAGGCGTACGCACGTTTTTCAAGAAAGCAGTTCTCATTTAATTTGAACAGCCATGACTTTATATTTACGAAGGAAAAAAATCTAGAACAATTTCATTCGTAGACTAATTTTACGTGATTCTTGCATTCCTTGTAGAAAAAGTACCGTAAAATTCTGCGTATAACGCACACTTGTACTTTCAAGCGGTAATTTTTAATTTTTAGGTATACTCGCTGATTAACGCAGCATCCCCTATTTTACGAAGCAACCTGAAATGTTCGTGCATAATGATCTTTTTCTTTGAAGTCATATATTCGAGGTATTATTCCAAGCTTTTGATAGAATTGGTTTACTTCTAGAGCTACAGCCTTTTAAGTTAATTAGAAATAAATGTCTCTTATTTCTTTAAACGAAACACCATTTCCATATATGTAGAAGTCTAACATTTATCTATGATAATATTTTTTTATTTTTATTTTTAAAGTTTTCATTTGTATACCCAGCATATGACGTGCACACGGAAATTTCGATCTTATTTTTTGAGTTAAAAGTGAACGTTATACGTTAGTTTTTACGGTCATTGGGAAGAGCGATAATTCGCTCTATTTAACAGCCCATCATGGCTATTTACCCGCCACCTAAGCTCGGGGGTGTGGTAAGGGTTGTTATACAAAAAAAAAACAAAAAAAAAACTATGCAGTTCATTTACATTTGGATATAAACCAAAGTATGTAATGTGTAAATATGAAATATTTTCATTGAATTTATTTTTAATATAGAATTCGAGGATTTTATGCAAATCAGTCGCACAGAATAAGACAGTTTTTTAAGAGCGATGAGAATTTATTGCGAAAATCCAATCCATGAAATACAGGGTTCAGCAGCAATATTCGCAGAATAAATCTCAGGAGGTCTTCACACCTTCAACAGCAATTAAACAGAATTATCGGTGTCTAAAATACCTAGTAATATGAATGTAATGATTATTCCCAAACATTTGATCATTCAAAAGCCGATGTAATCACTAATCGCTTCAACAATCAGAGAAATACTAACTGATCGCTAGTAGAAACCAGACTGACTGACTTTCGGAGAGCATCTCTATTTTATATCCCTTGCAGATAATTCGAGGAAGACCCACTTGTGTCATAGGTTTTGAAATTTGTGTACTTCTCTACTAATTTCTAGAAGAATCCAGAGGGTCCCGAACTTGCCAAAGTCACCAAGTTGATCATCAAGTTGACAACGGTCACCAAAAAGAATGCCGACTTGGCTCTATCGCCAAGATTTCACCAAGTTCCCATTGAATCACCATTATAACGTAAGGGACGGCGTTGCTTGTGAATATTAAACTTTAACTTAAAATAAATATAATATAGATTAATATATAAATACTTTATACATCCAAGTACGAATTATTTACACTATTTTACACAACATTCGTAACAATATCTATTATATAACGTTAGAAATTATTCTCTTTGGCGTTTACTGCTTAGGAATTGATTTTTAAAACAAAAAAAAAACGGTGTGGAAATTTTATGAGGAGTGAAATTTATACAAGCGTTAAGAAAAAAAAGTTACGTCCTTCTGCGCATGTGTATACTTGTATAGAGCCAACTAGGCAGAAAGAAGAACCAGAAAGAGAAACATTCTTAGCATTTTCAACATTTTTAAAATTTAAATCTATTTTTTTTGTATCAAAGTCGGATAAAAAAATAATTTCATAATCGGAAGTATAATTCATTTCGCCATGATACGGTATTATTTTCTTCTTACAGAACAACGCTATTTTGCCTGTTTACGTTTTTTTTTTTTTTTTTTTTTTTTTTTTTTTGCTAAATTGAGTCAATATCGATGCGTTTTTATGAAAAGAATTTTTCAATCATTCTTTATGGGATTATAATAATTGTAATGAATCAAAATTGTATATTAAAAAAGTTCCCATTTTTTTTTGTTGTTTTAGAATCAATAATTTTTTTTTCTATTTTTCAAAAAATACTTAAAATTCTAATTAAACATTTAATAACTTCGACATTTATAAAAAAAAATCCCATGAAACTTTTTTCGTACTATCATCATTTGCTTTGATTAAATATAAATATATATAGCTCTAATTTTTCTTAATGTTTATTTTATTTACTCATATATGTAATCCTTTGATGTAAGTGTTTTGCATAGACTGGCATCCTTTTTTGTGAGAAATCTCGATATAAGAATAGTTGAGTTTACTGATAGAATTTGAATCGATATGCGTTTTTAACATGTAATAGAAAAAGTTGTTGTTTTAACTTATTTATTTTTTCAGATTTTCGACTGTAATAAGGTTTTTTTTCAATCTTCTTGCGTATGAATATATACTGTTGTTTGTTACGTGCTAACTTTTATTTAAAAGTTTATTCTATTTCAAATTGATTATTTGCATCACATTTCGAAAACTGAACCACCGAAACAAAAATGACATATCGGTCACCCTTTCGGTTACATCAGGTAAGTAAAATTTACATATATATATATATATATATATATATATATATATATATATATATATATATATATATAATCCTTTGTTATTATTCTTTCTAGTTGATTTTTCCAACATAAACTTTGGCTAATTGACAAATAAAATTCACTACATCTGTGCATATAATTAGTTGAATGCCTTTACACAAACCTAGAGGTTGGGTTCGTTTAAAAATCTTCAGATTTGGCAACGACTAATTGGAGGTTACGTCACGACATTATGTACAATAGCATTTGGCAGTAAAAGAGTTACGTTAAACTAAATAATATTATCAGGATAATAAATGTAATCGAAGAACAACAGGAATTAAATGATTATTGTAAAACCGGCTTATTCTCAGACTCCCGTCAGCGTTAAGTACCGGAATCGAGACTCATTATTCCATGCTACTTGTTTCCAGTACTCTACACTCAACGCTACTTGTTTTCAGTCATATATACTCCTGTCTCTGTGCTCTCTTGTCCAGGCAAGACGTGCAGCCCGATGGCGAGCATTGAGCAATGGTACTCTTGTAGGTTGACGGCTCCCCCGAAACCCATACGGTGAAGCGATCGTTGTTGTCCATTTACTGACTGTATGTCTGGCACCATCATTCAACTGGGTGGTAATTTGAACAAAGGTTTGGCTACGTACAATACGTCTCAGCCGTTTCTCACTACGCTCTGTCAAGGCTAATTTCTCTTTGTAATTTGTCCGTAGATTTCTAGGACTCCAAATGAAAAGGGTACCTTTTGGTGTTGTTAAAAATGAAACTGTTCAAAGTAATTCCGGTGGGATAAATTTTGAAATCTTAAGCAATGGTTTGATTTAGATGATTAATGTTGCACACACAAGAGTAACAGAAGGGTATTAGGGGTGAATCTCATGCTGCTGAGCCACAAACAAGTGACGAGGCCCCACTCTTGATTCAAGAGAGAGATAAACCATGTAAGAGAGACAGTCTTCTTAGGTTTTAGATTGATTCATCATAAATCACTCACTCAACGGATACGGCGAGGATTTCTCATTACCTGAAAGCCACAATATCCAAACTTCCATACCACGAAAAAGTGAGGATTTTCAGCTTCGAGAGTTTTAACGTACATTTGCCACTATACACGGTAGTTCATTGGTGGTACTTTTATTAAAACCTACGTCTCGAAAGAAACACCGCCAGCCTCGAGTTCTTAATCATGACCACTTGGTTAACGTATTCACCTTGTTATAGGCTTAATGTATCCGACTATGTTCGGAACCGTGATTTTGCAAAAGCGCATAAATGGATAATTTTCATGATATTCAGTGTCACTCAGATTAGAATACATGCATAAAATTGTTTTAAGGGCATTGTGACAAAAAAATGATTTAAATACAATATTTTGGCAAAAAAAATAACTTAGAAAAATCTTTTTTCCAAATGTTCTCCTTTTGTGAAAAATGCTTCTATTATAGTAATATTTTACCTGTATATACCTCATGCCTCTCTACAGAGGGTCAACTAGAATTTTTGGAAAATTCACATAATTTTTAGAGTTAACACCAATTGAAATAATTATTAGCGTTTTTTTCTTAAAATTGCTGTCCTCTGTTGTCGTAAAATATGAATAAACCCACTTCTAAGTTATATATTTCAAAAATTCTAGTTCAGCCTCTGTAGAGAGGTCTGAACTATACACAGGCAAAATAGTATTATAATAGAACCATTTTTCACAAAAGGAAAGCATTTGGAAAAAAGATTACTCTAAGTTAATTTTTTGCCAAAATATTGTATTTAAATAAATTTCTTTGTCACAATGTACTTAAAACAATTTTATGCATATATTCTAATCTAAGTGACACTAAATAGCCTGGAAATTATCCATTTATGCGCTTTTGCAAAATCACGGTTCCGAACGTAGTCGGATACCTTAGGATGGTTGATGATATATAATATGTTCTAAATCGGTGGTCTTTAAAATTTTTCGATGCAATTATTCCTTAGAAACATAAAGTGTTTTCGGGGAATCCCTTCAACAGATACATTGTGAAGAAAATATCTTAAAATAATATTTAAAGTTGAACACAACCACTTAAAGATATTTTCTGTAACGACAATTTAAAAGAAATATTGCACTTGTTATTAAAAAAGTTTAATGTATTTTTTTTAAATAATGTACTCCCAGTTTTATAACATTACTTAAGTGTCATCTACCTATGCATTATACAGGGTGACGCAAAAGTAGGTATGTAGTTACTTATACAGCACTAAATTTATTACAGATTTAACTGCGAACATATAATTACATATTTAATTCTGAAGGTGTTCACAGACCAACTCTGGCACATGTACTCCTGCAACCTGCCCCCGACACTCTCACACACAGTGTGACATAAATTATGGTTAGAACGAATTTCCTTAAACGCATCATGGATGAAATTCTTCAAATGTCATACATACTGTGACGGGTTTTCCGGAATAAATCTTTTCCTTTAGTACACCAAAGAAAAAAAATCCATTGGACTTAAGTCGTAGAAAATGTGAGCCACTCAATGCTCTCCCATATTTCCATCCAATGATACGGGAATTCCTGTTTCAGGTGTTGACAGACCACCAAAGAATATTGCTGTTGGACTCCGTCCTGTTGAAACAACAAATCCGCAGAGCTGGGCCTTTCTTGTAGTTGTAGCACCACAACTTCGATGAACATGCCCTGAAACCTGGAGCCATCAACGGTTCCATAAAAAAGACAGTACTCACGACACAATATGCGAATCACGATATGCGAAGCTACTCAGTGACGTCTGGCTGGTTCAATTTTGTAGTCATAATGACATGAGTAATGATATATGTAGTCATAATGACATCGGTCCAGTACACAGAGTTATTGTCTGTTGACGTGAACAGACAATTAAAAATATGCTTTATCTGTGTCTCCACGTTTTTCAAAAGCATATCTGGTTGTTCAGTCAGTTGATCTCCCAGAACTGTAATCAGCGGTCTGGATTAACCTCAAGAGGTCATGCTACAATCTGGGGTGGTACAGTTTAAGGTGCAGTTAGTGCATCAGACGTTGTAATAATGTTACCCAGCTCTCAAGATGTTTGTCGTGTGGATTAATGTGGCCTGTTTACAAATGTAATGATTATCTTCATCTCATTTTACTGTATTAACTTCGTGCGTGGTCGTCCAGACTTAGGTGCATTGGCATCGAAACTCGTTGTTTCAAACTAGTCTTTGATGAGATAAATCATAAGACATGACAGTGCGGGCAAATGAAATTCGTTTTCACATATCCTACGCATGGTCTCTATATTTTCATACTTCCAGGAGGTCTGAAGGATCCACCATTGGTGCTCCTCACTCAAATTTCCAACCATGATTTACACAAGAAACAAAAAGGGCACAATCAGTTATGGATATGTAACTATATACCTACTTTTGGACCACCCTGTATTTAGTAAATGAGACATGAGCTAACATTTTTTACTCAAACGATCGAAGTCCTGATGTATTGAAATTATCTGCAGTCACATTTTATCAGTCAAGGATCAAAATTAATATTTTTCGACATAAATTATTTTGTATTGTAACTTTCTTCTTATGAACTATTTTCTGAAAAAGAAATCCGAGTTTGAGTGTGCACAAATATATGTTGATACATTTTACATTTACATTATAATACAATGCACAAGAAACCAGATGTAGTACTAATATTTACGAAACAAAATGGTTTACTATTAACGACTGTTTCAAATTTTGGTTTTTAAGAGCATTATTACGCTTTGCATTATTTTGGAAACAAAATCATTGATATATTTTTATGACCATATGCTACATGCTTTTCTTTCATCTGCAGAGCGCTAAATATTTAATTATATGACGCTGAGGTAGTCTTTAATTTACTCATAAAATATTTACAGCTTTGTCGGTGGCAACATGAAAGGTCTTGGAACGAAAAGCTGTTTTGTTAATAAAAAAAAGTTCTTTTCGTATAATGCATTAGTTGGAAAATAAGAAAGGTTGATATGAGAGTTAATGGTAATAAAAAGTCAGATGTGTTCTTTTTCTATTAAATTTTGTTAGCTTTATGAGTTCTTTTTTTATGGTTTGGATAATTAGGTCGGGTTTCTCCTGTATTTATACTGATAAATGAGAATCGGGGAATTAAAATTGGCGAGAAAGAAAGTTGCGCAAGTTTTGGTTCATAAAATACTCTTTCAGCTTACAAAAATAGTGCGTGTTTAAAGGTATATCACATGAGAAAAGATCCTAAATCTTTTGAAATTCTATTATGGTAGCTGTCGTGGTTCTTTTATCTTTTGATAGTATATGAATATTTTAATAGTCAGATCATCTAATCTATTCAATCTTTAATGAATATTAAATATTTTCTCGGAGTGTGTGAAAACGATATTCCGTTTTACAATTTAATTTCTATAAGCCTTAAAAAAGGAGGGAATAATTAAAACTTGACAAATTAGTTTTGTTAATAAGAGGCTATCTATGTGTTATATTTATTCTATAAAAGGAAGTTTCTCTCTCGGAAAGAGACTGATACTCAATTTTTCAAGTTATAATTAAATTCTCTCCAATAAAATCCCTGAAAGGTATTTTTCATTTGTTTGTTTGATTTTGGATAAAGATTACTTCAAAACCAAACCAAAAGTCGATGATGATGAATTTCATAATTCAGAATTAAGATTAACTGACTTGGTAGGCACATGAGTATAGGTCTCCATATCTCTTAAATTTCATAACAAGATTATTGATAATTTTGGAGTTCAATCGAGGTTGGATTCAGGATTTCAGCTAGTGTCAATTTTAATATCAATTACTATAAAGATTTTGAATTGAACCATTAGACTATAGCGATTCTCTAAAGAACTTCAAAATGGTACTTGAATTTAGTTCTTGTATCTTATAATTCAAGTTATGCCGATAATTCATAATATGTAGTTTGAAATAACGACATGTCGCTTATATAAATCTGTATCTCTGTCACCAAGTTTCATCATGTAAATTTCCCTATTTTCCCGCATTCGAAAGGTTCTTCAAGGTTTCCTCGCTTTTCGCCGATATGAATATCTAGAATGAAATACATGCCATAGTGAAGGAACCGCATGAATAGCAGGAGTGTGTGAGAGGTTTTCCCTCTTTCTTGGGCACCTAGATATGTAGGAGGTAGGGAAGAAACACTCGCCGTGATCCAAACAATCTATTTATTGATCACATAGTATAACGACACAAATTCAGGTAATAACAGTCAGAGAATGTCTCGGTGCTAACCGCGAAAGTGGAGCAACGACGAAACACGCTAAAAATTAGGAGACTATCAAATTCGATCTTATATTATGTAGGATCTAATTTATTAACCAATTTAATCTCAGTAACCAATCGTTGCTTTAAATCTTTCTCCTAATAAGTATTTGATCACAATTATTCAATAATGATACCTGTCAGTAACAATCTCACCTGATTTATGGTTTATCTCCTCTTCTCCTCTATTTTCTTGCTAGAAAACAGACTACATATAGTAAACTAAATTTGCATATCCCGCTTTTCTTCTTCCGAAGGGTTGGTTGTGAATAATGCGAAATGATAGAATAAAGATTTCACAAGAGGATTAGTGGAAGGATCGCGAATAGATCCATCGCAAGTGTAAGGTGTAAATGAGTCTTCAGAATTCCCTTCGAGAACTAATATTATTTAAATGTTTTTAGTATTATATTATATTCTGTCAAAGATTAAGTAAAAATCTAAAACCTTCCTCCCTCACTCAATGTGAAAAAAACAATTCTTGCCCTACTGTTATTGTTGCCTTCACTGAAGTTGAAATGTTCTAATATTTTATTAATTACTAGAGCTTTTTATACCAGTAAGAGGAAAAATATATATTTCATTTCACTCACTTGTAGAAGAGTAGGCAGATGCATGCGTGCAGCATCACGTTGACCACGTGGTATCCGAAGGGTTGGAGCTCGTGGACGGCATAGTTGAGGCGAAAGCTCAACACAGTCAGCGGCCGGTACGACTTGTGACTTTTCTCCTGTAGAGAAATTTTAATAAAGATAAAAATCTTGAATTAAGTGGCTTATCTTCACTTCACAATAAATTTGAAATAATAAATTCTATTCGTAACTCAGAAATTTAATCATTAAAATTTTAAAAAATTCCAATTAATTCAGTAAATTTACGATTTGTTAATTGAGTAGCGAAAATATGTTTCACACAGATAATATATCTAAACTATCAAAACAAAGATATGAAATACTTTCATTCTGAGAGAGGAGCATTTTCTGATTATTTTGAATTTATGTTTAAGGTTTTCCTTCTAATAACGGGAAAGAAAGAAAAGAGCGAGCATTGCATCCTTTCAATTAAATTATTATCTCAGAGATTATTTAAAATCGATGCTGAATTCATTCACCCGTAAATTTTCGAAATTGTAATTTGCTTCACCTTTTGCCTCAATTTGTCTATTTATGTCATTTGGAATCCCCGTAAGTTTTTAAATAAATTCGTTTCTACCCAGCTAAATTTTAGATGTTTCGTAACATCTTAGAGTATTAGAAATTATTTGTTTAAAATTGTTGGAAAGAAAGATATGAAGAAATGTACTTCAAAGCATTTCCTCTATCCATTTTGTAATATATACTTTTAATTCCCATTCTTAAAAATTTGTAGACAAAAGTAGATGTTGAAAACTGTTAAGGTGAAGCGAGTGAACTATTTTTTCTGGCGGAAGGATAACTGTGTGACCCGCCCACGCGCGGTTTCCCCGCTTCACTCCCAAGCATTCTTTGTGGACGCGGTAGCCGAGTGGTATAGGTATCGGACCGTGACTTGCCTTGTCACGAGTTCGAGCCCAGTACCACTAAAGACCCGCCGTGTAGGGCAGCGATGCACGTTAAATTTGTAGAGAGCTGAAACGTCCTCCCGTTGGTGTGGTGTGGTAGTTAGGAGAGGAGGGTGCCAGCTCAGGTGTCGTCCACGTCAATTGATCATGGTTCAAAATTACATGGTCCGTCGCCAAAAGCCCTCGTGTAGCTGAACAGTGCGACGTTAATATTAAGTCAATCAATCAACCCAAGCATTCCTTCTACGGTGTTCACTGGCTGACCAGTCGCTGAGTGCTTTGGAGTCAGACTTGCTGTGAGCAGTTTCTGTGATCGTTTTTCGTATTTGTATATAAATAAATGTGCTGTCCAGAGATATCTGAGTGGAAGTAATTTCACAAAAGAACAACAAAAACTAATTGCAAATTTTTGTGAAATATTTAATCATGTAATGCTCAATTTGCATGCTAAATCTTATAGAAAAAACAGAATTTCCGTCTTATGTAATCTCATTCTTTGCGTTATACTGGCTGCATAACCCAGCATTGCACGGGCTTTTTCCTTCTTTTACTCCCCATGAGAGTTTCCCCTTCTGTTCTTGACGTCAGCACTCCGAGAATTTCTATATTTATGTCTCTTAAATTCCTTATTTCAAAATTTCGTCCACTTCTAACCCCGTTTAGATGGGTTTCTTTTCACTCAGTTCTATTTTCAGATCAAAAGGGGGAGCAAATGAACCTTACTAGCATTTTAAATTAAAGTAAATACGTAATTGGTAGGTATATAAACTTTACATTTGTTGAAGGCTTGGTGTTTCTAAGTTAAAGCTTTCAAATTTCATCCATCGATAACAAAAAATGCTAAAGTTATATTTTACTTTGATAAATAATAATAGAAGTCTAAGCTGAAGGATCAAAAGTAAAGAAGTAGTATTACTCGTGAACATACATGTTTAAACTCCTGTCTAATAGACATTCTGCATTTGCATGCGTTTATAAATAGGAATTTCTACTTTTATTTTCAAACTTATACTATTAAATTTATTTGAATACAGTAAGTTGATACCAAAGGGAACCGAATTTAATAAGTTCCTTTTCTTGGATTTTTGAAAAGATTTTGTGCTCATTTTACTATCTAGTCTTGTAAATGTTCGCTTCTCTACAAATATTTCCGAAAATTGAGGGAAAAACAGTTTTCCAGACATCTTCTCTGTTACTTTTTTGATCCATGTTATATTCAAATCAATATAATAGTCTTAGTTTGAGGAGACAGTAAAAGAAATATTCCATAGCTTTAACACCCATTTTAGGAATTCAAACTAGTTCTTAGACTGAAATGTTAGGAAACTTTTGCCAAATTAGGTATTTATTTGTGACAGAAAGAAATTTGGTTTGCAAGAGTACTTTTTTAAGTTAGGGGGGGGGATAAGGTAACATATGCAATATTCCTTAAAATCGAATATTTTGTCAAAAGTATTTCTTAAATAAAGTAGTTTGTAAAATTCTCTCGGTAAAATTAAATCTCGCTAAATCAAGCAATAAAATCAAAGAGAAAATAAAAATTATTTCTATTTATTTTCTTTACTTATTGATAAATCTTTACTATCAATTACTGCTGTGCTGCATTTTAAAGGACTGCTAAAAATTGATACTGAACACATTTTACGGGCAATATTTCTCAATGATAAGCACACCTTTTGTATATGGGGGTATCGTACATTTTTAACTATTGCTAAGAAATAACCGAGGTATCGGGATGAAACTTATTCTGCAGATCCATTGTTTCTTGTGACCATAATTGTGAATTACAGCTATTAATGTGGATTTGTAGATTTTACTGCATGAAACTTTAGATCCACAGAACACAAAAAATATCAGCTTGTAGGGGATTGAGCTCCTTGGTTTCAAATGATGGTACCGGATAAATTCACGATGAAATGACGTTATTTTCGGGACGAAAAGTTCGTTTTATAATTTGTTGTGAGTTGAAAAAACTTTTAAGGTATCCGACTGCGTTCGGAACCGGGATTTTGCAAAAGCTTACAAACTAAAAATATTTAATGTAACTTAGCGTAACGTTTAAAATTGTTTGAAGAATATTATTACAATAAAAAAAAAATTATTTAAATGCAATATTTTGGTAAAAATAAGCATAGAATTACCTAATTTCAAAGCATTCTTCTTTCATTAAAAATGCTTCAATATAATAGTAATATTTTTTAGATAATCTAAGATTTCTCCAGAGAGCCTGAACTAGGAATTTTGAAAAAAATTCACGTTATTTTTAGAGCTACTACCAATTGAAATAATAATCAGTGATGTTTTTTTTGTTAAAATTTCACACTTCTGATATATTAAAATATGGATAAATTCACTTCTGTAGATTATATATTTCAAAAATCCTAGTTCAGGCTTTGAACATAAGTCTGATCGATATATAGCAGTGCCTTTCTCAAACTTTCAATATTTCCAACCCAAATTCAAACATAATTTGCATTACACCCCCACCCCGATACAATAAAAATGTATTGAACGCATTAATAGTTTACTTTGACGCTCAAGCTGCATTAAGACCTTAAGTATAAACCTTACATATTATTAAATTTTGTATGTGTTACTTTTAAGTATTAAATATTTTAAGTAAAATACTTTTAAGTAACATGATAGTACTTTCCCATTCGAGTTTTTTAAATTGGAAGAGATTGCAATAAATATGCAACGTGAATTTTATTTTTTGTTATTTCAGAATGTATTTTGTTTTGCTTCCTTTCAGTAAATTAGTATTTTTTTAAACCTTTTATTCTCGATTTTTTGATACACTCGCGTACTCCCCCACGTTGGGTTATTATGCCCCTAAAACTGGCGCATCCTATACTTCTAGAGTCACTTGATTTATAGGTAAAAAAAATATTATTATAGATGTATTTCCCATAAAAGGAAAACGTTTTTAAAATAGATTGTTCTATGTTATTGTTTTCCGAAATATTGCATTTAAATAACATAACTGCAAAAAATAATTTTAATATTCTAGATTTTTTTAGATAAATTAGTTCTCTCTCTCTCTTATTATAATTTAAAATTAAGAATATTAATTTAGAAACATGTATTTAAAAAATACCTAGGTTATTCCTCGTGAAATAATTAAAAAACAATTATAATATGTTTTGTAAAATTTCTTAAATTTAAAAATTCAAGATTTTGAATTGTAACTTTCTAAAAATTGCATTTGTACAAAAACTCAGCTATGGAAGAAGTACATTAATTTAAAGTATACACAATTGTTAAGAAATATAGAAACTCCCAGTAGCAAACAATTGTTTATTTTCTGTAAAGAACAGAGTGAAAAATAAAAATAATTCAAGAAGACTAAGATTAAAAATATTTCATTACATTATCAGGCGATGTATACATTGAAAACATTTTTTAATTTTCAACATAGTCGAACATACTCATACCTACTTTTGTGGGTGAAACAGGAACAGCATAAAGACAAACGCATATACATATCCTGAAAGTTCCTGAGTTAATATAGAATTTATTTCTTACAACACGAATTAAACAAAACTCTTTGGTCGCAAATACAGTACAATTAAAGTACCACACAGAAAATATATACATTCAAACCTCATAATATACGCTAAAAAGCGCTTTTCCCCCAATTTTTTTCACACAGGATTATTTTTTTGTAATGTTTTATTCACTTACATTAAGTATTGGAATTGGTGTAAGAAACCTATCTTCTTAACCATGAACGTGATTTTTTTTTGAGAACTCGTCTAGAATTTATTTTATCCTTTGAAGGATCCCTCGTAACTGTTCAAAGTTGACATATTGTTTGTGATACAATGCAGATGATCATTAGTTTTTTGCAAAGGCCTTTTATATATATTGGTTAGTTGTTGCATACGTAGCGGTAACCAGATATAGAAGATCTTAGCTTATTCTGGCATTTTCAAATCCTTTGAAATTTGGAGGAGATTGAGAGAAAAATTGTTGTGTCCAATTCATTTTAATTAGGAAGACCTAAATGTCTGAGAAAGCAATAAAAAATTCGTACTTTTTATTTATGATATACATTTCTGTGATAGACTCTTTACACGTCGGATAAAAAAATCGGACAAAAATAAACCCATTAAACAGGTTTTAATGCAATCATAGGTATCAGGCTAAACCTGTCTCAACCTAAAAATACTTTTCATTAAATTGTGCAGCAAGCGTACTCTTAAAACCGTTTTTATTTGAATAGCTGGCTCAGAACATAGTCTCGATGATAAAAGTTCTGGGATTTAACTGAATATACAGCATCAAAAAAAATAATTCTGAGAAAGAAAAAGTTTGATCTTTTGATTATTCCATTTATACGTAGAACAACGCAATATTTGAGCGCAACATATCTCTATCGAATTTCAGTAAACTGTTACGGCTCAGACATATCCAAAAATGCGCACAAAAATAAAAAGAAAAAACTCCATCTACAACCACACACGACAAAAAATACGATTTTCGATATATTTCCCCTCTTCGAGCACCGAGATAGCAGAATGGAAAAAAACGCAGACTATCAAATAAAAATAAACTGAGATTCGTGAAAGAAATTCAATCTTGAGGAATGATGGCATTTGCGATGGACTCGCCAAACAATTCTCTCGCTTCCGTCTCAAATTCAGAGCTCTTCAGTCGCTGGTTTAAAATTTCATATATTCCTCGACATTCTCTCGCAACATATTTCGCAGAATTTGAGCCGCTTTCCAAATGCTGCGAATGATGGTTTCAGGGAAAAGTGTCAGGAATGTTTACTTCCATTTAAAGGGGTAGAGATTTAGTTGTGTTTTTCCTGCTTCAAACAGGTCTCGGTTTTCAAATGTAGTAATTTGGGTTTCTTTTTTCGAAAATTTTGAAGTGGTAGGTTCCTTTAAGGTTCTACGTTCGGAACCGTGATTTTAAAAAGGTCAATAAATGGATAATTTTCATATAATTTTGTGTCACTCAGATTAGAATATATGCATAAAATTGTTTTAAGGACATTTTGACAAAAAAAAATATTTAAATATAATATTTTGGCCAAAAATTAACTTAGAATAATCTTTTTTTCAAAATGTTCTTCTTTTGTGAAAAATGCGTCTATTATAAAATTATATTTTGCTTGTATATAGCTCAGACTTCTGTACAGAGGCTCAATGATTATTTTTGAAAAAGATCACATTATTTTCAGGGTTACAACCAACTGAAATAATTATCGGTGTTTTTTCATAAAATTTCTCCCGTGTTGTCGTATAACATGGATAAAACCACTTTTAAGTTATATATTTCAAAAATTCTACTTGAGCCTTTGTACAAAGGTTTGAGCTATATACAGGCAAAATAGTATTATAGTACAAGCAATTTTCACAAAAGGAGAATATTTTGAAAATGGGTTATTCTATGCTCATTTTTTGTCAAAATATTGTACTTAAATAATTTTTTATTGCAATACTATTCTTGAAACAATTTGATATACATTTTCTAATCTAAGTGACACTAAATATGCTAAATATTATCCATTTATACGCTTTTGCAAAATCGCGGTTCCGAACGTAGTCGGATACCTTAAAGCAGTGATCCGTGGACCGGTACGGGGCCGCTTAAAGAACATTAAACTATTGTCATTTTATTTAAAGTGGTGCATTTCTCTCTGATTTGCGCAACTTTCCACGTTAAATCACTTTTATTCATTTTTGATCTAACTCAATTTTATTCTGAAGGCACATTTTGAAATGGAACTAAATTAAAATTGTTATATCAAAAGAATCTAAAATATAAACAATCCACGTGTCCCACCCTCAACGGGCCGTGGTAAAATTATCAAACGTTGACCGGTCCGTAGCAATAAAAAGGTTGCGGAGCACTACCTTAAAGCAGTGCTTCTCAAACTTTCAATACTTGCGACCCAATATTTTCAGTCATAATTTTCTTCACGTCTCCCTTCCCCATCCAAAAAATAACAATGTATTGAATTCAATAATGATAATATACTTAGCCGTAAATCTGCGATACGAAATTAATTTTAATATAATTGTTAAACTTGTTCTTAGCTTGGTATTGTTACATGAATTACCAAATACAGTATGCTGTACTGTTACATTAATAAATATATTATATCGGTGTAAATGCGCATTTTATTTTTTTATTATGTCAGAATGTATATTGTTTTGATACCTTTCAAAAAATGAATAATATTTTTAAAAAATGATTTATTTCAGAAGTTTCGATATACTTGCTCGATCGTTGGTTTATCACGCCCCCAAGGGGGTGCGCTCCACAGTTTGAAAAACGCAGCTTCAAAGTATTTTTTTCTCAAACTTTCAATGCTTGCTTCATTCATAATTTCCATCGCACTCTTCTTTGTACAATAGCAATGCATTGAATGCAATAATAATGCACTATTACGCTGAATCTGTACAGTGTACTTTTAATTATAAATCGTGTAATTTATCAAGATAATATAATTTATCAAGTACTCAAGTACCAAGATAAGAACTCCTGGAAGTCACTCGTAATTATTAAACCTTTTCTTGCTTACTTTGACAAATTAATTATCAAATACATTGTTCATTACTGACACATTTGTAAGTTTTTCCAAGTTTTTGAATAATGCTTACGATGGCGGTGGAAAAGTATAAATAAAATAAGAAAACCATAATTTACACCATTCTATTCTGATAAAAATACAAATCAGGCAGTCTTGGATACCCTTCCTCAAAGCTCTCTCTCTTTCCCCACAGATAATGAAAAATTAACTCAGTCTCATCTAGATTTCTTGAATCGTGTTTTTCTTGTCCTCTACTACAGAATTTCTCGAATCAGACTTTCAAAAGAATTTTACATAAGTGGAATATTTAAGGGTTCTAGTGATCACGACTCGTCGTATTTAAAATCATGTGGGGTCTTAAAAATTTATTTAAATGAAATCCTAATTGGCGAGCTGATAAATCTTATGTATAGTTAAACGATGTTTTCAGTTTTCTATTTTTAAGTAAAATGGGGAAATCAGTAACGTCATTACTTTTGTTTTATTTTTGTCCCTGTTAAGAAATTGTACTGCCCTTGGGAGTTTCATCTAAAGAATTCGGATGAATCTCTCTCTGTGTAACTTGTAGAAACTCCTGAACGAAAGTTCCCTTGGTAGAATAACAATACCAATCGATAGGGTGCTTCTATCTAATGTTATAGTCTATTCCTGCCCTGAATGGCGTTAAACAACTCTTTGTCTTTCTTATTCAATATTTTTATCTATTGCAATGTTCAATGTCTATAAAGAGTTTTTACAACTGATTTTTAAAGAAATCATTCAACTAGGGGTCTTGCTTGGAACCCGGAAAAATAGTTCAGTACTACTTAGTGGAAAAAGATATCTAAAATGCATAAACTAAAAAGGAATAATAACTGCAATAAATACGGCATGATTTTATTTCTTTTCTCAGTGAAACTCAAAAGCTAATTATTTACTTTTATTTTATTTTTGAAGCCATTTTTTAAAGCTAAAAACTTCCATGTTTATAGGAACTTCATTCAGTAGATTCAAAGGGATCTTCAGGGTGGTATACTTTCTTGGGGACTCCCCCGAAACACTTTAACTTCCAGTTGACACACAATCAACGTTTCTCTGAGTGTAATAATAACGTAAAAGAGGACTAGAAACAAATAATGCCATTATTTCTGTATCCTACCCTTACTGTTGAAAATTAAAAATTTGTACATAATCTCTACGCTTCTTTGCCACTTTGAGTATGTGAAATACCATCTCCTTGATTCAACTCTAAATATCCCTATTCTAATATACAGGGGCTGTGTTAATTAAATAGTGGTAACTTAACTTAGAGAGTAGCAAAAGAAAGAACATGCCAAAATAGGACATGAGAGCATTGAAATGGCGCTATTATCGATGTGTAGAGTGCAAAAAACATTCGATCAAGTTAGAAGGGTAGTTGTGTGGTTTTAAAATGTAGAGTTTCGTTTCCATCACTCTAAAGCAGGGGTACTCAATCTTTTTTTTTTCTGCTGGGCCGCATACATATGTTAGTTATTTCACGCGGGCCACAACATGAGAGAAATGAGAGACGGAGGGGGAGATGCAACACGACAACATTGGAAATTTAAAATGTGGAAAATATTGATCAAAATATTATAATTCCTGTCATGCATTTTTAACTATCAATTTTTATACTTTTTATTTTGGTTACTAACACTAATTTAGAAGCATTTAAGAAACACGCCTTCGCAATTTCTGCAACAGAAAACGGTTTCATATGGTAACCAATAATACAAAGAAACTTCTTAGGAAGTTTTGCTACCGCTGGGATATTACCACTCACAAAACACTTTGTTGCTCATCAAAAATCATTCAAGTGTGATTGAATGATTCATGTTTATTGGTATTTTTAAATGCAGCTCTTTCGTGGCCAATCAAACAATAACTGATCCATGTTTGTTTTTCAATACAAAATAGTCAACCTCCCTATCGTCTTGAAACGATTTATTTTTCATCGAATATTTTCGTTTACAAGATATGAAGATAGTTAAAAACTAGTTCCATCCATAAAATTGTTACTGCTCCACCGTTGTCTGTTATCACTAACCGTAACCGTTCCAAATAAAAAAAAAAATATATCGATTCGTACCTGTACGACATTGACAGCAAAATGTAGAATTGATATATTTGATTTCTTGACAAAGAATTCCCCACCAAATTTTCAATACAATGTTCTTAAATAAAGTAAATTTCTCAGAGCAAAGGACCATGACCGGGCCACTTAAAAAGCTTGTTGGACGGCAGGTTGAGTAACGCTGCTCTAAAGCATGTTTTCAAAAGGTGATCAGTGGTCACGGCTTAAAATCGTAGTTGCCGTGGCAGAAATTCAACAGAATGTTATCGAGTGTTACTGGAAGCACGTAACGAAATGCATTACCATATAGGATGAGTGCACGACGGTTTAGTGTTTCGGTCAGGTCGGAATGAGACTGCGAAATTTCAACGCACTGGCTGGCCCTCCGTTCTTCAAGATCAGATTGAGATCATGTCGGTAGACGGATCCATGCTTATTTCAAAACAATATCCCTATCGTGTTGCATGACAAAGCTCATAGACTATCGCAAACAATGTCACTCTCCTGTTGTGACGGTGACTGTGGGAAATCTTGGAACACCCTCCCTATTGACCTAACATGACTCCTTGTGACTTCTATCTGTTTCCTAAGTTGAAGGAACCTCTCCAAGGCCGCCTATATTATGCCATTTCATCTATACGCTACGCATTAGGGCACTTTTTTGCTGACATCAACAAATAACACCTTGCCAATGGTTTCTAACGACTTTCAGATATTTGGCAAAATGTTATAAGCTTTGCTGATGTTTACATAGAAGAAATGTAATGCAATAATACTTGTAAGATCATTAAAAATTAGTTTATACCTATGTTGCTATTACTTAATTTATAACCCTCGTACACATAATTAGAATCCTCTTGCTTAACTATTACTCTTTACGAATAATATCCTGTATTTATTTGAACTCGCTATGGAAATGTACTATACCCAAGAATAACAAATAAAACGAAACTCTAGTCTAAACTCACTAGCTCAAACAGAGTAGGGAAACAGAATATACCTTGTGCAGGGGCGTTCCCCAGAAATCGTTCCTTAAAAGGTTGACGAGGGGCGAATGAGCGCGCAGATCTCTGTTATCACGCACCGCCGCCAGGTCGTCGAATACCATGTCGCCCCAAAGGGAGTTACGGCGCACAGGGCCACTAGAGACACCAGACCACAGCTGGAAACACTTTCATCTCGGCACCCTGCAAAAAGGAATGATAAATGCACATCACCATTACAATAATTAAAACAGACGTTGAAGTTGCGTGAGTTTGTTGAAAGCGAGTGAAAAGGGTTGCATAGAATTGTCGACGTGACAAGCATTATTACTAAGTGAATGAGTAATAATACATTAGGCAATGGGTTTCGTAAAATAAATTAAGCAAGTGATAATGCAATAATCATTTAAAACTCCACGGCAGTTTCTGTTTTATTATTTACAAAACTATATTTAACGGATATAAATAAAATATTTGATTGCAATAAATAAGCAAGCTAATAATAAAAATGAACTCTCGTGTAATATAAATAAAGAAAGTAAAGGGGTAAAAGAGTTTTAATACGAATATTTTGAAAAGGTTACTTCCACCTGCATTTTCCATAGTTCGATAATTGTTAGAAATAAATAAAAATGTAAGGATTATTCTTAAAAAACAGTATTGGTCATTAATTCCTCATTTTTCATGCATGTATTGCATTGTTATAATGACTTTAATGTGATCATTTTCCTTTAAAATTTAATTAGTTTTTACCTAATCATATTTTGATTTACTGTGAAAAATTCCGAATCACCGAAAATTCGTTTGCATTTTAACTTATGACTTTTAGATACTTTGTTTTGGAATATTTATTTGTTTTGTATCAATATAAAAGCAAAGTATAAAATTTATGAAATAAATAGATTCTTCTTCA
Source organism: Trichonephila clavipes (assembly GCA_019973935.1). Taxonomy (NCBI): domain Eukaryota; kingdom Metazoa; phylum Arthropoda; class Arachnida; order Araneae; family Nephilidae; genus Trichonephila; species Trichonephila clavipes. The sequence continues at coordinate 11,340 of BMAU01005316.1, read as the reverse complement.
AAAAATGGGCCTTTTGTTGCAACTTAATTTTTGAGGTATTGCGAGATATTCTAGTAAAAACTTGCCACTGATTAAAATGCATGCCAGCACTATAGTTGCGATAGCTAAAATTCTTTTTTTTAGCTAGAGTAAAAAGTTTATTATAATTCAAAATAATTCTTCCTTATTTCTCTTAATAAAATTGAAAAATCTATTTTTGAACGACATTCGTAATGACCTTCTAAAAGAAGTATTAAAGTTCGCTCTTTGAGAAAAAAATCGATATAATTTTCCTTTAGCCCCACAGTCATTGGGAAAGGTTTATTTTGAAATAATTTCTATTTATTGAACTAATTTATCAAGCATACATAAATAATTTTTTCATCTTGTTTTCAATCTTGATTTGTTTCTCATCTGAACCAATGCATATTTAATTAATATCTTTCCAAAATGTCTTCTGTTTTCGTATGCATTTATGCAACTCGCTTTTAAACAAGAAATTGAATCGAGCTGAGATAAACAGATTTCTTTGCAAATACTTATTAACTCGGAAACAGATGACTGCAAGATATATATTTATACTTTTTTTGTTGCTTAAGCCCGAATGAAAAATAGTTGCTCGCCAGATGGTCTTCTCAACAATTTTCCTCACATACCTCCCTGCTCTTCTACAAAGCAATATACCTAATTTCTCTTCCTGGAAGAGTGCATCATCCCTTTTAATAAATAATTTCGAATCGATTCTTTTTGCTGAACGGACGGAAAAAAGTAAAAAAAAAAGTAAGTAACAACCTAAATCTCGTTGAAATGAATCCCGAAACAAAAGATCCGATCTGAGAAGAAGGAAGAGTAACTCTCAACTTTGCCATTTATCCAATTTCTCTTCCACCTTTCGACACCCCATTCAATTTTTGTAAAATAAGAAAAAGAAAGGAGAGAGAATTTTAATGAAACTTGTTTCGTTGAAACGAGTTTGTGCCCTTAAACGCGTGTTCCAAAATGGGAAAGAGGTGGAAGGAAGATGAATGGGTGTTCCATCCCCCTGAACCCTTTCAATCCTGGAACTTCAATCTCGTGCATACACCAATCGAAAATAGAAAGGAATAGATGAGTAGAAGAGGTAATAGGTAAGACCCTCGTCTTGTTTTTCGCCCACCCCTTCAGTTGTTTGGTGATGGCCGAACTCCAAACACTCTTAAGAATGCATCAGAAGGTTATAAAAAAGAGATAGGGAGGGGAGAGAAAAGATCTACTCCTGTCGTTAGTGGAAAGTGAGAAATGAATGGGGTGGGAAAAGATTGCATCGCGAAAACAAAATCTTTGCAGACGCGTGGATTCATTAAAGAAGGCAAAGCTTCAGATTGGTCTTGAGTCTCCCCAGACAACACATTTTCTATTCCCTGCAATTGAAATTGTGAATTTAAACTTGTATTAGTTTTCGAAAACACAGCTGCTTCCCACGAAGTGTTGCAGGCCATATGTATAGTACATAGGAATGGCAACAATCTTATCTTTTTTCCAAAGATTTTAATATACACAACCAACATTAGCCATCTGAAATGTAATGCGATGAAGGAAGCATCCAAAAGGAGGGAGATATGCACCATGCATAGGCTTTGTTGAAACATTTAAATAATTAGTGATACAGATGAAAGCGATATACCCCAGCACCTGTAATGCTACATAAATTTAGAATTGTAAAATTGTTTTCAAGTTCTGGCCATTTGTAGTACCTAATTTGTGCATGAGATATCTCTGCATTCCCCATCGAACATTAAGAAAGTACGATGAAGAAGTTTATTAGGCTGCTTATTTCATAACACTTAACCCTTTATCACTGACGGTACTTATAAGTACCACTCACTTTAAAATTATATAGAGTATCCATTTTTAGGAATACTCTGACGATACTTAGCAGGAATATTCTTTGAAACCCACTCTAGCAAGGTGTATGGTAGCATGGGTTCTATGATGAGTATTTAAACGGAGAAGGTGAATAGTTTTATAGCAGAAATTGCATTTTCAGCTGACGGCGTTTTCAGCGGATTGCGAAGATTGTCATTTTTTGTTCCAAAAAAGTAGTTAATTTAAAAATATAAGTGTCTTATTTTTAATTAGTATGTTAATGAGGACCTTAGAAAACGATTTAACTATTAATTTTAATTGAACAGTTTGTATAATTAGTATATTGTTTCTGTATATCCCTTAATTTTCAACGTAGTGATTCCAAAAAATATATTGCATCAGAAAAACTGCATTAAATCATAATGTTACAGATAAAGGGTTAGATGAATAGCTGAAAGTGTACCTGAATGATATATTTAACAGCGATATCTACCTGTTCAATACCTATGCAAACGTGACAAGGTATTCAACAGTAAAAGGACTTTGTATCCGTAGTGAATAAGATTATGAGATGTAACTCAATAGTGTTACATCTTATACAAGAGCACGGTAAACAAAGGGTGCAGAGTGAGCCTGAGTAAACAATAATACATGTGAAATAATTTCACTCCTGTAAATAGTGAAGTCTCGTATAGCTTGTCTCAAATAGCAGTACGTTCTTCTGCAAAACAGGATTAAGGGGAAAGTCAATTATAACTGACAGCTTACTTATCACAAACAAATGTTGAACCAACATGGTCACACACTTCTCCATCATATATCGTATCTTAGAATAAATTTAGCATATAACGTGCTTTTAAAAATACGATAATTAGTATTAGATTATTACTGGGCTCCCTCATGAAGTGATGCTTATTGTAAAGGGTATAATTCGGTAAGCTCGTTCTTTATCATTTCGGATACAACATCTTAGAGTGCAGTAATCGGACCGTTTGTAATCTGTCATATAATCAAAAAAATCCAAGCTATAGTTGATAAAATCGTCCTTTTGAGGGACGAAAGATTGAGATCTGATGTTTGATTTCATCAAAGCTAGTAAAAGAAAGAACCTGTAATGTAATTGGAGTCAAAGAGTCATCACACATGTAATTTTCATGCACGGGGAGAGAAAGATCTCAAGTGTTATCTTCATTTTATGACAACAATTCCAGATACTATACTTGACATCCAATCAATTAATTGGGCATATCATTAATTTAAAATTCGTCAGGATTCGTGTTGTTGCAATCAGCTTTTCGAATGATGATAGCAGAAATTCTAATTGCAAATGCAAAATAACATTATTAAATATTGGATTGGTTTATACTGAACTAAAACAATCGAGTGATCAATAGAGTGCAATGCTGAAGGAGAGAATTAATTTTATTCCGCTTGAAAAGTGTGGTTGTGGGATGGAAATCGAGTTAAATAAGCAAAGAATCAAAACCCTGCCTTTTATCCAATATATTGCAAGCAATACTTTACTTAAGATGGATAGTACATTCCGGGGGTAAAATATTGTTTAATAGTGATATAAGTTTTCAATTCTTCATAAACCAATATATTTTTGTCGTTTTAATATGAGTTTCTTACAGATTATGATATATTGCAAATTCAAGCAAGTTTGGAAAAATGAGCTCAGTGAACATCTTCAACACTCATTCATAGTTTTAAATTACGAGATCAATCACTAATAACCCTCTTGTTGCCTCGAAGAACGTAGATAATTAAATAATCAATCAACCAATCCTACACAGAAATTATAAGAAGTTCTATTTTTAAAACAAATGCAAGATTCTCTCTCGACATTTACGTTTTTTTACAGCGCAATAACTGTCAGATTTTTAAGAAGTTGGTTTTAAAGTGTTCCTAACATTCGGTAATAATTTTTAAAAAGTGTTTTGAAAAATTGAATTTTTGAAAGTATAAACATATTATCCTCTCCTTAAAAAACCATAAAATATTTCATCTCCCTCAGTTATATCATTAATAGTCAATAATATAAAAATGTTAAGTATCATTGGTTTTGAGCTATATATATATAAACTCTTCAAATAATTTGCCAAAAATAAGTTTATTAAGTTACTTACAAAAAAAATCATCTTAAAAAATATATATCTAAGTCATTTAGATTGAAGGAGATTCATTATCCCTTGACGTTTTGTTCGAGAGAGTTACGCCACAAACTATACTAAAAATATCTTCAGTACAGTCAAACCTGTTTTTGTGCGGTCTTTTTTTATGTTATTTCCTTTCTTGTGCGATTTTATTTTTTTGCGTTTTTTTATGTGCGATATTTTTTTCATGCGGTGTATGAATTTCCTTGGCTTTGGCGCCACTGCAATATTTTATATCTATTTACTAGTGGTGTAACGAAGAATGTTAGGACCTCCCCTCCTGAAAGTCAGATTTTGCCTTTAATATTTTATAAATTGAGTAAATACGTATTTAGCGAAGTCAGACCTTGGGCCCCTAGAGTCTTGCCCCCCCCCCCATGATGCGGGGGTGTACGTTGCGCCACTGAAATGTAGACACTTCAGGACGCTCTATTCATTTGTTATAAACAGTCTCCCGGCAATTAGCATTCTCTCAACGCTCCATCAGCCCACGCTTGATTGAAGACGAAACTTTCAAGATCAGTGACATTATCAATAATTTGATAAATTATGAAAACGGACAAGAAGCCAGATTCTTTGAGAATAGATAAAAATATGCAGGGATCCAGATTTCCAACAAATTGAAAAAGCATTTTCTTAAAATAGATACCAGTTAAGAAAAGAGTATAAAATTCCAAAAATGGCTTCAATCAGGGCTGGCCACTCGTCCTTCGTCACAAAAACTTATCTCTTACTTTATGTTGCCAAAAAATAAATCAATTAAAATTGCACCTTCAAGTGACGAAAGCGATTTTGAACTTATTCATTACAGGACTTTGGATTACGATGAGTAACGAGAAATTATGTATGTGCATTTTAAAGACTTATCCGTATATACAATAAGAAACTATATGTTTTTAAAATGTTTCCATGTGTAATATTTAATTATTTATTTTTTTAAGGAAGTACTTTTACATAAATTTCGTAAATAATTGGCATATTTTATAAATGTGACTTTTTTATGAGGTCCCTATCCACCGCATAAAAAAGTTTTTGTAGTATTTCCATGAATTAGTTAGTTATATGTAAAAATTTATGAAATTTTTGAATATTTTTTGTGCGATTTTGTTATGCGGTCCCTATCTACCGCATAAAAACAGGTTCAACTGAATTTAATTTTTAAGAAAATCTGAAGCGAATAACGTAAACTTCCCTTAGACGCACGCATTATATGATGTCCGTAACTCTATAAATTTAGCATAACATAATATGTGTTTTTGAGTCTTTCCGACACAACGATCTTAGATACACTCACATATCTTGATTTATTAGATAATTTTGAATTATTAAAAATTACCACTCAAATCACTTTTTAAATGACATATTTAATATATATATATATATATATATATATATATATATATATATATATATATATATATATATATATATGTCAGGTTTGAAAAGTTTAGGTTCAAAATTAACGAAGTAATAAATGAAAATAGAGCGAACTCTTTACCATCGCGTAAGGATTTATGAGTAAACAAGCCTGTTAAAAGGAGCAACGAGCGCTGACGAAGGCGAACGCATACTAAGAAAGGACTTGGCTGGTGTCTCCTCGCTGCGATGTTGTATTTGGTAACACCCGGTTGCGCGGCAAAAGGTCCGCCATGTTAGATTATATATGATGAAAGCGTAATAAAGGAATATTATAAAGATGATACCCTCCTCATTTTACCAGCAGGCCTGGGGCCTGTCAAGAGTCGACAGGATTATTTAGTGTACCGAAAAATACGCGAGGAAACCAATGGAATGAACTACAACAATTTTTTTTCGAACGAGCGACTGCATTGAAAACGATACTACAATAGAGGACGACTCTTTCCGGCAGGAGTCACCAGTCAACACATCCAAAGAACCCTTCTTTTTTCCTGAATTTGATCTTAATAAGTTTAGTAGTTGTAAAAGTTTTTTGGACTGTTTTGATCAACAATGTTTGGAATATCAAAAAGACGAACAATGGAAGAAGCAAAATATTCCTAGATATCTCACGGGAGTTTATCTTAAATTTTGGTACGAAAACCATTTATTTAAAAAGTCTTACCAAAAAAGCAAAGAATTATTAATGACGGTGTTCGATGCGACGAAACAAGAGGATATTCGAAAATTTCAAAACCTAACATTAAACGACACTAAAGAATTAATTTCGTTTTTTACGGAAAAACTTTCGTTGGGGAAGAAACTAAATTATGATGACAGTTCAATTGTGGAACATATGACATTATCCAGTCCAATAGAATTTCAGAAGTTCCTAGTTATCAAGAAGATTTCGACACCCGGCGAATGGATCTCAACGATGCGACAATTAATCGCAGTAACACCGGACAGCGCAGACCGAAAACCGGTAAATACTGGAAGTTATACCCGATGGAATCACGCATACGGTAGTGTACACAGAGGAACTGATGCACAGAATCGATTTCAGTCAAGAGGAAATCATGGACAGTCACATCAATCGCACATGATGAGATTCAGTGGGAGACAACAGAATCGACATAATCTTTACTCGCCCAGAAACGTAAATAACCAGAGGCAAGGATGACAACTAATTATTGAGTCAATGGTATGTTCCAAGCACTTTTGTACTCTAATTAACGCAGGAAGCAATGTGTCATTAATTCCAATAAATTTAGCTAAACAATTAAAAAAATTTAAAATTTTAAAAAATAGTAATGTAAAAATAAATCAAACTTGTGGGACTATTCAACCCAAAGGTATAATTAAAGTTTATATGAATATTGGATGTATATCTAAGCAAATAGATTTGTTTGTAATTGATACTGAATTGCCTTATATTATTTTTAGGACTTGAATATTTACATTTATTTAAGCTTGACATTAGTATTCGTAACATGTGTATTTTCAATGTGGTAAAAATTTAAGTAATATTAAATTTGTAAATAAGTGTATTGGTGAGTTGAGAACATATCATGGGACATATTGTATAAAACTCTTAATAATGATCAAAATATGAACTACTATAATGCAAATAATGAAGATATTAACGTTAAGAATAATAAAGGTTTAGATCAAATATCAGACAGCCCTGAAGCTGATCTGAAAAGATTATTTAACCCAGCCATGGTTGTTGAGGACACAGTACCAAAACAAACTAGTGAGCAATGGGGAGATTTAACCCAACTTCTTGACAAATTTCAAACCATATTTTCACAAAATAAGTATGATGTAGGTTGTATCAATTTAGAGCCACAAAGAATTCATTTAATTTCAGACCTTCCTATAAGTTTACGCCCTTATAGAAACAATCAACAAGAATCTAAAGAAATACAAACACAGATAGAAGAATTGTTAAAAGCAGGTTTTATTAGACCCTCCCATAGCCCATATGCTGCCCCTGTAACTTTAGCATACAAAAGGATGAAGGGAAAAGATCAAGATTATGTATCGATTATAGAAAACTAAATGAAATCACACGAAAAGATTCCACCCCTGTACCTCTGATAGACTTTGTAAATGATAATTTAACTCATGCTAAATTTTTCTCTACGCTCGACTTAACAAGTGGTTATTGGCACATTAAAATTCATGAAAAGACGCAGAGAAACTGGCCTTCACAACTAATTTTGGACTATATGAATGGTTAAGACTTCCATTTGGCTGGAAAAATTCCCCAGCTGTTTTCCAAAGAACTATAAGACAAATTTTACAAAATATCAGTTAACTTTTGCTTTAAACTATTTTGATGATATAATAATTTTCTCACAATCTTGGGAAGAGCATTTAACTCATTTAGATACAATATTTCAAATTTGTAAAAAAGAAAACATTAAACTTAAAAATCAAAATGTCAGTTTGCACAGGAAAAAAATAAAATTTTTAGGATATGAAATAACACAAGGTCATTATTCCCCCAAGTAATCCAAATATTGAAACAATAAGAAAATTAGCACCACCTAAAGATGTGAAAGAACTCCAAAGATTCCTTGGTTCCATCAATGTTTATCAAAAATTTATTAAAGATTATGCAAAACTTAGAGTACCATTAAATAAATTACTTAAAAAAGATGCAATTTGGAATTGGTCACATGAATGTCAAGAAGCTTATCAAAAGTTAAAGAATTGTTTAATCTCAAAACCTATACTTAAATTATACAACTCACAATATCCATGTCATGTGTTTTGTGATGCAAGTCAGGAATCAATAGGTGTAGTCTTGAAACAACAACACCCAGATGGAACACTTTACCCATAGCTTATCACTCGAGACAATTACTTAAACATGAAAAAATTATACAATTTCAGAAAAGAGTGTTTAGCAATTATAGATGCCTTAGATAAATTCCACTGTTACCTACATGGATCCAAATTCACAATACATACTGATCATGCTGCTTTACAATGGCTTAAAAGTGTAAAACATTTAACTGGACGTTTATTTCGGTGGAGTTTAAAACTTTCTCAGTATGAATATTCGATAGTTTATATAAAAGGTAAATTAAATGTTGAAGCAGACATGTTGTCGAGGAACCCTGTATGCCATTATATATCACCCATTTGTCATTTTTTAAATACTGATGAAATTATTAAATACCAAAATTCAGAGAACATTAATGATCCAATATATATAAAAAAATTAATGATGTATTAACAGTTAAGAAAAAAAAGAATTTAATTAAAATTGTAGTACCGTTATCTTTGAGAGAAAAATTAATTACAACTGCACATGAACAATTTGGTCACCCAGGTGTAAAAGATGTTAAAAATTAATTTCCCAATTTACTACTGGAAAGACATTATATTAGACATTTCAAATTTTGTTAAATGTTGTGAAACATGTCAATTGAATAAAAAGTCTACACAAAAAAGTATGGATTATTGCAAGAAGTTCCTGTAGCAGAAGAACCATTTGAAATGATTTCACTAGACACTGTAGGAGGATTTAATTATCATAATTCACAAAAGAAATACCTGCATATTGTTCTGGATCATGCTACCAGATATGCTTGGACATTTCCATCCAAAAGTGTCACTTCTGAAACTTATACAAATTGCTTAAAACGAATTTTTCAATTCAATGCCCAAAACAACTTTTAAGTGATAGAAATGCTGCATTCACTTCATCTAAATTTAAGAAATTCTTAAAACATCATAATATTAGACAATTACTAACTTCAGCAAATAGACCACAATGCAATGGAAAGAATGAAAGAGTTAATCAGACATTAGTAGCAAAATTAAGATGTAAAGTTAATTTAACAAGTTACATATGAATACAATAACTCGCCACATGATGTTACTGGCTTTCCACCAGCATATTTAATGTTTGGAACTTTGCCATATGATTCGCCATTACCTAATCAAGTAAAATTACACTATCCACCTATACAACAAGCTAGACAAATTGCAGTAAACAGAACAATTAAGCATCATAAGATAAATAAACAAAGGTATGATAAGCATTATGTTGATGCAAAATTTAAAGTTGGAGATTTAGTCTTATATCAAAATTTCTCATACCTAATTCAAGTAAACTTCAATCTCCTTAAAATGGTCCTTTTAAAGTTGTCAGAAATCTCTCAAATGTTACTTATGAAATAGATAAACCAAATCAATATACAGGAAAATTAACAGATATTGTTCATTCTACAAGATTAAAACCATTTCATTCAAAATCCAATTTCCAATTATGCTAAATTCTTATTTATATTTGTTATAGAGTTTGTTTTCTCAAACATTGGGGGGAGAAGAAGTACATTGTAATTTTAAAAGAAGTGCATTGTAATTTTGGAAGAAGTGCATTGTAATTTTAAAAAGTGCATTGTTATTTTTAAAAAAATAAATAATAATAAAAGTTGTGTTTAAAATTTGAAGTTAAGACTTGTTTACATTATGAAAATCAAAATTTAATGTAATTGAATTTGTATTGTATCTTTATTCATAATGAACACATTATTGAAGACTATTTATAAAAAAAAAAAAAATAACTGAATTATGGACTGTATGAAAACATTGTGATGAGGTCATTTTACGATACATTGTGTTATAATAATTTCATTGTGATTATTTGTGATAAGTATATTCTGAAAGTTAAAATATAGTATGTGATGTTATGAAGATTTTAGTATGGTTGTATGTTTTTGAAATGAGTTGATTGAGTAGAGATTCTAATAATAAACAAAAGAACTGAGATAAACAATAATTGGATGATGAACATTGAACTATGATTTTTTCCAAGACAGGACTATGTGAAACATTACATTACATTGATTGAACTTTTACCTGTACTTGATATATCTGAAATACCCTTATTTTTCTTTGCATTTTTATATTTCTAGTGACATTTTGATATAATGTTGATGTTGTGTTTATTTTGATAAATTTCTGTGTTATAGTTATGTAATCTTTTCTTTTTTGGGAGCTCTAAACTCATTTTGCTATTACTTATTTTATATCTATTCTTTGTATGTACTTACTTTACCATTATTCCTAAAATCATGTTGCTGTTAGTTACTCCATGTATGTCTTTTTTATGTATTTACTTTACCATTATTCCTAAATTCATGTTATTTACTCTATACCTATTCTTTCTATGTATTTATGTACTCATTATTCAACATTCAATACCATTTTGAAGTACTTGTAACTTTTCAACATTTATCACTTTATTAACATTGTTTACTATTGGTGCACAATTAGTGAGAATTTCACTTGATCTTATGTTATGTTGTTTAATACTACTATATTTTTTGAATGTGAATTATCTTTCTTATGTTGTTTTTTATTAACCTCATTATTATTATAGTCATAGTGGAAGTATTAGATGTGTGATATTTTTCAGAAAACAATTCTATGTAACACAAAGTTTTATACCAAATTTTTGATACTTTGTTATTCATTATTGCTATTTTTTTTTTTGTACATGTTAGGATTCACCAGCCCACTCTTTTACACAATTATTATATCTTCTAGATTTTTATTTCATTTGGGGAATTTGATATAAATTGAAATATAATTTTTCCTGGGGACTTGCCAGTCAGAATTGGCCACCTGGCTGTGCCAGACTTCAGCGTGAGTGGGGAATTTGTCAGGTTTGAAAAGTTTAGGTTCAAAATTAAGGGAAGTAATAAATGAAAATAGAGCGAACTCTTTACCATCGCGTAAGGATTTATGAGTAAATAAGCCTGTTAAAAGGTGCAACGAGCGCTGACGAAGGCGAACGCATACTAGAAAGGACTTGGCTGGTGTCTCCTCGCTGCGATGTTGTATTTGGTAACACCCGGTTGCGCGGCAAAAGGTCCGCCATGTTAGATTATATATGATGAAAGCGTAATAAAGGAATATTATAAAGATGATACCCTCC
>BMAU01005315.1:0-33551 GCA_019973935.1 Trichonephila clavipes | reverse complement strand
AAAATTTTTAAAGTTTTCTTGAGTTTTCTTGTGCAATTAGTACTCTCGAAAAGTTGATCATTTATAAAAATGTGTTGGTTGAACACATACGAAAATGCAATTATTTTAAAGAAAAACGTATAAGTAATATCTTAAAGTGGTATTTTAAGTTTAATTAAGTTTATAATAATTATTTTTTTCAGAATTATAAACTTTAAAGTGGTTTTTCTCAGTTTGTGTTTTTCGAAACCTTAGTGCATTCAAAATGCTACTCCTTCGACAATTATTTACCAATCACTTCAATTTTTTCCTGCGTGTTAAAAATAAAGCATGTAATAAAAAATTAGGGATCCGTTTTGCTATAAACTGAATACTTTTTTAAAAAAATAAAAAATGTAAGACATGTTGGCTTTTTTCGTTGATTTTTAGCCTGTATATCAACATTTTATTTTTTTTTTTTCTCGAAAACGAATGAAGTTATTCTAAAATCGATCCCCCTAAATTTGTTTAGATCTTCCATAAGAGTATTATAAAAAAAAATTTCAGGTCAAAAAATTAATTTTTACAAAAGGAGTAGGATTTTAAAATTTTTCCAATTTTCTTCAAAATTTAAATTTTTAAAATTGTGTGAATAATATATGAAAATTTTCATCTGGTAACATTTTCTTGAATAGAAATTATTGTATAAGATGTTAAAATATAATTTTTAAATACGTAAATAAAGAAGTTTGCTCAAAGGGTGCCAAATCCCCTTAATATCCCGAATTAAAAGTTGCATCTTTAGTCATGTTCACTAACAAAGGGTTATCCCTGGCAAGTCAGGTTTTTGGTCCCAAGCCGAATCTTACGTACTTGGTATAAGTCAGGTTACGGGCCCCCTAGAATCTTGCCCCCCACTCCCCAATGCGGAGGTGTACGTTACGCCACTGTTCACTATTAATTTTAATTTCATTGGAATAAATTCATACATGCATATGAAACTAGTTTTTAAATAGAATCAAATATAAATATTTTTAATCTGTCATCTCTACAGAAAGTTTTTTTTTATATATAGGAAAAAACACAAACAAGAAGTTAGTCATATAGCTTACATATATTCTCAAACTAACACAGACAGAAATCATTATTAATTTGCGTTCAAACTTGCAATAACTATAAAAAAAATCCGTGCATTTTTTAAAGTATTTTTCATGTATATGTTGTTCATTATCGTATTTTAAAGCTATAACAAGGTACTGAAGATGGATCTTAGTCCTGAATCATCACATCAAGTGACAGGGAACACTTGAAGCAATACTACCCCCTTTTCCAAACTTCCACACTCCTCCAACGTGTGTAGTTTGCTCCTCAAAAGATTTAACGCCCATCAACTCCTGTATAGAGTAGATCTTTAGTGACATTAAGACTCGAACTCATGACTGGATTGTAATAACGCTTTGCAAATAAGCTCCTGATAATGATTAAAGTCATAAAACCTGCATATAAAGAAATTCTTATATTGCTATAGCTTTAAAACATCGTGAAGTCATAAAATATTGGACTCCAATTTTTGAAAAAATATTTCTTGGTTTTAATAAATTCAATACAAAAGATATTTGTAATTTTTTTATATTAATAATATAATCAAATTTATATGATATGGTAATTTGATTCTTAATGAAATGAATTCTATTATTTAAAAGTAAATTTTTAAAAACTCATTTGTGACAAATATTTATGTGGATAGTGGTAAATATCTTCATTTACTCGCCAACAGTGCATAAAATTTTATTCAAATTCTATATTCTAATTGAGATGTGGGTTCAAATATGTAGAGTGTGAAATGGCTTATGGTATCCGACTACGTTCGGAACCATGATTTTAAAAAGGCACATAAATGAATAATTTTCATGATATTTAAAGACACTTAGATTAGAATTCATGTATAAAATTGTTTTAAGGGCATTTTGACAGAAAAATTTATTTAAATACAACATTTCAGCAAAAAAACAACTTAGAATAACCTTTTTTCAAAATGTTCTCCTTTTTGTGAAAAAAATGCTTCTATTATAATAATATTTTTTTCCAGTATATAGCTCAAACCTCTGTACAGAGGCTCAACTAGAATTTTTGAAATATATAACTTAGAATAGTGGGTTTATCCATGTTTTACGACAACAGAGGGGAGAAATTTTAAGAAAAAAAAGAAGGATAATTATTTCAATTGGTTGTAACTCTGAAAATAATGTGAATTTTCAAACATCGTATTTGAGCCTCTGTGCAGAGCTTTGAGATATATACAGGAAAATATTATTAAAATAGAAGCATTTTCACGAAAGGAGAACATTTTTGAAAAAGGTTATTCTAAGTTAATTTTTTTGCCGATATATTGTATTTAAATATTTTTTTGTCAAAGTGTCCTTAAAAACAATTTTATATATTTATTCTAATCTAAAGTGACACTAAATATCATGAAAATATCCATTTATGTACTTTTTTAAAATCACAGTTCCAAACGTAGTCGGATACCTTAAGCATAAAAATAAAATAATTCATTTTTAGTCTACAAGAAAGTTAAACATTTTTACAGGAAGAATTAATGTTCTTGCATCAAATTCCATTTAAAGAAAAACTAAATAATTATAGAAAACCACAAAGTATACATAAATTTAACTAAGAAAATTGGTAAAATCATTTGTATTATTTTACTATTCGCTTAATAGGTATTCATTCGTTCAATTATTAGAAGCGCAGAAAGGAAACATTATCTGGAATTAGTTCCACAAGTGAGGAGAAAACATGTCGTCTCATTGAATCGCCCGGTGATGGTGTATGAAACTCCTGTGTCATGAGTTTAGGAATCTCTCTCTCTCTTATTACTTTGAAGGTCAAAACTATTATTATTTTTAAAGTAGATTTTAGTTGCTCCATTGGGTATGATCGCAAAAACTGTTGAAAATTTTAGAGAGTGTCATAGCTACCTACGGCCTCTGTGTGAATGGGATGGACAGCGAACATAGCACTGGATATGAGACTAGAAGAAGCTGCTAGGAAATGGAGGCACAGTCTGAAAAAAGAAAAGAAAACTTGTTACAGAAGGGTAAACAACAGTAAGGAGCATTATTGTTTAAGTAAAAGAGTACAGGATGGGATAGGGTTAGAAGAGAAAGGAATATTAGTTATTAATTATTTAACGTATCACACAATTTACAAAATTTTAAACGGGCTACAATGATATTTTTGAAATGGCGCGCCCATTGAGACACATAATGGTTCAATTGACATTAAAATTAGGAATAATAAGTGTTGTTCTGTTTTTAGGTCTGAACTTATTGCAATTCATGAGGGACTGCTATTTATTGAGACAATGTTTCTGACCTTGTCTCCAGGGATATTTCGATTTTAACTGACAGTCGTGATTCCATACAGCACTTCTCTCGTTGGACAACTGTTGGAGATATGACAAGCCTAAATATTCTGGATATTGTGGATCAACTTTCTTCTAAACACTCTATATACTTTCAATGAGTCCCCTCCCATATTGGATTGAATGGTAACGAGATAGTCGATAGTTTGGCCACTCCTGACACCTGGTGGGGGGTAACACTTGTCTAACTGTTGCTGACCTCTCCTTCATTAAAAGGAAAGAATTAAATGCAGTTTGGAAACTATCACCTGCTCACACACCCTTGGTATTTTGGGGAAATCCTCACCAAGCTCATATTCCTAGGAATCGGTAGGTAGACTGCTCCCCCTGCCCACATCAAATCTCTTACTTTCAAGAGGGGCGGAAAGTTTTCCTAGTGTCATAGGTGTGAGATTGACAGTCAGATTTTCCCAGTCATATTCTTAATTGCTAGAATTTTTCTGTTGACTAAGTTATAGGAAATCCTATTTTTATTTTTTGGATTTTTTTGGCGAGTTTGAGTTTTATGGAAATAGTGTAGTTGAGCTACACCATCTGCGATAAGAACCAACAACACATTTTTGAATTTTTTACAAACTAGTAATATGATGTACAAATTCCGATTGTCACTTTGCTTCATATTTCAATCTCCTTTCTCGGATCTCGTTCAGTTTGTAAAACTTGATTCAATTCCACTTGTTGCCATCTTCTCTACAGAAATCTTACACTGTTAAGAAATTACTCAAAAAAGCAATAGTCTAACATCAGAAGTTTATAATAATTGGGATAACAATTTATACTACTCTTATATACTTAAAAACCTCAATGTAAAATTTTTAAAAGCACTTTAGCATGTTTTATAAATTTATTCACAAAATCATGTTTTATCAAAAATTGCATTTAAATTTTTCCACATTTATACAAATTCTCTTTATTTATCTAGATTATATTATTAAATTGCAACTCCGAATATTAAATTTGCTTTGAAAGTAAAAAAATGGGTTCGATAGTATTTATATGAATTTATAAACGTCCCTAACACTAAATATTTGTTTCATTAAATAATTAATTCTTTGGTAAGAGCGTTACAACAAAGCAGTATTTATCGCAACAAACTGAAACTGATGAATGCATCCATATTTTTCAGAAAAATCTCATTTGTTCACATTAAATATTATTTTAAAATATTGAAGCAGATATGTTTTGAGCCGAAAGTATAAAAAGTACACGAAAGACGACGAAGAATAATTTGACAAAGCAATTATATTTCATAAGCTCGTGAGATTACTTAAAATCTTGAAGGGGAAAATTACAAATATCTGAGTGGTTAGGAAATGTGAACTTTTTTAATTTTACGGAAAAAAGAGAAGAGAGAGAGAGAGATGTTTCTCTTCTTATTTAAACATCTATCAAAACCCAATTCTCTTTTTTACACACACATAGATAGTTTTAATTAAATGTTGAATACATTGTTGACATCTTGTGTTAACGTAGCTTTTGAAAAAAAAAGAAGGCAATAAAGAATGAAACGAAATGGGAATTGGAAGCGATTACCCGCTTTATTCCCCAGCTTAAAAATGGAAGTCCAAAATTAAACAAGCAAAAACGTTCTTTAAACAATTGCGTAGCGTTTATGAAAATGTCTTTTAGTTTCTTCAGGTACTGGTAATCCATTTGGTAAATTAAATTTACAGGAGAGAATTGCAGTTGCTGCAGGTAAAGATCAAAAAAAGAAAAAATTAGAGTTTTTTTTTTTTTTTGAAAGAAAAAATTAAATATATACCGAGTGATGAATTTTCTTCAAAGAACAAAAATTAATAATGAGTATGTGAAAAGGAATAAATATTTGTTTGGGGCTGATATATTCGCTTCCCCTCTCAGTTACTTTACTTATTTATTAATATTTTTTATTCTGTTCCCCCTTTCTTGTGCTGTCAGAAAATTCGAGATAGAATTCCAGTTTCGTGTTTAAAAGTGCTCGCTCCAAATCGTGTGTGAGTAATTTCGCTTCTCTTTTAATTAAACGAGAAACGTGGCGTCAGATTCTCTAGAAAAATGAAATTAGTGCACTCGAATAGTACTTGATTGTTTCTGAAATATTAATTTAGATATCTGTCAGAGTAATTTTTCTCAAATGAATTACGTGTGATTGCACCATTTTTTTCTTTACTTCATTTGCGGTAAGAGATGATGAGTTTTCTCTTTTATTAATTAAACGATGAGGTAATAACCTCTCATTATTTTATCTTATTTTGAATTGAAGCTTGTAAAATTGTCAGGCATGAAAGACGAGCAAGATTACTTAAATCGTCCGAAATATGACGGTTTTTTTTTTAAAAAAAAAGCATTACGAAGACAAATAGTACTTAAGATTCAATTATATAAATTAAACTCATGAACACGGGAGGCGTACGCATCGTTTTCAAGAAAGCAGTTCTCATTTAATTTGAACAGCTATGACTTTATATTTACGAAGGAAAAAATCTAGAACAATTTCATTCGTAGACTAATTTTTACGTGATTCTTGCATTCCTTGTAGAAAAAGTACCGTAAAATTCTGCGTATAACGCACACTTGTACTTTCAAGCGGTAATTTTAATTTTTAGGTATACTCGCTGATTAACGCAGCATCCCTATTTTACGAAGCAACCTGAAATGTTCGTGCATAATGATCTTTTTCTTTGAAGTCATATATTCGAGGTATTATTCAAGCTTTTTGATAGAATTGGTTTACTTCTAGAGCTACAGCCTTTTAAGTTAATTAGAAATAAATGTCTCTTATTTCTTTAAACTAAACACCATTTCCATATATGTAGAAGTCTAACATTTATCTATGATAATATTTTTTTTTTTTTATTTTTAAAGTTTTCATTTGTATACCCAGCATATGACGTGCACACGGAAATTTCGATCTTATTTTTTGAGTTAAAAGTGAACGTTATACGTTAGTTTTTACGGTCATTGGGAAGAGCGATAATTCGCTCTATTTAACAGCCCATCATGGCTATTTACCCGCCACCTAAGCTCGGGGTGTGGTAAGGGTTTTATACAAAAAAACCAAAAAAAAAACTATGCAGTTCATTTACATTTGGATATAAACCAAAGTATGTAATGTAAAATATGAAATATTTTCATTGAATTTATTTTTAATATAGAATTCGAGGATTTTATGCAAATCAGTCGCACAGAATAAGACAGTTTTTTAAGAGCGATGAGAATTTATTGCGAAAATCCAATCCATGAAATACAGGGTTCAGCAGCAATATTCGCAGAATAAATCTCAGGAGGTCTTCACACCTTCAACAGCAATTAAACAGAATTATCGGTGTCTAAAATACCTAGTAATATGAATGTAATGATTATTCCCAAACATTTGATCATTCAAAAGCCGATGTAATCACTAATCGCTTCAACAATCAGAGAAATACTAACTGATCGCTAGTAGAAACCAGACTGACTGACTTTCGGAGAGCATCTCTATTTTATATCCCTTTGCAGATAATTCGAGGGAAAGACCCACTTGTGTCATAGGTTTTGAAATTTGTGTACTTCTCTACTAATTTCTAGAAGAATCCAGAGGGTCCCGAACTTGCCAAAGTCACCAAGTTGACAACGGTCACCAAAAAAGAATGCCGACTTGGCTCTATCGCCAAGATTTCACCAAGTTCCCCATTGAATCACCATTATAACGTAAGGGACGGCGTTGCTTGTGAATATTAAACTTTAACTTAAAATAAATATAATATAGATTAATATATAAATACTTTATACATCCAAGTACGAATTATTTACACTATTTTTTACACAACATTCGTAACAATATCTATTATATAACGTTAGAAATTATTTTCTTTTTGGCGTTTACTGCTTAGAATTGATTTTTAAAACAAAAAAACGGTGTGGAAATTTTATGAGGAGTGAAATTTATACAAGCGTTAAGAAAAAAGTTACGTCCTTCTGCGCATGTGTATACTTGTATAGAGCCAACTAGGCAGAAAGAAGAACCAGAAAGAGAACATTCTTAGCATTTTCAACATTTTTAAAATTTAAATCTATTTTTTTTTTTGTATCAAAGTCGGATAAAAAAATAATTTCATAATCGGAAGTATAATTCATTTCGCCATGATACGGTATTATTTTCTTCTTACAGAACAACGCTATTTTGCCTGTTTACGTTTTTTTTTTTTTTTTTTTTTTTTATAAATTGAGTCAATATCGATGTGCGTTTTTATGAAAAGAATTTTTCAATCATTCTTTATGGGATTATAATAATTGTAATGAATCAAAATTGTATATTAAAAAAGTTCCCATTTTTTTGTTGTTTTAGAATAATAATTTTTTTTTTCTTTTTTCAAAAAATACTTAAAATTCTAATTAAACATTTAATAACTTCGACATTTATAAAAAAAAATCCCATGAAACTTTTTTCGTACTATCATCATTTGCTTTGATTAAATATAAATATATATAGCTCTAATTTTTTTCTTAATGTTTATTTTATTTACTCATATATGTAATCCTTTGATGTAAGTGTTTTTGCATAGACTGGCATCCTTTTTTGTGAGAAATCTCGATATAGAATAGTTGAGTTTACTGATAGAATTTGAATCGATATGCGTTTTTAACATGTAATAGAAAAAGTTGTTGTTTTTAACTTATTTATTTTTTTCAGATTTTCGACTGTAATAAGGTTTTTTCAATCTTCTTGCGTATGAATATATACTGTTGTTTGTTACGTGCTAACTTTTATTTAAAAGTTTATTCTATTTCAAATTGATTATTTGCATCACATTTCGAAAACTGAACCACCGAAACAAAATGACATATCCCGGTCACCCTTTCGGTTACATCAGGTAGTAAAATTTACATATATATATATATATATATATATATATAATCCTTTGTTATTATTCTTTCTAGTTGATTTTTTCCAACATAAACTTTTTGGCTAATTGACAAATAAAATTCACTACATCTGTGCATAATTAGTTGAATGCCTTTACACAAACCTAGAGGTTGGGTTCGTTTAAAAATCTTCCAGATTTGGCAACGACTAATTGGAGGTTACGTCACGACATTATGTACAATAGCATTTGGCAGTAAAAGAGTTACGTTAAACTAAATAATATTATCAGGGATAATAAATGTAATCGAAGAACAACAGGAATTAAATGATTATTGTAAAACCGGCTTATTCTCAGACTCCCGTCAGCGTTAAGTACCGGAATCGAGACTCATTATTCCATGCTACTTGTTTTGCCAGTACTCTACACTCAACGCTACTTGTTTTCAGTCATATACTCCTGTCTCTGTGCTCTCTTTGTCCAGGCAAGACGTGCAGCCCGATGGCGAGCATTGAGCAATGGTACTCTTGTAGGTTGACGGCTCCCCGAAACCCATACGGTGAAGCGATCGTTGTTGTCCATTTACTGACTGTATGTTCTGGCACCATCATTCAACTGGGTGGTAATTTGAACAAAGGTTTGGCTACGTACAATACGTCTCAGCCGTTTCTCACTACGCTGTCAAGGCTAATTTCTCTTTGTAATTTGTCCGTAGATTTCTAGGACTCCAAAATGAAAGCGCACCTTTGGTGTTGTTAAAAATGAAACTGTTCAAAGTAATTCCGGTGGGATAAATTTTGAAATCTTAAGCAATGGTTTTGATTTAGATGATTAATGTTGCACACACAAGAGTAACAGAAGGGTATTAGGTGAATCTCATGCTGCTGAGCCACAAACAAGTGACGAGGCCTCTTGATTCAAGAGAGAGATAAACCATGTAAGAGAGACAGTCTTCTTAGGTTTTTAGATTGATTCATCATAAAATACTTTCAACGGATACGGCGAGGATTTCTCACATTACTGAAAGCCACAATATCAAACTTCCATACCACGAAAAGTGAGGATTTTCAGCTTCGAGTTTTAACGTACATTTTGCCACTATACACGGTAGTTCATTGAAGGTGGAAGTACTTTATTAAAACCTACGTCTCGAAAGAAACACCGCCAGCCTCGAGTTCTTAATCATGACCACTTGGTTAACGTGTTCACCTTGTTATAGGCTTAATGTATCCGACTATGTTCGGAACCGTGATTTTAAAAGCGCATAAATGGATAATTTTCATGATATTCAGTGTCACTCAGATTAGAATACATGCATAAAATTGTTTTAAAGGGCATTGTGACAAAAATGATTTAAATACAATATTTTGGCAAAAAAAATAACTTAGAAAATCTTTTCCAAATGTTCTCCTTTTGTGAAAAATTTCTATTATAGTAATTTTACCTGTATATCCTCATGCCTCTCTACAGAGGGTCAACTAGAATTTTTGGAAAATTCACATAATTTTTAGAGTTAACACCAATTGAAATAATTATTAGCGTTTTTTTTTTCTTAAAATTGCTGTCCTCTGTTGTCGTAAAAATATGAATAAACCCACTTCTAAAGTTATATATTTCAAAATTCTAGTTCAGCCTCTGTAGAGAGAGGTCTGAACTATACACAAAGCAAAATAGTATTATAATAGAACCATTTTCACAAAAGGAAAGCATTTGGAAAAAGATTACTCTAAGTTAATTTTTTTGCCAAAATATTGTATTTAAATAAATTTCTTTGTCACAATGTACTTAAAACAATTTTATGCATATATTCTAATCTAAGTGACACTAAATAACCTGGAAATTATCCATTTATGCGCTTTTTTGCAAAATCACGGTTCAAACGTAGTCGGATACCTTAGGATGGTTGATGATATATAATATGTTCAAAATCGGTGGTCTTCAAAATTTTTCGATGCAATTATTCCTTAGAAACATAAAGTGTTTTCGGGAATCCCTTCAACAGATACATTGTGAAGAAAATATCTTAAAATAATATTTAAAGTTGAACACAACCACTTAAAGATATTTTCTGTAACGACAATTTAAAAGAAATATTGCACTTGTTATTAAAAAGTTTAATGTATTTTTTTAAATAATGTACTCCCAGTTTTATAACATTACTTAAGTGTCATCTACCTATGCATTATACAGGGTGACGCAAAAGTAGGTATGTAGTTACTTATACAGCACTAAATTTATTACAGGTTTAACTGCGAACATATAATTACATATTTAATTCTGAAGGTGTTCAAAGACCAACTCTGGCACATGTACTCCTGCAACCTGCTCCCGACACTCTCACACACAGTGTGACATAAATTATGGTTAGAACGAATTTCATAAACGCATCATGGATGAAATTCTTCCAAATGTCATACATACTGTGACGGGTTTTCCCGAGAACAAATCTTTTCCTTTAGTACACCAAAGAAAAAAATCCATTGGACTTAAGTCGTAGAAAATGTGAGCCACTCAATGCTCTCCCATGTTTCCATCCAATGATACGAATTCCTGTTTCAGGTGTTGACAGACCGCAAAAGAATATTGCTGTTGGACTCCGTCCCTGTTGAAACAACAAATCCACTGAGCTGGGCACTTTCTTGTAGTTGTAGCACCACAACTTCACGATGAACATGCCCTGAAACCTGGAGCCATCAACGAGTTTCCATAAAAAGACAGTACTCACGACACAATATGCGAATCACGATATGCGAAGCTACTCCAGTGACGTCTGGCTGGTTCAATTTTTGTAGTCATAATGACATGAGTAATGATATATGTAGTCATAATGACATCGGTCCAGTACACAGAGTTATTGTCTGTTTGACGTGAACAGACAATTAAAATATGCTTTATCTGTGTCTCCACGTTTTTCAAAAGCATATCTGGTTGTTCAGTCAGTTGATCTCCCAGAACTGTAATCAGCGGTCTGGATTAACCCTCAAGAGGTCATGCTACAATCTGGGGTGGTACAGTTTAAGGTGCAGTTAGTGCATCAGACGTTGTAATAATGTTACCCAGCTCTCAAGATGTTTGTCGTGTGGATTAATGTGGCCTGTTTACAAATGTAATGATTATCTTCATCTCACATTTTTACTGTATTAACGCTTCGTGCGTGGTCGTTGAACTTGGGTGCATTGGCATCGAACTCGTTGTTTTCAAACTAGTCTTTGATGAGATAAATCATAAGACATGACAGTGCGGGCAAATGAAATTCGTTTTCACATATCCTACGCATGGTCTCTATATTTTCATACTTCCAGGAGTCTGAAGGATCCACCATTGGTACTCCTCACTCAAATTTCCAACCATGATTTACACAAGAAACAAAAAGGGCACAATCAGTTATGGATATGTAAATATATATACCTACTTTTGGACCACCCTGTATTTAGTAAATGAGACATGAGCTAACATTTTTTACTCAAACGATCGAAGTCTGATGTATTGGAAATTATCTGCAGTCACATTTTATCAGTCAAGGATCAAAATTAATATTTTTCGACATAAATTATTTTGTATTGTAACTTTCTTCTTATGAACTATTTTCTGAAAAATCCGAGTTTGAGTGTGCACAAATATATGTTGATACATTTTACATTTACATTATAATACAATGCACAAGAAACCAGATGTAGTACTAATATTTACGAAACAAAATGGTTTACTATTAACGACTGTTTCAAATTTTGGTTTTTAAGAGCATTATTACGCTTTGCATTATTTTGAAACAAAATCATTGATATATTTTTATGACCATATGCTACATGCTTTTCTTTCATCTGCAGAGAGCGCTAAATATTTAATTATATGACGCTGAGGTAGTCTTTAATTTACTCATAAAATATTTACAGCTTTGTCGGTGGCAACATGAAAGGTCTTGGAACGAAAAGCTGTTTTGTTAATAAAAAAGTTATTTTCGTATAATGCATTAGTTGGAAAATAAGAAAGGTTGATATGAGAGTTAATGGTAATAAAAAGTCAGATGTGTTCTTTTCTATTAAATTTTGTTAGCTTTATGAGTTCTTTTTTTATGGTTTGGATAATTAGGTCGGGTTTCTCCTGTATTTATACTGATAAATGAGAATCGGGGAATTAAAATTGGCGAGAAAGAAAGTTGCGCATTTTGGTTCATAAAATACTCTTTCAGCTTACAAAAATAGTGCGTGTTTAAAGGTATATCACATGAGAAAAGATCCTAAATCTTTTGAAATTCTATTATGGTAGCTGTCGTGGTTCTTTTATCTTTTGATAGTATATGAATATTTTAATAGTCAGATCAATCTAATCTATTCAATCTTTAATGAATATTAAATATTTTTCTCGGAGTGTGTGAAAACGATATTCCGTTTTACAATTTAATTTCTATAAGCCTTAAAAAGGAGGGAATAATTAAAACTTGACAAATTAGTTTTGTTAATAAGAGGCTATCTATGTGTTATATTTATTCTATAAAAGGAAGTTTTCTCTCTCGGGAAAGAGACTGATACTCAATTTTTCAAGTTATAATTAAATTCTCTCCAATAAAATCCCTGAAAGGTATTTTTCATTTGTTTGTTTGATTTTGGATAAAGATTACTTCAAAACCAAACCAAAAAGTCGATGATGATGAATTTCATAATTCAGAATTAAGATTAACTGACTTGCAGGCACATGAGTATAGGTCTCCATATCTCTTAAATTTCATAACAAGATTATTGATAATTTTGGAGTTCAATCGAGGTTGGATTCAGGATTTCAGCTAGTGTCAATTTTAATATCAATTACTATAAAGATTTTGAATTGAACCATTAGACTATAGCGATTCTCTAAAGAACTTCAAAATGGTACTTGAATTTAGTTCTTGTATCTTATAATTCAAGTTATGCCGATAATTCATAATATGTAGTTTGAAATAACGACATGTCGCTTATATAAATCTGTATCTCTGTCACGTAGAGTTTCATCATGTAAATTTCCTATTTTTCCCGCATTCGAAAGGTTCTTCAAGGTTTCCTCGCTTTTCGCCGATATGAATATCTAGAATGAAATACATGCCATAGTGAAGGAACCGCATGAATAGCAGGAGTGTGTGAGAGGTTTTCCCTCTTTCTTGGGCACCTAGATATGTAGGAGGTAGGGAAGAAACACTCGCCGTGATCAAACAATCTATTTATTGATCACATAGTATAACGACACAAATTCAGGTAAAATAACGGTCAGAGAATGTCTCGGTGCTAACCGCGAAAGTGGAGCAACGACGAAACACGCTAAAAATTAGGAGACTATCAAATTCGATCTTATATTATGTAGGATCTAATTTATTAACCAATTTAATCTCAGTAACCAATCGTTGCTTTAAATCTTTCTCCTAATAAGTATTTGATCACAATTATTCAATAATGATACCTGTCAGTAACAATCTCACCTGATTTATGGTTTATCTCCTCTTCTCCTCTATTTTCTTGCTAGAAAACAGACTACATATAGTAAACTAAATTTGCATATCCCGCTTTTCTTCTTCCGAAGGGTTGGTTGTGAATAATGCGAAATGATAGAATAAAGATTTCACAAGAGGATTAGTGGAAGGATCGCGAATAGATCCATCGCAAGTGTAAAGGTGTAAATGAGTCTTCAGAATTCCCTTCGAGAACTAATATTATTTAAATGTTTTTAGTATTATATTATATTCTGTCAAAGATTAAGTAAAAATCTAAAACCTTCCTCCCCCTCACTCAATGTGAAAAAAACAATTCTTGCCCTACTGTTATTGTTGCCTTCACTGAAGTTGAAATGTTCTAATATTTTATTAATTACTAGAGCTTTTTATACCAGTAAGAGGAAAAATATATATTTCATTTCACTCACTTGTAGAAGAGTAGGCAGATGCATGCGTGCAGCATCACGTTGACCACGTGGTATCCGAAGGGTTGGAGCTCGTGGACGGCATAGTTGAGGCGAAAGCTCAACACAGTCAGCGGCCGGTACGACTTGTGACTTTTCTCCTGTAGAGAAATTTTAATAAAGATAAAAATCTTGAATTAAGTGGCTTATCTTCACTTCACAATAAATTTGAAATAATAAATTCTATTCGTAACTCAGAAATTTAATCATTAAAATTTTAAAAAATTCCAATTAATTCAGTAAATTTACGATTTGTTAATTGAGTAGCGAAAATATGTTTCACACAGATAATATATCTAAACTATCAAAACAAAGATATGAAATACTTTCATTCTGAGAGAGGAGCATTTTCTGATTATTTTGAATTTATGTTTAAGGTTTTCCTTCTAATAACGGGAAAGAAAGAAAAAAGAGCGAGCATTGCATCCTTTCAATTAAATTATTATCTCAGAGATTATTTAAAAATCGATGCTGAATTATTCACCCGTAAATTTTCGAAATTGTAATTTGCTTCACCTTTTGCCTCAATTTGTCTATTTATGTCATTTGGAATCCCCGTAAGTTTTTAAATAAATTCGTTTCTACCCAGCTAAATTTTAGATGTTTTGTAACATCTTAGAGTATTAGAAATTATTTGTTTAAAATTGTTGGAAAGAAAGATATGAAGAAATGTACTTCAAAAGCATTTCCTCTATCCATTTTGTAATATATACTTTTAATTCCCATTCTTAAAAATTTGTAGACAAAAGTAGATATTGAAAACTGTTAAGGTGAAGCGAGTGAACTATTTTTTCTGGCGGAAGGATAACTGTGTGACCCGCCCACGCGCGGTTTCCCCGCTTCACTCCCAAGCATTCTTTGTGGACGCGGTAGCCGAGTGGTATAGGTATCGGACCGTGACTTGCCTTGTCACGAGTTCGAGCCCAGTACCACTAAAGACCGCCGTGTAGGGCAGCGATGCACGTTAAATTTGTAGAGAGCTGAAACGTCCTCCCGTTGGTGTGGTGTGGTAGTTAGGAGAGGAGGGTGCCAGCTCAGGTGTCGTCCACGTCAATTGATCATGGTTCAAAATTACATGGTCCGTCGCCAAAAGCCCTCGTGTAGCTGAACAGTGCGACGTTAATATTAAGTCAATCAATCAACCCAAGCATTCCTTCTACGGTGTTCACTGGCTGACCAGTCGCTGAGTGCTTGAGTCAGACTTGCTGTGAGCAGTTTCTGTGATCGTTTTTCGTATTTGTATATAAATAAATGTGCTGTCCAGAGATATCTGAGTGGAAGTAATTTCACAAAAGAACAACAAAACTAATTGCAAATTTTTGTGAAATATTTAATCATGTAATGCTCAATTTGCATGCTAAATCTTATAGAAAAACAGAATTTCGGTCTTATGTAATCTCATTTTTGCGTTATACTGGCTGCATAACCCAGCATTGCACGGGCTTTTTCCTTCTTTTACTCCCCATGAGAGTTTCCCCTTCTGTTCTTGACGTCAGCACTCCGAGAATTTCTATATTTATGTCTCTTAAATTCCTTATTTCAAAATTTCGTCCACTTCTAACCCCGTTTAGATGGGTTTCTTTTCACTCAGTTCTATTTTCAGATCAAAAGGGGGAGCAAATGAACCTTACTAGCATTTTAAATTAAAGTAAATACGTAATTGGTAGGTATATAAACTTTACATTTGTTGAAGGCTTGGTGTTTCTAAGTTAAAGCTTTCAAATTTCATCCATCGATAACAAAAAATGCTAAAGTTATATTTTACTTTGATAAATAATAATAGAAGTCTAAGCTGAAGGATCAAAAGTAAAAGAAGTAATATTACTCGTGAACATACATGTTTAAACTCCTGTCTAATAGACATTCTGCATTTGCATGCGTTTATAAATAGGAATTTCTACTTTTATTTTCAAACTTATACTATTAAATTTATTTGAATACAGTAAGTTGATACCAAAGGGAACCGAATTTAATAAGTTCCTTTTCTTGGATTTTTTGAAAAGATTTTGTGCTCATTTTACTATCTAGTCTTGTAAATGTTCGCTTCTCTACAAATATTTCCGAAAATTGAGGGGAAAAACAGTTTTCCAGACATCTTCTCTTTGTTACTTTTTTGATCCATGTTATATTCAAATCAATATAATAGTCTTAGTTTGAGGAGACAGTAAAAGAAATATTCCATAGCTTTAACACCCATTTTAGGAATTCAAAATAGTTCTTAGACTGAAAACTTAGGAAACTTTGCCAAATTAGGTATTTATTTGTGACAGAAGAAATTTGGTTTGCAAGAGTACTTTTTAAGTTAGGGGGGATAAGGTAACATATGCAATATTCCTTAAAATCGAATATTTTGTCAAAAAGTATTTCTTCAATAAAGTAGTTTGTAAAATTCTCTCGGTAAAATTAAATCTCGCTAAATCAAGCAATAAAATCAAAGAGAAAATAAAAATTATTTCTATTTATTTTCTTTACTTATTGATAAATCTTTACTATCAATTACTGCTGTGCTGCATTTTAAAGGACTGCTAAAAATTGATACTGAACACATTTTACGGGCAATATTTCTCAATGATAAGCACACCTTTTGTATATGGAGGGGTATCGTACATTTTTAACTATTGCTAAGAAATAACCGAGGTATCGGGATGAAACTTATTCTGCAGATCCATTGTTTCTTGTGACCATAATTGTGAATTACAGCTATTAATGTGGATTTGTAGATTTTACTGCATGAAACTTTAGATCCACAGAACACAAAAAATATCAGCTTGTAGGGGGATTGAGCTCCTTGGTTTCAAATGATGGTACCGGATAAATTCACGATGAAATGACGTTATTTTCGGGACGAAAAGTTCGTTTTATAATTTGTTGTGAGTTGAAAAAACTTTTAAGGTATCCGACTGCGTTCGGAACCGGGATTTTGCAAAAGCTTACAAACGAAAAATATTTAATGTAACTTAGCGTAACGTTTAAAATTGTTTGAAGAATATTATTACAATAAAAAAATTATTTAAATGCAATATTTTGGTAAAAATAAGCATAGAATTACCTAATTTCAAAGCATTCTTCTTTCATTAAAAATATGCTTCAATATAATAGTAATATTTTTTTAGATAATCTAAGATTTCTCCAGAGAGCCTGAACTAGGAATTTTGAAAAAATTCACGTTATTTTTAGAGCTACTACCAATTGAAATAATAATCAGTGATGTTTTTTGTTAAAATTTCACACTTCTGATATATTAAAATATGGATAAATTCACTTCTGTAGATTATATATTTCAAAAATCCTAGTTCAGGCTTTGAACATAAGTCTGATCGATATATAGCAGTGCCTTTCTCAAACTTTCAATATTTCCAACCCAAATTCCAAACATAATTTGCATTACACCCCCACCCCCGATACAATAAAAATGTATTGAACGCATTAATAGTTTACTTTGACACTCAATCTGCATTAAGACCTTAAGTATAAACCTTACATATTATTAAATTTTGTATGTGTTACTTTTAAGTATTAAATATTTTAAGTAAAATACTTTTAAGTAACATGATAGTACTTTCCCTTTCGAGTTTTTTAAATTGGAAGAGATTGCAATAAATATGCAACGTGAATTTTATTTTTTGTTATTTCAGAATGTATTTTTGTTTTTTGCTTCCTTTCAGTAAATTAGTATTTTTTAAACCTTTTATTCTCGATTTTTGATACACTCGCGTACTCCCCCACGTTGGGTTATTATGCCCCTAAAACTGGCGCATCCTATACTTCTAGAGTCACTTGATTTATAGGTAAAAAAAATATTATTATAGATGTATTTCCCATAAAAGGAAAACGTTTTTAAAATAGATTGTTCTATGTTATTGTTTTCCGAAATATTGCATTTAAATAACATAACTGCAAAAAATAATTTTAATATTCTAGATTTTTTAGATAAATTAGTTCTCTCTCTCTTATTATAATTTAAAATTAAGAATATTAATTTAGAAACATGTATTTAAAAAATACCTAGGTTATTCCTCGTGAAATAATTAAAAACAATTATAATATGTTTTGTAAAATTTCTTAAATTTAAAAATTCAAGATTTTGAATTGTAACTTTCTAAAAATTGCATTTGTACAAAAACTCAGCTATGGAAGAAGTACATTAATTTAAAGTATACACAATTGTTAAGAAATATAGAAACTCCCAGTAGCAAACAATTGTTTATTTTCTGTAAAGAACAGAGTGAAAAATAAAAATAATTCAAGAAGACTAAGATTAAAAATATTTCATTACATTATCAGGCGATGTATACATTGAAAACATTTTTTAATTTTCAACATAGTCGAACATACTCATACCTACTTTTGTGGGTGAAACAGGAACAGCATAAAGACAAACGCATATACATATCCTGAAAGTTCCTGAGTTAATATAGAATTTATTTCTTACAACACGAATTAAACAAAACTCTTTGGTCGCAAATACAGACTACACAATTAAAGTACCACACAGAAAATATATACATCCAAACCTCATAATATACGCTAAAAAGCGCTTTTCCCCCAATTTTTTTCACACAGGATTATTTTTTTGTAATGTTTTATTCACTTACATTAAGTATTGGAATTAGGTGTAAGAAACCTATCTTCTTAACCATGAACGTGATTTTTTTTTGAGAACTCGTCTAGAATTTATTTTATCCTTTGAAGGATCCCTCGTAACTGTTCAAAGTTCACATATTGTTTGTGATACAATGCAGATGATAATTAGTTTTTTGCAAAGGCCTTTTATATATATTGGTTAGTTGTTTGCATACGTAGCGGTAACCAGATATAGAAGATCTAAGCTTATTCTGGCATTTTCAAATCCTTTGAAATTTGGAGGAGATTGAGAGAAAATTGTTGTCCAATTCATTTTAATTAGGAAGACCAAAATGTCTGAGAAAGCAATAAAAATTCGTACTTTTTATTTATGATATACATTTCTGTGATAGACTCTTTACACGTCGGATAAAAATCGGACAAAAATAAACCCATTAAACAGGTTTTAATGCAATCATAGGTATCAGGCTAAACCTGTCTCAACCTAAAAATACTTTTCATTAAATTGTGCAGCAAGCGTACTCTTAAAACCGTTTTTATTTGAATAGCTGGCTCAGAACATAGTCTCGATGATAAAAGTGGTGGGATTTAACTGAATATACAGCATCAAAAAAAATAATTCTGAGAAAGAAAAAGTTTGATCTTTTGATTATTCCATTTATACGTAGAACAACGCAATATTTGAGCGCAACATATCTCTATCGAATTTCAGTAAACTGTTACGGCTCAGACATATCCAAAAATGCGCACAAAAATAAAAAGAAAAACTCCATCTACAACCACACACGACAAAAATACGATTTTCGATATATTTCCCTCTTCGAGCACCGAGATAGCAGAATGGAAAAAACGCAGACTATCAAATAAAAATAAAACCGAGATTCGTGAAAGAAATTCAATCTTGAGGAATGATGGCATTTGCGATGGACTCGCCAAACAATTCTCTCGCTTCCGTCTCAAATTCAGAGCTCTTCAGTCGCTGGTTTAAAATTTCATATATTCCTCGACATTCTCTCGCAACATATTTCGCAGAATTTGAGCCGCTTTCAAATGCTGCGAATGATGGTTTCAGGGAAAAGTGTCAGGAATGTTTACTTCCATTTAAAGGGGTAGAGATTTAGTTGTGTTTTCCTGCTTCAAACAGGTCTCGGTTTTCAAATGTAGTAATTTGGGTTTCTTTTTTCGAAAATTTTGAAGTGGTAGGTTCCTTTAAGGTATCCGACTACGTTCGGAACCGTGATTTTAAAAAGGTCAATAAATGGATAATTTTCATATAATTTTGTGTCACTCAGATTAGAATACATGCATAAAATAGTTTTAAGGACATTTTGACAAAAAAAATATTTAAATATAATATTTGGGCAAAAAATTAACTTAGAATAATCTTTTTTTCAAAATGTTCTTCTTTTGTGAAAAATGCGTCTATTATAAAATTATATTTTGCTTGTATATAGCTCTGACTTCTGTACAGAGGCTCAATGATTATTTTTGAAAAAAATCACATTATTTTCAGAGTTACAACCAACTGAAATAATTATTGGTGTTTTTTCATAAAATTTCTCCCCTGTGTTGTCGTATAACATGGATAAAACCACTTTTAAGTTATATATTTCAAA
Organism: Trichonephila clavipes; assembly: GCA_019973935.1. Classification (NCBI taxonomy): domain Eukaryota; kingdom Metazoa; phylum Arthropoda; class Arachnida; order Araneae; family Nephilidae; genus Trichonephila; species Trichonephila clavipes. Next base: position 13,221 of record BMAU01005315.1, on the reverse strand, counting down.
AATTCTACTTGAGCCTTTGTACAAAGGTTTGAGCTATATACAGGCAAAATAGTATTATAGTACAAGCAATTTTCACAAAGGAGAATATTTTGAAAATGGGTTATTCTATGCTCATTTTTGTCAAAATATTGTACTTAAATAATTTTTTATTGCAATACTATTCTTGAAACAATTTGATATACATTTTCTAATCTAAGTGACACTAAATATGCTAAATATTATCCATTTATACGCTTTTGCAAAATCGCGGTTCCGAACGTAGTCGGATACCTTAAAGCAGTGATCCGTGGACCGGTACGGGGCCGCTTAAAGAACATTAAACTATTGTCATTTTATTTAAAGTGGTGCATTTCTCTCTGATTTGCGCAACTTTCCACGTTAAATCACTTTTATTCATTTTTGATCTAACTCAATTTTTATTCTGAAGGCACATTTTGAAATGGAACTAAATTAAAATTGTTATATCAAAAGAATCTAAAATATAAACAATCCACGTGTCCCACCCTCAACGGGCCGTGGTAAAATTATCAAACGTTGACCGGTAGGTAGCAATAAAAGGTTGCGGGCACTACCTTAAAGCAGTGCTTCTCAAACTTTCAATACTTGCGACCCAATATTTTCAGTCATAATTTTCTTCACGTCTCCCTTCCCCATCCAAACAATAACAATGTGAATTCAATAATGATAATATACTAGCCGTAAATCTGCGATACGAAAAATTTTAATATAATTTTAATTAATTTTAATATAATTGTTAAACTTGTTCTTAGCTTGGTATTGTTACATGAATTACCAAATACAGTATGCTGTACTGTTACATTAATAAATATATTATATCGGTGTAAATGCGCATTTTATTTTTTATTATGTCAGAATGTATATTGTTTTGATACCTTTCAAAAAATGAATAATATTTTAAAAAATGATTTATTTCAGGTTTCGATATACTTGCTCGATCGTTGGTTTATCACGCCCCAAGGGGGTGCGCTCCACATTTGAGAAACGCAGCTTCAAAGCATTTTTCTCAAACTTTCAATGCTTCATTCATAATTTCCATCGCACTCTTCTTTGTACAATAGCAATGCATTGAATGCGATAATAATGCACTATTACGCTGAATCTGTACAGTGTACTTTTAATTATAAATCGTGTAATTTATCAAGATAATATAATTTATCAAGTACTCAAGTACCAAGATAAGAACTCCTGGAAGTCACTCGTAATTATTAAACCTTTTCTTGCTTACTTTGACAAATTAATTATCAAATACATTGCTCATTACTGACACATTTGTAAGTTTTCCAAGTTTTTTTGAATAATGCTTACGATGGCGGTGGAAAAGTATAAATAAAATAAGAAAACCATAATTTATTCTATTCTGATAAAAATACAAATCAGGCAGTCTTGGATACCCTTCCTCAAAGCTCTCTCTCTTTCCCCACAGATAATGAAAAATTAACTCAGTCTCATCTAGATTTCTTGAATCGTGTTTTTCTTGTCCTCTACTACAGAATTTCTCGAATCAGACTTTCAAAAGAATTTTACATAAGTGGAATATTTAAGAGTTCTAGTGATCACGACTCGTCGTATTTAAAATCATGTGTGTGTGGCGTCTTAAAAATTTATTTAAATGAAATCTAATTGGTGAGCTGATAAATCTTATGTATAGTTATAACGATGTTTTCAGTTTTCTCTTTTTTTTAAGTAAAATGGAAAAATCAGTAACGTCATTACTTTTGTTTAATTTTTGTCCCTGTTAAGAAATTGTACTGCCCTTGGGAGTTTCATCTAAAGAATTCGGATGAATCTCTCTCTGTGTAACTGTAGAAACTCTGAACGAAAGTTCCCTTGGTAGAATAACAATACCAATCGATAGGGTGCTTCTATCTAATGTTATAGTCTATTCCTGCCCTGAATGGCGTTAAACAACTCTTTGTCTTTCTTATTCAATATTTTTATCTATTGCAATGTTCAATGTCTATAAGAGTTTTTTACAACTGATTTTAAAGAAATCATTCAACTAGGGGTCTTACTTGGGAACCCGGAAAAATAATTCAATTACTACTTAGTGGAAAAAAGATATCTAAAATGCATAAACTAAAAAAAGGAATAATAACTGCAATAAATACGGCATGATTTTATTTCTTTTCTCAGTGAAACCAAGAAGCTAATTATTTACTTTTATTTTATTTTTGAAGCCATTTTTTTTAAAGCTAAAGACTTCCATGTTTATAGGAACTTCATTCAGTAGATTCAAAGGGATCTTCCAATTGGTATACTTTCTTGGGGACTCCCCGAAACACTTTAACTTCCAGTTGACACACACACGCAGTCAACGTTTCTCTGAGTGTAATAATAACGTAAAAAGAGGCCTAAGAAACAAATAATGCCATTATTTCTGTATCCTACCCTTACTGTTGAAAATTAAAAATTTGTACATAATCTCTACGCTTCTTTGCCACTTTGAGTATGTGAAATACCATCTCCTTGATTCAACTCTAAATATCCCTATTCTAATATACAGGGGCTGTGTTAATTAAATAGTGGTAACTTAACTTAGAGAGTAGCAAAAGAAAGAACATGCCAAAATAGGACATGAGAGCATTGAAATGGCGCTATTATCGATGTGTAGAGTGCAAAAAACATTCGATCAAGTTAGAAGGGTAGTTGTGTGGTTTTAAAATGTAGAGTTTCGTTTCCATCACTCTAAAGCAGGGGTACTCAATCTTTTTTTTTCTGCTGGGCCGCATACATATGTTAATTATTTCACGCGGGCCGCAACATGGGGAGAAATGAGAGACGGAGGGGAGAAATGCAACACGATAACATTGGAAATTTAAAATGTGGAAAATATTGATCAAAATATTATAACTCCTGTCATGCATTTTTAACTATCAATTTTTATATATATTTTTTTTATTTTTGTTACTAACACTAATTTAGAAGCATTTAAGAAACACGCCTTTGCAATTTCTGCAACAGAAAACGGTTTCATATGGTAACCAATAATACAACAAACTTCTTAGGATGTTTTTGCTACCACTGGGATATTACCACTCACAAAACACTTTGTTGCTCATCAAAAATCATTCAATTATCATTGAATGATTCATGTTTATTGGTATATTTTAAATGCAGCTCTTTCGTGGCCAATCAAACAATAACTGATCCATGTTTGTTTTTCAATACAAAATAGTCAACCTCCCTATCGTCTTGAAACGATTTATTTTTCATCGAATATTTTTCGCTTGCAAGATATGAAAGATAGTTAAAAACTAGTTCCATCCATAAAATTGTTACTGCTCCACCGTTGTCTGTTATCACTAACCGTAACCGTTCCAAATAAAAAAAAATAATATCGATTCGTACCTGTACGACATTGACAGCAAAATGTAGAATTGATATATTTGATTTCTCGACAAAGAATTCCCCACCAAATTTTCAATACAATGTTCTTAAATAAGTAAATTTCTCAGAGCAAAGGACCATGACCGGGCCACTTAAAAAAGCTTGTTGGGCCGCAGGTTGAGTAACGCTGCTCTAAAGCATGTTTTCAAAAGGTGATCAGTGGTCACGGCTTAAAATCGTAGTTGCCGTGGCAGAAATTCAACAGAATGTTATCGAGTGTTACTGGAAGCACGTAACGAAATGCATTACCATATAGGATGAGTGCACGACGGTTTAGTGTTTCGGTCAGGTCGGAATGAGACTGCGAAATTTCAACGCACTGGCTGGCCCTCCGTTCTTCAAGATCAGATTGAGATCATGTCGGTAGACGGATCCATGCTTATTTCAAAACAATATCCCTATCGTGTTGCATGACAAAGCTCATAGACTATCGCAAACAATGTCACTCTCCTGTTGTGACGGTGACTGTGGGAAATCTTGGAACACCCTCCCTATTGACCTAACATGACTCCTTGTGACTTCTATCTGTTTCTAAGTTGAAGGAACCTCTCAAGGCCGCCTATATTATGCCATTTCATCTATACGCTACGCATTGGGGCACTTTTTTTGCTGACATCAACAAATAACACCTTGCCAATGGTTTCTAACGACTTTCAGATATTTGGCAAAAATGTTATAAGCTTTGCTGATGTTTACATAGAAATGTATGTAATGCAATAATACTTGTAAGATCATTAAAAATTAGTTTATACCTATGTTGCTATTACTTAATTTATAACCCTCGTACATAATTAGAATCCTCTTGCTAACTATTACTCTTTACGAATAATATCCTGTATTTATTTTGACTCGCTATGGAAATGTACTATACCCAAGAATAACAAATAAAACGAAACTCTAGTCTAAACTCACTAGCTCAAACAGAGTAGGGAAACAGAATATACCTTGTGCAGGGGCGTTCCCCAGAAATCGTTCCTTAAAAGGTTGACGAGGGGCGAATGAGCGCGCAGATCTCTGTTATCACGCACCGCCGCCAGGTCGTCGAATACCATGTCGCCCCAAAGGGAGTTACGGTAGCACAGGGCCACTAGAGACACCAAGACCACAGCTGGAAACACTTTCATCTCGGCACCCTGCAAAAAGGAATGATAAATGCACATCACCATTACAATAATTAAAACAGACGTTGAAGTTGCGTGAGTTTGTTGAAAGCGAGTGAAAAGGGTTGCATAGAATTGTCGACGTGACAAGCATTATTACTAAGTGAATGAGTAATAATACATTAGGCAATGGGTTTCGTAAAATAAATTAAGCAAGTGATAATGCAATAATCATTTAAAACTCCACGGCAGTTTCTGTTTTATTATTTACAACACTATATTTAACGGATATAAATAAAATATTTGATTGCAATAAATATGCTAGCTAATAATGAAGATGAACTCTCGTGTAATATAAATAAAGGAAATGGGTAAAAGAGTTTTAATACGAATATTTTGAAAAGGTTACTTCAACCTGCATTTTCCATAGTTCGATAATTGTTAGAAATAAATAAATGTAAGGATTATTCTTAAAAAACAGTATTAGTCATTAATTCCTCATTTTTTCATGCATGTATTGCATTGTTATAATGACTTTAATGTGATCATTTTCCTTTAAAATTTAATTAGTTTTTACCTAATCATATTTGGATTTACTGTGAAAAATTCCGAATCACCGAAAATTCGTTTGCATTTTAACTTATGACTTTTAGATACTTTGTTTTGGAATATTTATTTGTTTTGTATCAATATAAAAGCAAAGTATAAAATTTATGAAATAAATAGATTCTTCTTCAAAAAATGGGCCTTTTTGTTGCAACTTAATTTTTTGAGGTATTGCGAGATATTCTAGTAAAAACTTGCCACTGATTAAAATGCATGCCAGCACTATAGTTGCGATAGCTAAAATTCTTTTTTTTAGCTAGAGTAAAAAGTTTATTATAATTCAAAATAATTCTTCCTTATTTCTCTTAAAAAATTGAAAAATCTATTTTTTTGAACGACATTCGTAATGACCTTCTAAAAGAAGATATAAAGTTCGCTCTTTGAGAAAAAATCGATATAATTTTCCTTTAGCCCCACAGTCATTGGGAAAGGTTTATTTTGAAATAATTTCTATTTATTGAACTAATTTATCAAGCATACATAAATAATTTTTTCATCTTGTTTTCAATCTTGATTTGTTTCTCATCTGAACCAATGCATATTTAATTAATATCTTTCCAAAATGTCTTCTGTTTTCGTATGCATTTATGCAACTCGCTTTTAAACAAGAAATTGAATCGAGCTGAGATAAACAGATTTCTTTGCAAATACTTATTAACTCGGAAACAGATGACTGCAAGATATATATTTATACTTTTTTTGTTGCTTAAGCCCGAATGAAAAATAGTTGCTCGCCAGATGGTCTTCTCAACAATTTTCCTCACATACCTCCCTGCTCTTCTACAAAGCAATATACCTAATTTCTCTTCCTGGAAGAGTGCATCATCCTTTTAATAAATAATTTCGAATCGATTCTTTTTGCTGAACGGACGGAAAAAAGTAAAAAAACAACCTAAATCTCCTTGAAATGAATCCCGAAACAAAAGATCCGATCTGAGAAGGAAGAGTAACTCTCAACTTTGCCATTTATCCAATTTCTCTTCCACCTTTCGACACCCCATTCAATTTTTGTAAAATAAGAAAAAGAAAGGAGAGAGAATTTTAATGAAACTTGTTTCGTTGAAACGAGTTTGTGCCCTTAAACGCGTGTTCCAAAATGGGAAAGAGGTGGAAGGAAGATGAATGGGTGTTCCATCCCCCCTGAACCCTTTCAATCCCTGGAACTTCAATCTCGTGCATACACCAATCGAAAATAGAAAGGAATAGATGAGTAGAAGAGGTAATAGGTAAGACCCTCGTCTTGTTTTTCGCCCACCCCTTCAGTTGTTTGGTGATGGCCGAACTCCAAACACTCTTAAGAATGCATCAGAAGGTTATAAAAAAGAGATAGGGAGGGGAGAGAAAAGATCTACTCCTGTCGTTAGTGGAAAGTGAGAAATGAATGGGGTGGGAAAGATTGCATCGCGAAAACAAAATCTTTGCAGACGCGTGGATTCATTAAAGAAGGCAAGCTTCTGATTGGTCTTGAGTCTCTCCAGACAACACATTTTCTATTCCCTGCAATTGAAATTGTGAATTTAAACTTGTATTAGTTTTCGAAAACACAGCTGCTTCCCACGAAGTGTTGCAGGCCATATGTATAGTACATGGGAATGGCAACAATCTTATCTTTTTTCAAAGATTTTAATATACACAACCAACATTAGCCATCTGAAATGTAATGCGATGAAGGGGAAGCATCAAAAGGGAGGGAGATATGCACCATGCATAGGCTTTGTTGAAACATTTAAATAATTAGTGATACAGATGAAAGCGATATACCCCAGCACCTGTAATGCTACATAAATTTAGAATTGTAAAATTGTTTTCAAGTTCTGGCCATTTGTAGTACCTAATTTGTGCATGAGATATCTCTGCATTCCCCATCGAACATTAAGAAAGTACGATGAAGAAGTTTATTAGGCTGCTTATTTCATAACATAACCCTTTATCACTGACGGTACTTATAAGTACCACTCACTTTAAAATTATATAGAGTATCCATTTTTAGGAATACTCTGACGATATAACAGGAATATTCTTTGAAACCCACTCTAGCAAGGTGTATGGTAGCATGGGTTCTATGAGAATATTTAAACGGAGAAGGTGAATAGTTTTATAGCAGAAATTGCATTTTCAGCTGACGGCGTTTTCAGCGGATTGCGAAGATTGTCATTTTGTTCCAAAAGTAGTTAATTTAAAAATATAAGTGTCTTATTTTTAATTAGTATGTTAATGAGGACCTTAGAAAACGATTTAACTATTAATTTTAATTGAACAGTTTGTATAATTAGTATATTGTTTCTGTATATCCCTTAATTTTCAACGTAGTGATTCCAAAAAATATATTGCATCAGAAAAACTGCATTAAATCATAATGTTACAGATAAAGGGTTAGATGAATAGCTGAAAGTGTACCTGAATGATATATTTAACAGCGATATCTACCTGTTCAATACCTATGCAAACGTGACAAGGTATTCAACAGTAAAAGGACTTTGTATCCGTAGTGAATAAGATTATGAGAGATGAGATTATGAGATGTAACTCAATAGTGTTACATCTTATACAAGAGCACGGTAAACAAAGGGTGCAGTGAGCCTGAGTAAACAATAATACATGTGAAATAATTTCACTCCTGTAAATAGTGAAGTCTCGTATAGCTTGTCTCAAATAGCAGTACGTTCTTCTGCAAAACAGGATTAAGGGGAAAGTCAATTATAACTGACAGCTTACTTATCACAAACAAATGTTGAACCAACATGGTCACACACTTCTCCATCATATATCGTATCTTAGAATAAATTTTTCATATAACGTGCTTTTAAAAATACGATAATTAGTATTAGATTATTACTGGGCTCCCTCATGAAGTGATGCTTATTGTAAAGGGTATAATTCGGTAAGCTCGTTCTTTATCATTTCGGATACAACATCTTAGAGTGCAGTAATCGGACCGTTTGTAATCTGTCATATAATCAAAAAAATCCAAGCTATAGTTGATAAAATCGTCCTTTGAGGGACGAAAGATTGAGATCTGATGTTTGATTTCATCAAAGCTAGTAAAAGAAAGAACCTGTAATGTAATTGGAGTCAAAGAGTAGTCACACATGTAATTTTCATGCATGGGGAGAGAAAGATCTCAAGTGTTATCTTCATTTTATGACAACAATTCCAGATACTATACTTGACATCCAATCAATTAATTGGGCATATCATTAATTTAAAATTCGTCAGGATTCGTGTTGTTGCAATCAGCTTTTCGAATGATGATAGCAGAAATTCTAATTGCAAATGCAAAATAACATTATTAAATATTGGATTGGTTTATGCTGAACTAAAACAATCGAGTGATCAATAGAGTGCAATGCTGAAGGAGAGAATTTTATTCCGCTTGAAAAGTGTGGTTGTGGGATGGAAATCGAGTTAAATAAGCAAAGAATCAAAACCCTGCCTTTTATCCAATATATTGCAAGCAATACTTTACTTAAGATGGATAGTACATTCCGGGGAGTGGGGGTTAAATTTTGTTTAATAGTGATATAAATTTTCAATTCTTCATAAACCAATATATTTTTGTCGTTTTAATATGAGTTTCTTACAGATTATGATATATTGCAAATTCAAGCAAGTTTGGAAAAATGAGCTCAGTGAACATCTTCAACACTCATTCATAGTTTTAAATTACGAGATCAATCACTAATAACCCTCTTGTTGCCTCGAAGAACGTAGATAATTAAATAATCAATCAACCAATCCTACACAGAAATTATAAGAAGTTCTATTTTTAAAACAAATGCAAGATTCTCTCTCGACATTTACGTTTTTTTACAGCGCAATAACTGTCAGATTTTTAAGCAGTTGGTTTTAAAGTGTTCTAACATTCGGTAATAATTTTTTAAAAGTGTTTTGAAAAAATTGAATTTTTGAAAGTATAAACATATTATCCTCTCCTTAAAAAACCATAAAATATTTCATCTCCCTCAGTTATATCATTAATAGTCAATAATATAAAAATGTTAAGTATCATTGGTTTTGAGCTATATATATATAAACTCTTCAAAATAATTTGCAAAAAATAGTTTATTAAGTTACTTACAAAAAAAAATCATCTTAAAAAATATATATCTAAGTCATTTAGATTGAAGGAGATTCATTATCCCTGACGTTTTGTTCGAGAGAGTTACGCCACAAACTATACTAAAAATATCTTCAGTACAGTCAAACCTGTTTTTGTGCGGTCTTTTTTTATGTTATTTCCTTTCTTGTGCGATTTTATTTTTTTTGCGTTTTTTTATGTGCGGTATTTTTTTCATGCGGTGTATGAATTTCCTTGGCTTTGGCGCCACTGCAATATTTTCTATCTATTTACTAGTGGTGTAACGAAGAATGTTAGGACCCCCCTCCTGAAAGTCAGATTTTGCCTTTAAAGGGGGTCACTTCCACAAAATCCATTAAATAATCCCGATTTTTAATTTTGATTGAAACATAAAATACCAATCTTTTTCTTTCTAATGCAGTTTAAATTTTTGCTCTAGCTTAATTAGAAGTATTTTTAATATTTTTTTTAAAAAGTTGTTTACATCTGTCAAACCCCAAAAACGCTGATTGCCACGCCCTCTCAAATCAAAACAAAAGACACATGCTACTTTTCAGCCTTATCAAATGGTTTAAATTGATTAAAAGAATTTATTTTGATCAGCAGCTTATCCAGGAAAGAAGTGAAGTGAATAGTTATAGATGTTTGTTTACTTACACAACCTATTTTTTACCTCCTTAAATGCAACGGATTTCTGCGATCGTTTTCAATAGTGTTTTCCATCAAAAACATTAATAAAACATTTACAAAACGTTTTTTAAACTCGGTTAAGTAATAAAATGTTTAAAAAACGAAAGAGTTTGGAAATAAATGTACAACATTCCAAACTTTTATGGATTTAAATGTTGATAAGTCAACAATCTAAGTTAGGTAAGTTTAATAAAGAGTATGTTTCTTTTTTAGATTCATTTGAATGTTTCTGTGAAATTCCTGACATTATACTGTTCTTTTGTGCTTTGAAACAACATTAATTACATAAAATAAATGTAAAAACCAAGGTATCTACATAAATTTTGGTCACCAAATCTATGGTTTGGCTACAAAATTGTTAATATGTTGTAACTTTTGTGGTCTTATTCAAACATTTCTTATTACCAGGTTTTCTAAAACAGTAGTTAATCAAAAAAGGTACAAAAATTATATGATGTGGACACAATAGAATTTCATATGCTATGAGGTCTATTTAAAAAGTAGCAGTTGCAAAAAATATTTTGCGGAGTTATGCATTTGTCACTTACACCATAGTGGTTTGTGATTCCATGCATACATTAAATAATGTGACAGAAAGTAACCAAAGTGTCTATGGCTTTAGCTGCTGCCGAAACAATATTTAATAATGGATAACCAAATGTACCAGTGGCTATCAATGGTACCTGGCTAAAAAATAAGCTATATATTTCTAAATGGTGTTGTTACAGCAGTTAGTTTGGACACTGGGAAAGTTGTTGATGCTAAAAATATTATCGCAGAAATGTTTGTGTAATTTTAACAGCGATGTACATAGCAATGAGTGTTTCGGTAAGTTACATTGAAAATAGTAGGGAATGGAAGTTGAAGAGGCACTTTTTTTTTTTTATCTCTCATCACTCGCAGACATTACACAATTTATGATATACACAATATTTGGACTATATGGGAACTCTAAAGCATACAAATCAGTTTTAGGAATCTAAAGATATGTCAATATTGAACAATTAGAATGTGTTAATCATGTTGAGAAAATGATGGGGACATGACTTAGGGCCTTAAAATAAAAATTAAAAAAGACAGAAAGCTTAAAGACAAAAAATCTCTAGGATGCCGTAATGGCTTGACAGATGCTGAAATAAACAAATTGCAAAGTTGCTATGTTTTGGCTGTTCAAAACAACTCGGGAAAATTTGTCAGCCATAAGGCAAGCTATATGGGCTATAATTTTGATAAAAATGTCCTCATAGGTTTGAATCTACGACACGGTTTATGCCTCCATGGGATGTGACATGGGTGTAGATTTAATACGTCCACATACTGAAAGGTTACACATACAAGCATAAACACGATTTACCTATTGTAATTATGAAGAGAGAGAATTACATAAACAAAGTATTTAGAGGTCACTAATCTTGAACATTTATCTGGATGCTTGCTTGATAAAAACTCAAAATATTAGTGAAAAAAGCGGAAATAGTTTTTGGTGTATAATTCCAAAACTGTATTTGTGCAATGGGAACTTCAAAAACTATAAAGTACATGAAGGCTACTATACTTATATAATAATCAAAGCTTCATTACCAAATTGAAAGTTTAGATGTATTAAACATTCAACACCTGAATTTTACAATGTCGAGCATTGCAAAGTAGATCATTCGTGTATAAGGAAAGCAGAATAGTCAGTTTACAATGAACCAAAGAAGCCAGAATTAAAAACAAACAATTAAAATGTAGGCAAGAAGATGATCTTGCAGATGACACTAGCAATCCCAAGTTATAGTTCTGGTATGCATTAGTTAATAGTAAGTTTGTACTTAAATCACTATTTCTCAAAAGTGTAAATTTCAACACAAAAGGAACATTTTGAAAAATTTCTTTTTACAGCCTTGAAACTTTGCACATATTAACACTATACAAATAAATATTTTAATGAGAGATTTTGTCAAAAAATTATTCAAAAATATTTATGGATTAAAATGTACAAGAATTTTCATCGTTTTAAAATTTTGACGTGTTACTCCACATATGAATTTTAAAAAACTAATCAAAATTTTTAAAAATGCTCCCATTAAAAATAATAAAACAATACAATGAATACACAAAAAAAAAAAAAAAATTCATGACTGTACAACCAAAACCAATTTTTAAAAATGTTCCTTAAACTTGGTCATTTTTAACATTACGGAGATAGGGAAAATGCTGCGTGAATTGACCCCCTTAATATTTTATAAATTGAGTAAATACGTATTTAGCGAAGTCAGACCTTGGGCCCCTAGAGTCTTGCCCCCCCCCATGATGCGGGGGTGTACGTTGCGCCACTGAAATGTAGACACTTCAGACGCTCTATTCATTTGTTATAAACAGTCTCTCCCGGCAATTAGCATTCTCTCAACGCTCCATCAGCCCACGCTTGATTGAAGACGAAACTTTCAAGATCAGTGACATTATCAATAATTTGATAAATTATGAAAACGGACAAGAAGCCAGATTCTTTGAGAATAGATAAAAATATGCAGGGATCCAGATTTCCAACAAATTGAAAAAGCATTTTCTTAAAATAGATACCAGTTAAGAAAGAGTATAAAATTCCAAAAATGGCTTCAATCAGGGCTGGCCACTCGTCCTTCGTCACAAAACTTATCTCTTACTTTATGTTGCCAAAAATAAATCAATTAAAATTGCACCTTCAAGTGACGAAAGCGATTTTGAACTTATTCATTACAGGACTTTGGATTACGATGAGTAACGAGAAATTATGTATGTGCATTTTTAAAGACTTATCCGTATATACAATAAGAAACTATATGTTTTTTAAAATGTTTCATGTGTAATATTTAATTATTTATTTTTTAAGAAGTACTTTACATAAATTTCGTAAATAATTGGCATATTTTATAAGAAGCGTGACTTTTTTATGAGGTCCCTATCCACCGCATAAAAAGTTTTTGTAAATATTTCCATGAATTAGTTAGTTATATGTAAAAATTTATGAAATTTTTGAATATTTTTTGTGTGATTTTGTTATGCGGTCCCTATCTACCGCATAAAAACAGGTTCAACTGAATTTTAATTTTTAAGAAAATCTGAAGCGAATAACGTAAACTTCCCCTAGACGAACGCATTATATGATGTCCGTAACTCTATAAATTTAGCGTAACATAATATGTGTGTTTTTGAGTCTTTCCGACACAACGATCTTAGATACACTCCATATCTTGATTTATTAGATAATTTTGAATTATTAAAAATTACCACTCAAATCACTTTTAAATGACATATTTAATATATATATATATATATATATATATATATATATATATATATATATATATATATATA
>BMAU01005313.1:0-311475 GCA_019973935.1 Trichonephila clavipes | reverse complement strand
CCCAACAGATGGCTATGATAAGGAAATATCCTTCCATCCTACAAAGTAAAAACGTTAGCAAAATACCATAAAATATATATTTGCTTTTACTAGACAAGGTACTCACAAAATCATTTTGCTCTATAAAAATATGTAGTTAGGAAACGCATTACATTTTTAGAATTTCGAATCCAAGTTGTAGAAAGGTTTTTTTATAAGCATGATGATATATATTACAGTCCTGGCAGAAAACCTACAGTAGATAGCCCTGACCATCTTACTGAATGATATTTCATATTTCGTATTCCTACTGCTCCTGCAAAACGTGAGCCTACAAGACAGTGCAAAGATTATTGTCCAAAAAAGGATGCAAGTGGAAAGAAAAAGACAAAGAAGGAAATACGATTCTCAAGTAATGGTTGAGGAGTCAGTCTGTGCATGGAGAAGTGTTTGTAGTTTTACAGCACAAAACTAAATTACTAAACTATTAATACGCATTAATTTTAATTTATTTTTATTTTATTTATTTTCAGAAAATAAACTAGAAATATCTAGAAATGCGCTCAACTAGAAATGAACGTTACCAATTCCACACTGTGTGGAGCCCTCTGAAGCGAATATACAGTTGCTACCAAATCTTAAAATACTGTATGCATGCAGTTCACACACACAACATAAGTTTTTAACTATTAAAGCAGTGCTTCTCAAACTTTCAAAATTTGTGACCCAATATTCAATTTTCATCCCCCCTCCAAACAATACCAATGTATTGAATTCAATAATACTGTACTTAGATGCTACAGCTACAATACGACCTAAACCTCTTAAGTGTCACCGACGTATATAAACGTCTCGATCAGCCAAAGTATTATTCCTCGGACGTATATATACGTCTTTACGAAGTAGGATCTTTTCTGAGCACTGCTATCCATAAAATTATTCTGAAGGCTTTGGAATGCATTATAGGGACCTGGACAGAGTGTTTGCGAAGGATGTACTTATTTCAGAGGATTTGCTTTTTTATTTCCCCCCTTCCTCCGCCAATGTATCACATACGCACGACTACGTGGAAAACGGTGACATTGGGAAGTCAATCGCGTAACTTTTAATCGGCAGTTAAGGGGTTAATTATAAACCGTTCACATTATCAAGATAAGTGTTAATTGTTGTATATAATTTTATATATCACAAGGCTGGAGAGTCACTGGTAATTATTAAACTGGTTCTTGACTTAGTATTTTTGAATTAATCATTGAAAAGTACTGAAACATTTACAAGTGTATTATATCAGTGTAAATGTCTATTTTATTTCTTTATTACGTCAGAATGTATTTGATTACTTACTTTCAATAAATTAGTAACTTTTTTTTAAATAATCTTTTGTTTTCGACTTCAATAGGCTCGCGCCCCCTCGTTGTTATCACGCCCCCCCAAGGGAAGGGGCGCCCCACAGTTTGAGAAACTCTGTGCTAAAGTATATTTAATTGTGTACTAATTGACGATTTAGGCTCCTAAATCATTAAAATAACAAGAAACTTAAAAAGGTTAAGAACTTGAAATAATACTTAATGATGGATAAGAAACTACTGAAAATGGAAAATAATTTGTTTAAAACTAAATATCCTGGTTGGTAATTCATGCATAAATGACGAGTAGCATGATCGAGTCTCATATTTTTTATAACCAACGTGTAGCGAGAGAATGAGCTGTATAAAATAGTTCCCGACTCAAAAAATTCTCACATTGGTATAGCATGAAAGAGAAGAAAATGATTTTCAAATCGTGTGGTCTAATTTGATTGAGTTCAGTATTATAAGATTAATCGCCTAATAACAACTATATTTATCTGATTTGTATAGAATTTAAGCCAGATTTAATATGAACTATTCCTTCTTTTTTAATTTAGGTATTGCTTAGTTAATTGGGGTCAAATCTCTCCAAGTTTATATTTTGGGTGACTATTTAAAAATAAACAAAGGAATTGCTACAAAATGTATAGCATTACTACTGAAAATTGCATGGAAAATAACAGGAAAAGGTTGTTGTTGTTGGCGAAATTTTTGAGCGATCGATTGCGGCAGCTGGGAAAATATCACACAACGTTCGACTAATTGAACAGCACTCTAAATTCTTATTAATAAATCGGTGTTAAGCACCTTTTTTCACCTAGAAGAAGTCTAAATAATAGACAATATGGGTGTTAGTTTTGAATTAAACTTTATACTTGATCAAAAATTCTCTGATGATTTAATGCAACGTTTCTCAAACTGTGGGGCGTGCCCCCCTTGGGGCCGTGATAATTCTACGAGGGGGCGAGCATATTGAAAAGACGAAGAAGCAAAACATTATTTTAAAAAAATATCAATTAACTAAAAGTAAACAAAATACATTCTGTGACGTAATAAAAAATAAAATACTCACTTAACACTAATATATTACTCTTATAACTGTATTAGTGCTACACAATGTATTTTATAATTAATTTTAATAATACTAGTTCAGAACAAGTTTAATAATTACAAGTGACCCCATGGGATTATCATAAATAAAACTATATACACAAATTAACATTTATCTTAATAACTTGAACGGTTTATGATAAATCTCTTTGTGGGGGGAAGGAAAATAGAAGCAAATACTCTGAAATAAGTAAATCCTTTGCAAACATTGCCAAGGTCCTTTTATTGCATTACAAGGCCTTCGGACTAATTTTATTTATAGTAGTGTATAAAAGAGATCGTACTTCAAAAAGATATATATATATATATATATATATATATACGTCCTGGGAAATTAACGCTTTGGCTGAGTGAATCGTTTATATACGCCGGTGGTACATACGGGGTCGTATCGTAATTTTAGCATAAAAGTGTAGCATTTTTTATTGAATTAAATACATTATTATTGTGTATGATGAGGGCGCGATAAAAAATATGATTGAATATTGTGTCGCGAATTTTGAAACTTTGAGAAGTACTGATTTAAAGATCTAAAACTAGTTTCTAAATGAAAAGAAAATGCAACACGAATCAATGCAGTGGGTTTGAGCTCTGTTGATAACTATTTGTCGTTTTTCCTGTTTTATCTTTTATACTATCGAAAAAAATATCTATATTATTCAAGTTCTTCATTCCAAATGATGTTGATAAAAAAAATTTATAGTAATTTGGTACCTAGTGCTTTCCATTTCATTTTTCTTTAAAACTTTTATTTCAGAATATTGCTTTAAACCAATACTTTAGATTCCAATTAAGGAGTTAAAACTAAATTAAAATTACCGAATCTCATAAATATTGAACTTCCTTCTCTAATATTGCTTGTATTTGTTGCTAATATTTGGAGATAAATTTCTCATTTATGTCAGACAAAATTTTAGGGATAATCTTCTAAATTTAAATTAAAGGAACAGGTTTTGTTCTTGTTATAATTGTTATCATGAAGTAACTCATTTTTCAAGTTTAAGGGATAATCTGAAGGGAATGTTTTTAAATATTTGCTATGGCACTCGAGAATGCCAACAAATATTTTCTTATAACAAAAAAAAATACTTCAGTGCTAATCAAAAAGATCATTTAAAATGCTACAATGAAGCCACAGTAATCGAAATATTTTGTTAAAAAATACAAATATTTTCACTTTAGATGACAGTGCTATCGTATAAAGAAAGCAACAAAATTCTTATTGAAAATGACGTATATTCCCTATTTTAAAGAAAACTAAACACTTTCTTAACTGTGTGAGAAAAGATTTTCGTCATAATTCTAAGTTTGATCGTTATTTTTTGAAAGAAAGTTAAAAGACAAAATGGAAATATTGGATGTGTTGAAGTAGTTTCCTATTTCTTTGTATATTTCCCGAATTCATTTCTTTAAGTCATAAGAAATATTTTAAAGTAGTGTGAACCAAAAGAAAATGCATTCACGCCTTTAAGAAATAATATTATTTTTATTAAATGGAAGCAAAAAAGTTATCACTGAAATTTAAAGAGAATATCTTTATTATTTATTAAATCGAACATAGTCTAGTTACTTTGGTTATTTCTTTTTCGTTGTTCGGAAAAGAAATTTCAAAATTCTGGGTCTTTTAATGTATCTAATATTCTTTTAAGAGAAAAATCAGTTTAAATTGCACCGGAATATTTTTCCATCCAAAATAAGTTCTGAACAGGAAGAAAAGAGTTTTCCTTCACGTTAAAATGTAAATTTCGTTTTTCTTGGATATTGTAATGGAAATGTAAAGTTATTCACCGCCACAAGGGGCATTTCAATATACTAAAACTTTATTAACTGAAGATTGTGTGAAAGTTTTTAATTACACAAAAATCATCAAAATTTCTAGTACTCTCTTGAGATCTTTCCTTAATGAAATTATTAATTTTTCCTTATACAGTAAGAAATTTAAAAAATTTCATACAATTTTACGTAAACATCGTTAAAGACTATTTTAAATCCTAGTAGATATTTTAAGCTGGAGGAATTTTATACTTAACTATAAATCACTGTTTTTAATAAAGAGAAATACAGTACGAAGAATTAAAAACTTTATAATTACTAAGATTAGTAATAGGAATGCTATTTTTGTCAATAGATATTTTTTATCATTATGCTTAAAAAATGCCGTCACCCTGTACTTATACACATTTACAAGTACAAGTGCTTTACACATTCTCCTTTAATAATTGTAATACTTTATTCTCCTCTGCAAAAAATGCTGATTTTTAAAAGTTCCTATAACCTTTAAAATCTCAATTTTACATTAAAAAATTGTTAAGATTTAAGATGATGATGATGAAACGATGCAAAATAATTTTAATTGGCTCAAGCTGAAAACGTAATTCAGCGTGAATCTGCAGCCAAAATAATTAATTATGGTGACTGACACCACAGAGATTTCAAAAACCATATAAATGAATCATTTTCCTATACTTAGTGTCAGTTGAATCAGAATATACATATAAAATTGTATTAAAAATATTATTATAAGAAAAATTATTTAAATACAACTTTTGGGCAGAAAGAATGACATATTTTCAAAGCATTCTCATTCTATAACAGATGCTTCTATAATAATAATATTTTGCCCATATATAGTTAAAACTTTTGGACCAGGATTCAACTAAAGATTTGAAAAATTCACATTATTTTCAGAGCTACAATCAACTGAAATAATAATAGACGTTTTTTTTAAGTTTCTCTACTGTGATATATTTAAAAAGTAATAAATTTAATTCTAAGTTATATATTAAAAAAACAACTTTAGTCTCTGTAGGGAAATCTTAACTGTTCTCAGGCAATTTAGGAAAACCTTATTAATATAGAAGCATTTTTCGTAAAAGAATATTTTTAAACT
Organism: Trichonephila clavipes; assembly: GCA_019973935.1. Taxonomy (NCBI): domain Eukaryota; kingdom Metazoa; phylum Arthropoda; class Arachnida; order Araneae; family Nephilidae; genus Trichonephila; species Trichonephila clavipes. The sequence continues at coordinate 306,147 of BMAU01005313.1, read as the reverse complement.
ATGTCATTTTTTCAGTTTTTAGAAAAAATTGTTTTTGAATAATTTTTCCTTGTAATAATACTCTTAAAACAATTATATATATGTGTGTGTATTCTTATTCAGCTATTGCTAAATATAAAAAAAATATTCATTCTTACAGTTTTTCAATATTACAGTTTCGGACGTAGTCAATCTCAGTCTCAATTTTATTACAAATCCTACTGGGATAAGATATCGAAATAAAGTAACTAAAAGAAAAATTTTCTCAAGTTTTTTATTGTATCATTACATTTGAATAAACACCAAATTTTCCAAATAATTCCAGATGTGCAATAGGTTTAATATATTTCAATGAAAACTAAGAAATTTTGTATATAGAAAAAAGCGTGCTGTGTAGATATTTTAAAATGCATGCTGTTAAAAATTCTAATGTTTCATAAATCTCATAACCAATGGAGTATACAATTAACTTAAAAGTAAATAACAATGAATTTATTTACAAGTTTATTCTATTATAAACAGACAACTAAATAGGGGATAATAAATGAGTAACTTTTCCAAATTGTGACAATGAAACTCTCGGAGAAGTAATTTTAAAAAGAGCGAAGAAGTACACACACACACACCATTCGTATTTTAAAATTAAAAAAAAGACCAATTCATTTAGTTGCACTCTTTAGTATAAACCTTGAGTGTTAGTTATTAAAAAATACTAAAAAAAAGTAATTCAAATTCAATCCTAAAATAAAAAAATATATCAAGTTGTGTAAAAATGAATCATGAAAACAATTGAAATCAGTGTTCTTTCATATGAAATATCTCAGTAATGTATGAAAACTATTTTACAGATTGTCGGCTGCTTTTATTTGCATTAGTAAAATCCCAAAAGTTAAAGTACATCCAAAGGAATTAAGTAACAAACTTTTATCTACTCGAAATGTATCCCACACTGTAATATAAATGGGATTGATCTCGCTTAAAGCTTTTAAAAGCGTCAAACGTTGCACATTATAAGTATTAATAACATTAAATTTTAAGAGTTCTTCTGTGTACTGGTCATGAAATACAGTTGCTGCTTCTTCAATAGCTGTTGGAACATCAGATAACGCTAAAATGAGACAAGTAATTAATGCGCTACAATAAACAAATGTAAGGACAGATTCTACCAAGTGAGGTAAGAATGGGAGTCTAGCAACTCCAAATGCTAACCCTAAAGTGACAAACATTTCTGTAAAAAACATGCACAGAATCAGAAAGACAGACACTTTGATGCTATTGTTGAAGAGCCTGCAACACTGTAAAATTAGATGGAACATTTTTACACTAGGCGGAAATTCGTGAGTCGGGTAATTTTTCTTCATAATTTCGATTTGTAATCGAATCGATTTCGCCAATTTTTTACTGAAAGTTATATAAACAAAACACAAAAGGGATAACAATAGAAATTTTTCAGAAAAAAAAGCAATCATTCCCATAAACATAAATATTGCGCGTGACACTGTATACCGTTGTTGACCTCGTCCTAATAACCAAAAATACTCCATAGAATCAGAAGTTTCGATGAAGACCGCAGTTAAAAAGGCAATAGAGAAAACGACTGGAAAAAGCAATATAATAATTATAATGCATTTATTAAAACGTGCATCATCGATATTACTGTGTTTCACATCTTGGTTTACTTTTTTGAGATGCAACAGAAAATTATGCAGTATTTGTATGTTTATTTGGAATTGATGCCACAATATAATAGGGAGTATTAGGCATATAATATTCCCAATAGCATGCTTCGTAACTTTTTTAGTTGCTAAATAAAGTGCTGAAGCACTGTAACCGAAACACAGATATAAAATTAAAGTAGGAATACTACACAATTTTTTCAGGGAGAAAGCACATCTTCTCTTTATGAATTTAGCTTCATAATGCACGATTCCTAAAATTCGCATAACTTGTAAAAGCGAGGAATCGTATAAGGGATCAGGAGAATTTTCAGTATTCATTTTCAAAAAAGCATTTATTTCCTTTTTACTCATCTTGAACGATTGTTGAATCGTATTAAAACTTTTAAAAATGAACTAAAATAATATCTCACTGGGTATCCATAAACTTCAGAAAATTTTTAATGTAATATATATAATTCCAAGATATAAAAAGAAAAGTAAAATAAAAATATTCCCGCTTTTAAAGTGTTAAAATCGACCTCGAAAAAACAATACGCAATATTTCGTTCAGCACTTGCTCTTCAATATTTTATATATTTAAGACCTTCACTACTTGGACTGTTTTCTTCACCATAGCACAACAGCGTAACAACTAGTTTTGAAATATAAGCGACGTTTAAATATTGAGTACAATCTTTTTTTTATCTAATTGTGAAGCTTGTGTACAAAAAGCTCCTTTTTTTCGATAATTTTGATGTTCACTTATTTACGCAAGGGAAGTTTTCTTTTTATATAAAATATCGATTAAGTCACTATTTCCAACAATACCTGTTGAAAGAAATGCTTTTTCCCCTCATTTTTAGAAAATTACTTTCGGAATACATGTAGAAAATAATAACGCGGGTTATTTATGAGCTCTTAAGAGATTGAGAAATTGATGTTTCTAAGATACTGGGAAAAACTTTTCCATCTTACTTCATCTAATTCCTAATCATCTTATAATCAGTTTATTTTGAAGTGAATCGATATTTTCATTACTTCCATATGTTAGTATTATGTTCATTGTATAAAATAATTTATCTTTAACTTGTCATTACTGTAATATTGAAAAAACATGTTTTCTGGGAATAATTTTTCATTTTCTCAGAAATTATTTCAATATAAAAATACTTTAAACTTTAAAAAACTTCTGAAGATTGAAAACAAAGTTTCATAATCAAATATTTTCATAAGGTGTTAAATTAATTCTTCTATTAATTTACTTTTGCATTTTATTGTGATTCACTAATTAGAGTATAATTATTTAAAGATGCATATCATAACAATTTATTTTTATATGCGATATTTTAATAAGATGTACCCAGAGTATTAATGCCTTATGTTATTTCAATAAGTACGTTTGATGGTGCAAGCAGTCACATGAGAACAATTAAAGATATTGAATTAAATTTAAATCATAACAATACATGAACGAAATTTTATTATAATACATCAATCTTTATTCATTTTCAGACGGCCTGGGAAACTGTCATGTTAAAGACAGTATGTTTAAAGATATTACCAGAGAGAAGTCAAGATACTAAGGTATCATTATTCTTCAAGATTCATTAATAAAATTTTGCAAGAGATTTAAATTGAACAACATGCGTGTTAAGGTAATAAAAGTAATGTGGATAAATTATTCCACAAGTATCACAAATATATGAAGAGTAATTATATCGAGTGATAGATGAAAAGTATGCATACCAATAATAAACACAAATTTACAACAAGAAATCGCATTCATTGTAGTACACGTTGCTGCTTAAAAATACGTATATTGAATCTAATTTTGTATAACTACAGCAGTTTAGACAGTTCTCCAAGAGTTCTTAAAAGCTAAGAATCCATAATTTTTTTTTAAAAAAAGACTTTTTTCATATAAAACATTACTATAAATGTTATACAGATGGGTGACAAAATAATACGAACACCCGTGAAAAAGGCATGGCCCATTTCAAAGACGCACAACGCACATGTCAGTTAGCGTTGCAGTCCGCCGCCTAGCGGATTCGAAAGGTAAAGTATCAGTCGCTCAACAGCTGCGATAGGTGTTGCACGCGTCAATTGTAATTTCTGAAAAACGCAATAATGACGGACCTGTCAAAGTTCGAAAAAGGTATGATTGTTGGAATGAGGTGCGCTGGTTGCTCGGTGACGGAAGCAGCCATTTATTTGAGGCGTGCAAGGAGTACTGTATCTGCCGTTATGACAGCATACAAGAAATGCGGGAATGTGACGTCTGGCGAGCACAACAGTGGACGGAAAAGAAAGCTTACCGACAGGGATAAAAGAGTCTTAACCCGCATAGTGGCCCGAAAGCGCAAGCAATCGCTATCCCAGATAACGTCGGAGGTGAATAGTCATCTTCGTAACCCTATTTCAGCAAGAAACGTCCAAAGGGAACTTCATACTTCGAACTTGTTTGGAAGAGTTGGAATTCGTAAACCATTGGTAACAGCACGTCATGCTTTACAGCGACGCCAGTGGTGTAGAACACACAGACAGTGGACCCCACAACAGTGGCAACAAGTCATCTGGTCGGATGAATTGACGTTCACCCTATTCCAAACCACCGGACGCGTTTATGTGTGGAGAACGCCCAAAGAAGCATTTGCTCCTGAATGCATCGTGCCGACTGTTAAGCATAGAGGTGGGTCCCTTATGGTATGGGGGGCGATATCTTAGCGTGGTCTTGGACCACTTGTTACTCTGCATGGCAAGGTTAAAGCTGCCCTCTATGTCAATATCCTGGGGGATCAGGTGCATCCATTTGTCCAGATTTCATTTCCCGGAGAATGCCCACTTTATCAAGACGACAACGCTCCTATCCACACTGCTAAAATCGTGCAAGAATGGTTTGCAGAGCATGAGGGGGAAGTAGGTCATCTTGATTGGCGCCCTCAGTCACCTGATTTAAATATTATTGAACATTTGTGGGGATATTTGGAGTCAAAACTACGTGCTCGATTCCCTCCACCATCTACGATTTCGGCATTAGAGACTGCTCTTCACGAAGAATGGCTTCATATTCCATTACAAGTTGTTCATGACCTCTATGCGTCCATCCCACGTCGCATACAGTCTGTAATTCAGTCAAAGGGGGGTCCAACTCCCTATTAATAAAGCCTTTCTCCTCTTTCACAGGTGTTCGTATTATTTTGTCACCCATCTGTATGTACCAATGTGTTTTTAAAATCCAAAAGTGCCCATAATGATTGTTTTTAAGACTTTATGACCAATAATAATGTAATATAAAATATAAAGCACGAGACCACACTAAGTACTTATAATGATAATCTCAGGTTTTGTTTTATATTGATTAATTTTATTTTTATTTATTAATGTTTAGTGATTTATTTTTCAATTTAATTTACTAATTGCGATGTACGATCGAAACATACGATCAGAAGTTATAACTCTCGCAAATGATTAGAGCTAAGACATTTTCTAGCTAAGATAAAACTTAATTTTTAAGTAAAACAAATAAATCATAAATATTCTGAAAAATGCTTGGGAGTAAGCAAAAAAAGTGCGTATTATAATTATGATTTCATCATATAATGTAGCAGATTAAAAATTATGAATACAATTCTTTCGAAACACTTCCCTCCATCTACATTTTTAATACAGTCCCTGCTTCAACTTATCTTATTCCCCCTTCTTCTAAAAGCTTTTGCATCAAAAATAAGAATGTTGCAACAACGCCATGGAAATTATTTACATTTCAACGCCTCAAAAAACTAAGCTGGTTTTGCCAACAAAACTTTGGCATGATGATTTATAGTTGGTAGTTGCTAAAATGTTTAGCAATAAAATAAACCTTTGCGTCCTACTCTTATTTTTAATAACTACCTATTCAAAGTAGGATTTAATTCTTGATCGATTCTATTTTTATTGGGAGCAAATGCTCGCTTCAAGTAGTTGTTTTTGTCAATATGCAAAGAATGAAGATAATTGCATTTTCTACATTTTAAATTTTGCCATTTTAAGTCACAGAGAATTCCTTGTTTAATGTGTGCTGTTAATGCTAAATAAATACATTATGGCTTTAAAGATTATGTATTGGTGACTTACATAAATTTCAGAATTATGTCAACTGTCTCAGTAAATTTGTTTATCTTAATCTGAATTTTTTTTTGTCAATTTAAAAAATACTCATAATTATTTTGTTGAAAAATATCTTTTAATTCTTACTTCGTCCTAAGTATGTCAGTATTTTAGGAACTCTTGATATATATAGAGAGAGAGGATCCAAATTAAGTCTGCTCTAAATTAGTTCTATACAAATATTTCTTATATTATGGGAGGTATTTGTTTTTAAAAATATAAATTCTTTCAAATAAATGACTTTTTCATGTTACTGAAATATTTTTGATCAGAAATTTTTCTTATTGCTTTTAACAATTTTTTTTCTAAAGTGGGTTTACAATATTATAAAATATATAATAAGTCACTTTGAATTAAAATATAACAACAGGAAATAATTTTAAAAATAATTCTAAATGAAAGTCTGATAATTATGAATATTTAAAAAAAATAAAGCATATGATGCATAAAGACTAATTTTTTTTGTGCTAAATCTATATCTTGTATAGTGATCAAAATGTTTTTTTGAAAAAAATATTTGACTATGCTCCATGCATAATTAATTCTAAAAGAACAACTCAAATGCACAAAAAAAAGATTTATAATCCTTTGAAAAATAATTCATAAACATTTTCAAAACTCTTGAAAATTTGTTTCAGTTTATTGCAGCCTTAGTTCTAACAGAAATCTTATATATAAGTAATACATATTTATATGCACACATACTCCCATTTAAACATAAAAACAATTTATTTTTCTAATAATATTTCCTATTACTAAAATACACTCATGGACAAAAAAATTAGCGCATCAAGAAATAATTGCGGGATCGTAACGAAACATGGCAGGAAGGTACATGTCAGCCAGATATGCAAAAGATTAAAAATCCAGCGTGATTGCGCATTATGTATAGCCGGTAGAGGGCATTTAACGTCGTTATCCGTGGAGCATAAAACAGGTAACCAAAGCTTGTTTGAGTGTGCTGAATCGTTTACAAAGCAAGAGCTAAAGTAGACATGCTATACGCCGTTTTCGAAGACAATATGAGCAGCTGTTGCAGTTTGAGAGGGGGAGAATCATCGGCATGATGGAAGCTGTGTGAGCAGCTAGGCGAGTAGCTCGTTAATCAGACCGCTCTGGTTGTGTTGTGAGATAGTGTTGGGACCAGTGGATCCAAGAGATGTCATTTACATGAAGACCAGGCTCAAGACACCCTTAAAAGACCAGTCATTGAGAAAACAGCCACATCGTAAGAAATTCAAGCGTACAGCCAACTGCTTCATCGGCCGCCATCAAGGAACAGGTAGCACCTTCACTAGGGGCCCCTGTGTCTTCTCTAACCATACGAAGATGCCTGACTGAAGAACATTTGGGATCGCGGAGCACATTACATGTGCTGCCCTTGACACCGCCATCGACGCCTCCGTTTGCAGTGGTGCCGTGCACGAGGGAACTGGACTGCAGTGGAAGGGAACCAGGTCGTCTTTAGCGACGAAACCAGATTCAATCTCAGCAGTGATGACAATCGTGTTCGTGTGTGAAGCCCCGTGGTGAACGCCTCAATCCTGCCTTTGCTTTACAAACAGCTGGTGTGATGGTATAGGGTTCTATTGCCTACAATGCATGGTCACCCCCTAGTATTGATCCGTTGCATCATGACAGCCCATCGGTATGCCCATGAGATAATGCAACCACATGTGTTGCCACTCATGTAACGGCTCCTAGGAGCTCTTTTTCAACAAGACAATGCTCGGGCCTCACACGGCAAGGGTGTCACAAGACTGTTTCCGCACTGTTACTCCCCTTCCTTGGCCTGTCCAATCCCCAGTCTTGTCTCCAATCGAGCATATCTGGGATCATTTGGGACGGCGAGTTGGGCATCCCACGAGTTTGAACGAACATGAGGCAAGGTTACACAAATATGGAACAAAATGTCTCAAGATATCATACAGAAATTGTATGCCTCAATACCCGATCGTGTCGCATCGTGCATTCCCGCTAAGAGGGTTCAACAGGGTATTAAATCCTCCGTTCTTTTGCCTTTTTGCTGAAATAATTGATCTTTTTCTTTGATTTTCTAACCATTTACTTATATCAAAGTATTCATTACGTATGTAAAATTTTGTTTCATTTTGAGGACTCCTTCTTAGTGCGCTAATTTTTTTTGTGCACGAGTGTAATGTACAAATTGGTTTTACTTTTAATGTAACGAATTTGTTTTCGAGCTTATGAAATTAGATGTATAAAAAAATAACATAAAGAGAAGACAAGATTTCGAAGTCGTTAAACTTTATTCTAACAATATTAATATTAGCATCAAGCATTAGATATTAAACGACATAAAAAGAAATTTAGTACATTTTATTTAATATATTCTTACAAATACTTATGATTTAATAGTAAAATATACAATTAAGTATGACAATAAATATATGTAAAAAGTGAACTTTTTTTTGTGAAGCGAACATTAAAAATAAAATTCGTTCAATTACAAAATTTATATATATATAGAAGGGGCATTTCTGTAAAATAATACATTAAAAATAAAAAAGTTAACTATTTTGAAGGGATATAAGGAATGCATATACGTGCATGCGTTTGTGTGTTATTGATTGCTTCGAATAAATAATGTTACGATATTAAGCTTTCTAACATTTCAAAAGAAGCCTGAATTAATGCATCTGAGTTGATAAACTTTGCAACTCTTCCAGCACTGAATGATTAAAAAAGTATTATTCTCCAAGTTGTCGAACTCATCAGTTGACAGAGGTACGCAGTCAAAATCGAAAGTATTAGTTAAGCGCTTTTTTTTAATTCAGTCCGTTTCATGAGGATTAAACGAAAATCTTCATTTTACAAAAAAAAAATTAAATCTCTACAGCAGTGGTTCACAACCTTCAGGCCATGGACCGGTATCGGTTCAAGGATCAAATGGTACCGGACAAACCAAGGAAAATTAATTTTTTTCCATTTTATATACAGTGGTGCACTTCTGTTTGGTCTGTACGACTCTTCATGGAAATAACTTTATATTCAATGTTAAATCTTTTTTTATTCATTTTTTGATGCAACTGTATTTTATTCTGAAGGCACATTTTTTTACAATTACATTAAGATTATCGAATCAAGATAATATAAAATATAAAAAAATACGCCTCCTTTCTTTCAGTGGGCTGCTGTAAAATTATCAAATGTTGGCCGGTCCATGGTGATAAAAAGGTTAGAGAGATCACTACTCTACAGGATTTTCAAAACAAATTTTTATCAATATATGTGGATAAGAGAGCTCCAAGAAAACTAAATAAATAATGGAAATATTAAAATAAAAGTTTATGTTGGTACATATTCTTCTGAAAATAACATATTTTTTTTATTATCACGCAACTTTTGTTCCTAAAATCCGAAAAAAATTTACGAAGAAGTAATAAAATGCGTTACGAATTTTGTAGTATATTTTTAATATTAGTAGTTGAGATACTGCTTGATTTAAAATACTCTTGCTACATCTATAATTCTATTTTACTGAAACGACTTTAGAAAGGCACGAACATAATTGAAATGATTCAAGTTTGGTTAAAACACACATATTCGCTTTAATTGTAGCCTATAGCTAAAAGTACACGACATATTTCATATTGTATCTCTTACTCTTCCTGCCATAATCATACTTTATTATTAAATAACACATAATTAGAGAATGTTACTTCCTTCAATTTGCATAATTAATAATCCAAATGTTAAAATACAGCCGAAAAAACTAAGGAGTAAACTCTTTTTCACACGTAGCATATCCCAGACAGTAATATACACAGGTTTCACTTTAATTAATGATTTTATCAACATCACATGTTGAGTATTTGAATTATTTTCGACACGATTTTTTAATAGTTCTTTCCTATACATATTCTGAAATATATTGTTTGCCTGCTGCATTGAATCTGGTATACTGGATAGTGATAAAATAAAGAAAACTATTAACACGCCACAGTAAAAACATGTTAAGAAAGATTCTATAAGATTAGATACACATGTAAATCCTGATATTCCCAAGCCTAAAGCAATATACATTTCAGAAAAAATATTGCTCAATATCAGAAAAACAGACGTTTTGATACAATGATTGAATAGGACACAACATTTAACGATTAGAAGATATATTTGTACATGATAATAAAATGATTGACTCAAATAGGAATGCTTCAGGACGTTACTTTGTAAATTAATAGCTTTGGTTAATTTCTTGCTGAAAAATATATAAACAGTACTTAAAATTGATAATATCAGAAATTTTTGAAAAAAATAAATTAGAATACACAAATATGTGACAAATGCTTCTAAAACAGGATGTTTTGGAAATGAATATCCCATTAACCAAAAGTAAAGCTTTGGGCACTCAGACAATTGCATTAAAAAAATTATTAACGAAAACACTAATGGTGAGATAAGTGTTAAGGCTACCTTGATGTTTATCGAAAGGTTTTCTTTCTTATTGCTAAAGGCTACTTCTTGTTGAGCTTTCTTGAGATGACGAAGAAAATTCAGGAATTTTGGCACATTTATCTGAAATTGATGCCAAAGCACAACCGGAAGAAATACGCACAAAAAGTCACCCAAAAGTTGTTTCAAAATAGTCCATGAAATCCTCAAAATAATAACTGCACAGTACACAAAAACACAATGTAATATAATGACAGGGATTCTAAAAAGGCTTTTCAAGTAGAATGTAAATCCTGCCATTTCAAATTCATGTTTATAAGAAGGATCTATCAAAATTTGCATTACATGAATCATCCATGAATTGCAATATAAATTATCTGAATTGACACGAAACTTGTTTGAAATGGTGAATACTTTTATACTTCTCATTATTTACAGCACACTGCTCATGCACCAATAATACGTAGGTTGAAAATTTAAATTTAGTGCTGAATGTATGCACTAAAATATTTCGTTTAACTTCATTTCGTAAGGAACATGAAAAATAACAATGGTTTCCGAGGCAGATTCTTTTAGATACACTTTTTTTTTAAGCTGCAATATTTTTTATTATTTATATTTGATATCTGATGTTTTTAAAATAAAATTGTTCTATTTCTAGTATTTTTAAAAGGGAGATTCAGTGCAAACAAAATCCAAATATTTTCGGTTGTAGCAGTTAAGTCATGTAAGTACTATTTTTATTTTACGTATCAAAACTCTATGTAGCTATGTTTTTTCGGTTGTCATGGATTCAGGCACAGGAATAATTACATTTTCTCTGATTTTCATGTAACATGGAACTGAAGTTTACCAAAATTGAATGAGAAATTTAAAAATGGCTCTTGAAAATTACATAACTTGCGTGATTATGAAATGAAAACAGCATTCTAAATTATTCATTTTTAATTAAGCACTACATTCAATATTTGCAATACAGATACAACAAACTAAGGAACCAAAATATAACTTTAAATTAAATAAAAAAACAACAAAACCTCAATTTGTGTATCAATTTATAAAGAAATTATTTATTCATTAAGTCAGTGTTTCTCAAACTGTGGGGCGCGCCCCTAGGGAAGCGCAATAACCCTTCAAGGAAGGCGCAAAGGCTAAAAAAATTAATTTACTGGAATGAAGTAAAACAAAATAATTTCTGACATGATAAAAAAATACAGATTTACATTGATGTGATTTATATATATCATCTGGTGACAAAACGTCATCAAAAATAAAAAAGATTCTACTTTGAACGCTAATTACCTATCTTTGATCCTATAAATAAATAAAAAATATATATTTTGTTTGTTTTGCTGTAACCTTACGATGAGAGATTTTTTTTATTACGTTTCTTTTCACCTAAAATATTACTTTTGCTGACCTTCGAACTTACTGGTATGGTTATCTGCGTCCCTTTTCTTTAGTGAAGTTGTAAATTATATACTTCTGTTGCGTTTTTTTCAACGTGAAAGAGTTTTAGGATATATGGATAAGCATATTGAGCACTTTGAAGGTTTATTTGGCCAATATTTATTTTTATGAGCATTCTGAAACATATAATACGTAATGAAAAACGTTTTACATAAATCTCTTTTTTGAACTTTTTTCCATTTTTTATATTGAATACACTATAAACACGGAAGCGTTGCGCATAGTCATCCCAGAATCACGAAATCGTTAATTCTGGTAAAACTATTTGTTACCAATGATCTTGACAGAGAATCCTTCAACAGGGATCTAAAATGAATTGATTCCATATCTTCTTTTTTGGGAGTGGCAAACATTTTTTTAGAATCTTAAGATATTTGTTTTGACCGAGTTTCCGGCGCGACCACTTTTTTTCAAAAATATTTTCTTGAACATGCTGCATTTTCCCCTATGAACAAACCAGTGGTTTTAATTGTGATGTTGTATGATTGATTATGGTTTATAAATGTAAATGAGCCGAATATAAAAAAAGAAATGGGCATCTGTGATCTCTCTAAAACCAAATTGAAACTGATGAAACAAGGAAAACACTTGCTGAAATAATGCATATTAATCATGATAGCGAAAGTAAATTTGAGAAAAGCAATGAACATGAAAAAAAAATTTTCAATAGCTACATTAAGAACTTCATTAATAAAAATATGAAGCCATAAGTGTACCGCAAGGTGCACTTCGCCCTTTCAAAAAGACACAAGCAAGAAAAGTTCAACAGGATATTTGTCGATCATCAAAGGATATTAAATCTACAATAACGTGAACAAATTGTGACAGTTTTGCTTGAAAATAACTTTCCTGTAATAGTGAAAAGTGCTGTGATTTGTGTCCTTTATTCAGGTCACGCACATTTGGAACAATTTAGTTCAGTTTTATTGGATTTTTCTCTCAAATTATCATTAAAATATCCTTGAAATAGGTAAGTATATTTTCTCTTAGTTAAATTATTCACTGAAATTGTGATTTTTATCATGTATATTAAAAATAACTATAAAAAAAGAGTTCGGGCGAGTCAATCCGCGCGACCATTAACGTTAGTATCGAGTGCACACCTGATCCCGGGCTACAACACTTTGAAGTTTTCTCGCTTTAATTATTAAAAATAACACAATTGTTATTCATTGGAATTTTACATTCTTTTTTATTATTTAACATTAATTCTAAATGCTAATTCCGCGAGGCTTAAAATTACAGTTCGTTCAAAACCATTTATAATATGAGCATTCATTTCAAAAAATCATTTTACATTTTTGTACACATTGTCATGCACTTGGTTTTACTCTCCTTACAATTAAGCTATTATATCAAGGATAATGTATTATCATTTTTAAAAAAATAAACTCGTGTTAAGAGTGGGTACTTCAGCCAGTGTAAGAACAAATTTAATAATTATTAGTGACTTCCATGGGCTTCTCTTGCAGAGCAAAGTTTTTCAAAGGAAAGCTATAAAATTGGGAATTGACACTCTGAGTTATTTTTTGATATTTAGCTGAAATCTGTATTTTGTCTTCAAAGTAGCCATCGCAGAAAATCCGGATTGACAAAGGTATGGTGTTAAAAATGGTAATAGTATACGAAATGCTTTTGTTTTCAGTGCAGAAAATTCAGCATCCACCACTATCCGGAATTCAAAGAGTGATTATTACAAAATTGCCTTTTAATTTCGTCACTGGATGTGAAATCTAAGAAGATCTCTTTTGGGCAGTTGAGAGCCCTTCTGAAGTATTTGAAATGGATCCCTAACCCATTCGTAAGTTGCTATCAATTTGCCCTCGCCTGCGTACTTGCTGATGCTTTATCACTGTTAAATGCTCGCTGCGATTTAAAAATATATCTATGATTTTGTTTTAATCCACTGCCTTAAATACTTAATACCGTGAATTACAATTAACTCGTGAATTAGCAAATGTACATTCAAGAGAGATTCAGTAGCTAATCGACTCGTCCAAGATTGACTGCAATTGTACGAGGTGCAGCATTTTTTTTTTTTTTTTTTACATATTTTGTGCAGACGTCCGTTAGGTTGCCCAGACTCACGTGAACGTTCGCGATAATGCCTGATGTAATGGATATGATAGAGAGCAACATAGATTAGACTATTTTTAATGGCATTTGTACTTTTAGAAATGAATGATGAAGGAAATAAATCTTTAATTAAATATCATTTATGAATCTGTTTCAATTTAAAAATTAGAGAAAGAAAAATAACATAATTAACCTATTACTTAAAAGTAATTTACTTAAAATATATATTACTTAAGAGTATTATATATAAAAAAAATTATACTTATCTTATTAATTTGTACGGTTTATAATTAAGATCATACTATAGCTTTAGCGTCAAAGTACATTATTATTGCATTCAATATATTATTATTATTATTATATAAGGGGGGCGATAAAAATTATGATTGAAAATTGGGTCACCAGTATTGAAAGTTTGAGGAGCACTGACTTATGTTATTAATTTGTATGGTTTATAATTAAGACCGCGTATTGTAGCTTTAGCGTCAAAAAAAGTGCATTATTATTGCATTCGGTACATTATTAATGTATAAGGGGGCGATAAAAATTCTGATTGAAAAGGGGGGCGCCAGTATTGAAAGTTGTAGAAGCACTGTATTAAGTATATATATCTGCCATCTGAATCACTTTTAACAAATTACACATAAAATATCTAATACTTTTTGAATCTTTGCCACCGTCAACGAATAGTTACTTTAAAAAAAAAGAAAGAAAGAAAGAAAGAAAAGTGCTGTCTTTGAATTGCATGAATATTGAATATTTTACATCTCAATTTAATTCATCATTCGTAGTTTCTTATAATTTGAAAAAAGATGTAAATTTATTTTTTCAAAAAGTATAAATAGCATTTTTTTAAACAAAAATATCGAACTTTTTTGATAAGAAAAATATGCAGCAATAAATTATTTGCAACGAATAATATAATTCTTCATTTTTTTAAAAGAATTTTTTTCTGCTTTAATATAGTATATTTTTTCAAGTTTATATTCATTCAAATGCTTTTTAAATGTATTATCACGTTAAGAAAAAGGTAACGCAGTTAATGTAATAGGTACATTTTTGTGTGTATGTAATAGGTAATGTGAGATAAGATAATCTGAGCATTAAAAAAATACAAAGAAAATGCTCAATTAAAAAAATCATTTTGTGCAAAAATAAGTAGTACAAGTAATATAAAAAATAAATAAATAAGTCAATTCTCTCTCCTTGTAAAAAGAAATTGATTTTTACAAATTCAGTTTTTTTTAGTTTTAAGTTATTAGTTAATGCAGTTTTTTGCAAAGAGTAAAAATATATAAGATATTTCTCTACAAGACAATTTTTAAAAAAAGCTTTAACAATAAATAAAAAACTATTAATTATTTTTTTCCTTATTTATCATTGTTACAATCATCTCTACATTTCACGATTCATTCAAAGTTGCCTTAAGTAAATGCAGCCTTTTTACTCGTAAATTGTACAAACGTTAGATTACATAACAAATTACTATTTAAACCAGCGTTTCTTAAACTGTGAGGCATACCCCCTAAGGGGGCATTATAACACTACGTGGGGGCGATCCTATTGAAAAGTCGAAAATAAGATATTTAAAAATTACAAATTTACTGTAAGGAAGCAAACCAAAATACGAGAATTGGGGCAAAAGTCATGGCAACTATTTTCTTTCTTGAAAATACCAGTCCGGAAGCAAAATGTGACATATACAGACGAAAGTTCAAGGTGTTAACTACATGTGTGGACAATGAATAACATTGAAATATCGTAACACAATAATTTATTATGGTAGTATACGGGGCAATATGGCCTTCACGGTGCAAAAGAATGACAATACAGTACACATAAAGTTGACATGACAAACCTGGGCCTATAGACAATGTAGTTCATGGCCCTTAATGTTATCTATTAGCTGCTCAATGACGGCACGTGCCAAGTCGGTTCGTTCACTGACCGGTCATCCCGAAAGTTGCTCATCACTGTTTGACGCACGTCCTTACTGAAACTTTCCTATCCACCGTGCTACTGTAAGTTATCGTAGGGCATTATTCCCAAGAGCTTCCACTAATTCACTGTGGCATTCCATCACATTTCTCCTCGAAGAACAGGTACTTTGATGTAAGCGCGCTGCTCAACACGGGTTACTTCCATCTCGCACGACACTCACCAACTGACTGATTTCATAACCCTCGCTAAGCTACTACCAGCTATCACAGAGCCATCTGATTTTCTGCATACACATTATGCCTATAGAACTTCCACACGACACATATACGTTTGCGATCCTTTCACATATATACAAGAAAAAAAAATAGTTGCCATGACTTTTGCCCCATACCTCATTCAGTCTGACATTATAAAGAAATACACCTTTAAACTGATATAATGTATTTATAAAGAGATAAGTAGTGTAAATGTATTTGAAAATTAATTTATCAATATTACGTTAAGGGCAATTTTAAAAATTACTAGTGATTCCCATTGACTTATCATTAATAAAATTAAATACAAAATTCAGTACTTATATTGATGATTTGCATGGTTTATGATTAAAATTATATTGCAGATTTAGCTTCAAAGTACGTACATTATTATTGCATTGAATACATTGCCATTGCATGGAGGGGGACACGATGGAAATTATTAATGAAAATTGGGGCGCAAATATTGAAAATTTGTGTAGCACTGATTTAAAGTGTTACATTGGATAGGTAAAATGAACAGAAAAATGCTGAATTAAAAAACTTTAAATGTTTTTTTTTACTGCTTGTTAAGGACAAATGCCTTATAAATATTATCATTAAACTTAGGTTTTATGCCGGCACCCAACATGTTTGAAATTAGTATACTTTAGCATTATACATCTTAGCTGAGTTTTTGAAAATTCTACAATAAATTGAAAATCTCAAAAAAAAAAGGTATGCTATATTATGCATTCATTATTTCAAAATTTTATAAATTATAATGCATTCGTTTTTTAGTTTAAAAAAATCCAATCATACCAAATTAAAAGATCTCGTTAAAAAAGACTGACTAAAACAATGAAAAATCTTCCTGGAATGTATTTGTAAGTAAGTATAAAATAGTTTTAATTAAAACCAAGAGGCTTAAAATAAAAATAAACACTAATTGTACTTTACAGGTTAAGTATGAGACAAATCACGTAATTAACGTTCCATTAAAAAATTCAGCCTCTTAAAACTTTACATCTTTTTAGTAAGTACCAATCAATATTAAATAATTAGTTAAAAAGGAAAGAAAGCTTTGTTTAATGAATTTAATTTGAGTTATGAGTCAGCATATTTTAAATGAAATAGTAACAATCATCAAGAAAAAGCGAGAAAGAAAGAGAAATTATTTGTCCAATTATCACTTCTTTTTTTGAAGAAGCCATTTGCGTTTTAAATAACAAATTCATTAATGAGAATCACTGTTACATGTAAATATAAGTATTTAATAGCTACAGAATAAACCATGCACTACAAAAAGGCGGTATATCTATCACTAAAATCACACATGCATTAACCAGAAGTTTAGAAAAAAATGTAGGCACAAGAGGGGAAAAGGGAAAAATTTTATTTCTAATACAAATTTCTTAAGTTTACTCGTTCGTGAGGAATAAGATTGTACAACATTGAGCAAAACACATAGCACTAAGCAAATTATGAATAATAAATATAAACTTCTTTGAAAAAATTGACGATTGCCAGATTTCAACTGTCCCGTTGGTTGAGAAACAAATTCTCGAACTAAATTTAGTTGACTTCGAAGATTCTTAATAGGTCCAACCTGCATTTAAACTTTTTACTTATATTTTAAATTTCCCCCCACATTATTTTTCATCTGGAAGATTGTACTTACCCAGGTTCACAACATTGGAATCTGTTACAATGCTACATCCCACGGGTCAACACCTTATCGACCAATCAGATTGCCTCCTTTCATGTCTCAGGTTCATCTCACAAAAAGATTCCAAATTCTCTCTAGGTTAAAAATCTCTCGCCCTCCTGATCCAATCAAAGATTTCTTTTTAGGAGTTTTTCAACTATTTTTTCAAATACTTTAAAATTTATTTAATCTCAGGTACTTATTTTCATTTTTTCCTTAAATTTATATATTTTTTAATTAAATCTTCAATAAAGGATAAATAGTCTTGTTCTCGCAGTCTTTCAAATATTTTATGCTGGACGTTTGAGGTCGACAGGGTTAAGTATTCCAAAAACTACCAATGAGTATATTAAAGTTGCTTGTATGTTTCTCAATAAGATAGAAATACACAAATAAAATGGAGCAAAAAGATAAAACTTGAAGCGTAAGGAATGCAAATATATTAATCGATCTATTTCTTTCATATTCAAAAGAGTCTGTGTAATTTTTTGAATCTGTAACTCATTTTCATATCCATCGTGAAATTCAATAATCGAAGGTAGAAACAGCAGAGTTATATTTTGAAAATTTAAGCAATTCCATTAAAAGTCGAATAAAAACATAAAATTATTCTTACTTGCATTTCATAACATCCTTTTGAAATTACTAATGTAATTTTAAGACTACGCAGTACCCTAAAAATTTCATTTTTACCGATTTTTTTTTTTTTTTTGCATGTTTTGGTGGCCCATATCTTTGAGATGCTTGCCACGAAATTTTAGATCTGTTAGCAAATTAGTTTTTAAGATATTTGAAGTTTTATGAGCTATGGTTTTGGTTTCGGTTTCCTTTTAAATCATTTTTCCACACTTAAGTTGAATTAATTAAACATATTTTTTGAGCTTTTAGTTTAAAATGGTTATTAGTTCTAATTTTTCATTACTAAAATCACTTCTGCTTGATTATGTTTTGAGTTTTTTGAGTTCTCATAATTAATTAATAAAGATTAATTTCATGGCCAATTTTTGCTTTAAAAATAGTTTTTATAACTTAAAAGCTTTATCATTATTTTTTTCTTGTAGAGAAAATGCCATGACAAATACGTTCTGGGTTTCTGTGAGAAACAATATTTCGAAGAGATGGAATACTACTGAAAATGATGTATCTAAAAATCAGTCCTCAGCTGATTCTGCAATCAGACTTCCGAATACAAGTATTTTGAATTCAAATGCGGCAGATATAAATGAATATTTCCTTGATGTACCAAACTACATTATACTAAACATATTGTAGTACTATATTTTAGTATTTTAAAGCCGTACGACAAGAGCTAAAACTTCCTAAACTGCCCCAATTTAAAATTGAAAAAAATTAAATTTTATGAGCAAACCTGACTTTTTTTAGCTTAAGTTAGTATCATTATTATTTTGTACACAAATTCTTCGTGTTTCAAAACTTTTGTGAAATATTAGGTTAAGATAAAGCTGAATAAACTGACGTCTGAACAAATGCTATCAATATTATGCAAAAATATAATTTGAATTAAAAATATAATTTTCAGTCATATTTAATAAAAATAGTGTTTTAATGTAGAACATACATTGGAAAATAACATATTAAAAAATTAGAGTTTTACGGGCATTATATATTTTTGTTTTATGACTTTACAAACTTTAAATGCATTTTTCTCAGACTTTTAATTTTGAAGGTATAAGTGTTTTCTAATTCCTAAGGCTTTTTTCCTGTTCAAGATAGAGTCTTAAATTTTTTTTGTATATATTCCCAAATGTATGTTCTATAACAGTTAGTATGGATTTAGGGCTAAGAACTCGAGTTATTTTTCTAAAAAATGCCAAAGTTGATATTTTAAAAAAATTCGTGTTTTTTCCATGTTTTTCTAGAAAAATAATTATTAAAAATCAATAAGGGAATAGATTTTCAAATCCATACTAAATATTGTTTGTAATAATCTAAGAATCATAAATAACTTAAAATTACTAAAAAATTTTAAAAATTGAGTATTTTATAAAAGTTTGAAAAAACTTCAAAAATTCCTAATTTTTTAAAATTGTAAAATAATGGCTGGTCAAACTGACTTTTTGCTTACAGAATCAGCTTAATAATATAATCTAAATATAAAACATCAATTATTTTTACTGTAACATTCTCCAAAAAAAAAATTTTGAAAAAGGGTACCGTGTAGCCTTAACAAACCCTTTGTTTGAATTTTTTCTGCACAAATTATAATTTACATAATAGTTGTTGATTGCAAATGCAGACTATGTTTGCACTCCCGATTTGAATACTTATTTTTGTATGGAAATTTGAAATTCGCTTATTGCTGCAAGCTAGTATATTATTCTATTTCTCTATTTATCAACGACTGCTCTCTATCGGCAAACTTGTAAATTTTGGAAATCCAGTTTAAATGTATGAATGATCGTTTACCTATAGGGAGAGATTATACTTACTCTCGCTCTATAAATAAGAAGCTAGTGAGTACATGCACATCCCCGCTGTATTCTGGAAAACATTTTAGATTCGTTTAAAATGCGAAAGATAAATATACCTTGTAAATAGATAAACGCGACGCATATAATATACATCAAAAATCAGTTTTCAAAAGAATGGCTTTCAGTTCAGAAAAACTGGTCACCCATTTAATCGAAACTTTCCGCGCCTAACATCTAACTCTCCTATGTACCTTCTATGCACAGCTGTGAAAAAATGTGATAGGCTTCTTTAGAAAAATAACTTCGTTGTAACTTCTTTTAGTAATCAAAAACCTTTTTTGCAGAAATATATAGGCCTATTTCCTTCAGGAAAACCACATTTATTCCAGTTGAAAGATTTCTGCATTTTTGCTAAAGTTATTTGACTCCATTTGAAATAAAAGACCTGAGGTGGCTCTGTCTTTGACAGTTGTATTAAGTTTAACGAAACATTTGATACGTGTCAAGGATATTGGTAAATTAAAATTCTAAGCATAGATATCAGAAATCTTTTATAGAAGTTTCATATTTTGTAAATAATACTTATAAAGATGTATATTGTGATAATCCTTTTTAGACTTAACAAGTGTCTACTAAAGTGGATTTTTCTTTTATAACCTTTGAACGTTTCCTTAGAAAACTAAATTTGGCATTAACTAGTTCAATTTTTTTTTATTCAAGCAATGATGGAAGTATTATCGAATGCTTCTCTCAGTACGTAATTTTATTTTTACTAATAATGGATTCAGAAAATATTCATTTTGTTCCTTTAGATTTCACTGCGTTCTATAAACATTAGATGAAACGTTAACTACAAAACTGGCTCTAATCCAATGAAATATCCTTCATTTTGTTATATTTATAGATACTGAAGCTTCTCTAGCCTTTTTAAATTAGTTTAATAAAATTTTATATTATCCGTTTTTCTAAATCATAATATTCCCATTTCTAGCCTTTTCCATCAGGAATTGGAATATATATATATATGTCACGGGGTACCAAATGGAAGCTGAACTTAATTTTTTAAAGTTACATTTTCACCGCAAGGCTTTTGTTCCTATCACAATACTCGTAATTTACACTAATACACTAGTCTAATCTTTCATTTTATGGCCGCGGTAGCCGAGTGGCCAAAGTATCAGATCGTGGCTGGCCTTGTCACGAGTAATGACCACTAATGACTCGCCCAGTACCACTAATGACTCGCAGTGTATGGAAGCGATGCACGTTAAATATGTCGAGAGCTCAAACGTCTTCCCGATGGTGTGGTGTGGTAGTTAGGAGAGGGGGTTGCAGCTCAGGTGTCGGCCACATCACTCGACCAAGGCTCAAAATTACGTGGTCCGACATCAAAAGCCCTCGTGTAGGTGAACAGTGCGACGTTAATATTCACTCACTAATCTTTTATTCCATTTTAGAAAACATTGTTTAAAATCATCTTTGGGAATGCTTAACAGCGCCTCCATAGTTTTTTTCATGTCCTTAGCAACAGCAGCAATATGTTTTCCTTTCATGACTCCTTGCATTTCAGTTTTAATCATATCAGGGCTCGGGAGCTGTCACGGCGCAAACTTGGCAGCCACCCTTTTTATTCCCAAATCTTCAGTCAAAGTTCACTGAATTTAAATACGAGTCACTCCCAACAGCTCCACAACTTCTTTAATGGTTCCTTGTCAATCTTTTTTGATGACTGCACGAATTTTTTAAAGTTTTCATATGTTCGAGCAATGGAAAGACAAACAATGCAAGGTTTGCCTTCCATTGACATTTCATAATATTTGAAACAGGAAAACGACCCAACACTTAAGTTTTCCCCTCAACATCATCCTTGTGCACTGTGTTTAACATTTCAGGAGTTTCTGCTCTACTTTGTGACGAATCTATACGGAACTATATATCAGAAACAGGTCAGAACTAGAAACGCGATTTTATTCCTCATCACAAAGACGAGATCAACAGCCTTCGGACTTTATTTATGAATTGTTGAAAATTCATAAAGTCCTTAAACTAGAAATGTCGGAGGAAAAATTAATAGATCACGTCGTTAGTCGATTAGAACCTCAAATTTTGGATTATGTCGAAGTTAGACATCCACGAAATACTGCCAATCTCCTACAAATCGTTGATAAATACGAAGAACGTTTTATGCATAGACAAATCAGAGGTTCGAGTGAGGGATTTAGAAGTTCAGGCCCTAATGAAGGCAATCGTTTTAATACCCGGCATAGACAGGAAAATTGGAGGGAAAACAGAAACAATGAGAGATACGCCAATAATAGCCGACCACAAAGGGAATTTAATCGATTCGAAAACCAAGGTTTCGCAAATAATCGCAGATTCGAGGGTAGACGCCAAGGTGGACAATCGGATCAACCATTCCACAGTCAAGGCGGTCGACAAAGTGGGTCGAGAAATAGTTCATTTCGAGGTCAAAATGAACGAAGTAGAAATTTAAACTTTTAAGCGATCGATGTGAATATGGGGGGTAATCGATCGCGGGGTACGGAAAATCCTCCAGTTTGGGATCATCGGCCTATCAGAGTATCCTCTATAAGAATGACCCCAGTCGAATTACCGTATGTCCCTATTCTATTAAATGAAACCTTTATTACAGCACTATGGGACACGGGAGCGGAGAAATCTTTTATTTCGGAGGAGGTATACCGCAATTATTTTTCATACCGACCTCGTCAAAAGACGAAAGACAGAGTCGTGGCAGCACAGGGAGCCCCGTGCAGTCATTTGGGTAGAGTCGAGTTACAAATTAGAATCAGGGAATTTCAGAAACCCTGGGAATTCCATATACTTGATAACATGCAGTATCAGTGCATTTTGGGGATCGATTTTATGAAGGCGTCGCGATTAACATTAGATTTTGATCAGAAATCCTTGATCATTCCCGATCATCTGATCAAACAAGTGCCTAAAGAGGAGAAACCCGTTGATATTGATCTCACAGAATCAAAACTTGATGACGAGCAACAGAGGCAATTAAAAGCCTTATTTAATAATTTTAAAGTGTTATTTTCCGATCAACCAGGATTAACGCATGTTGTACATCATGAGATAGATACTGGAGACAAGGGACCGGTAGTGTCGAGACCATACAAGTACGACCGGGTCAAACAAGGCATTATTGATTATCACATAGAAAAGATGTTACCGGATGGTATAATTTGTCCTATTAATTCGCCCTATGCATCTCCAGTCGTTCTAACACGAAAGAAAAATGACCTTCCTCCAGATTCTCCCGAGGCGTATCGTTTCGCGATCGATTATCGGAAACTAAATGGAATTACCAAATATCCTCGATATCCATTACCGGTGATTGATGACTTACTCACCAATATTCCTCACACCAACGTTATGTCCACTCTAGATCTCAGAAGTGGCTATTTTCAGTTGGCGATTAGTCCAAGGGACATAGAAAAAACAGCGTTTATCACTCGCAATGGCACTTTTGCATTCCTACGAATGCCTTTTGGTCTTTCTGGGGCGGCGCCTAATTTCCAAAGGGCTATTGATATAATTCTCAAACCTGTTATTGGGCGTTTCGTGTTAGTATACATGGACGATGTTATTATAACATCTCCATCGTTTAAAGACCATCGCGATCATTTAACTTAGGTTTTTACCTTATTACGAGACGCAGGGCTAACATTAAATAAAGAAAAAATGTCACTTCGCCCGTGACAAACTCAAATATTTAGGCCTGATTATTAGTAAAGAAGGAATCGAAACTGACAATAAGAAAATTAGGGCAATTACGGAAATGAAACCTCCCAAAAATAATCGAGAAGTGTCAAAATTTTTAGGGATGACGGGTTGGTACCAAAAATTTATTCCGCGATACGCAGATATATGTGAACCATTGTACCAATTAAAAAAAAAGGGGGCGAAGTTTAACTGGTCGGGAGAAGCACAGGATTCTTTTGATCAGATCAAACGCACACTAACGGAGGCACCGATTTTGCAATTACCAAATTTTTCTGAACAGTTCAATTTATTCACTGATGCTAGTGGGGTCGGCATTGGTGCTGTGCTTCAACAAAATCAAAAACCTATTGCTTTCGCGTCTCGAACCCTTAATAAAGCAGAACGTAATTATACGGTTACCGAAAGAGAATGTTTGGCGGTAATTTGGGCTCTAAATAAGTTTTAAACTTATTTTGGACCCCTACCTGTGAAAGTGATCACAGATCACGCAGCGTTAACGAAGTTAACCAATGGTAAGAATTTATCAAGTAGGATGATCCGATGGGCATTGAAGTTGTCAGAGTTTAACATAGAATGGGAGCACAGACCTGGTGTTCAAAACGTGGTCGCAGATCTTTTATCGAGAAATCCAGTAGAAAATGATGAGGGGTCACAAATTTCGTGCGCAGCTCTTAGAGCTCTCGCAATAAATTCCCGTGAACAATTCATTAAGGAACAAAGGGAAGATCCTGAATTAGGACATATTTATCGATACTTAGAAAACCCTGATGACGGTTTTGTTAATGCGACGGTATGCGAGAGTTGGTCCCAGGACTTCAAGTTAATAAATGGTCTCTTTTATATACGCGAAGTATTTTTCCAATCTGGGAGAACTAAGAGTTTATATTCCTGGTTCTCTTAGAAAAGATATAATGAAAGAGTTTCATGATCTGCCACTGGCAGGGCATCTCGGAAAGAGGAAGACATATCTTAAACTTCGTGACACGTGCTATTTTCCATTTATGAGAAAATATATATTTGAATATGTTTCAACCTGTGACCGGTGTCAAAAGTTTAATTATAAAAACGCGCTACCAGCTGGTCGTTTAATGCCTATAGTTTCGAAATATCCAAATGAAATTGTAACGCTAGACTTATTAGGCCCCTACCCCGCATCCCGACCCGAGAGATATAAATTCATATTAGTTATATCTGACCACTTCACTAAGTGGTGTGAGCTGATTCCTCTTCGTAAAGCTTCAGCCCAGGCAATAGCTAATGCTTTTTTTGATAACTATATAGCGCGTTACGGAGCTCCGATTTCTTTGATAAGTGATAACGGCCCCCAATTTATTTCTGACGTGTTTGAACATCTCAGTCACAGGTTGGACATCAAACATATGAAAACGGTAACGTACCGACCACAGTCTAATCTCACGGAGAGAGTGAATAGAAATTTAGTTCAAATGATAGCTTCTTTGTTGAAGAAAATCATGAAAACTGGGACCAATTTCTACACGAGTTCGCTTTCGCATTGCGCACGGCGGTAAATGAGACGACAAATAAAACTCCGGCTGAGTTGTTTTTGGGAAGGAAAATCATAACTCCGTTTAGCAAGCTCATAAATGTTACGGAGGATGCGAAATATGTTGGTAGGAACATCGAAAGATTATTCGATGAGGCAAGACGAAATATGCAAAAAAAGCATAAGTCTTGGGAAAAACATTACAATCTCAGAAGGAGGGATGTTCACATCAAAGTGAACGATTTGGTTTTACTTCAAACACATTTCTTAAGTGCTGCGGGTAGGAAACATGTTGGAAAATTTATGCCTAAGTTTGAAGGTCCCTATAAAGTTTTGGAAATAAAAGGAAATAATTTAGTTATTTGGAAAAACGGAAGAAATATAACTGTTAATATTGATCAGGTTCGAGTGTATCGGCCTCGTCAGTCAGACACGATTAGTTCGGATAGTCCGGTAGAAACTCTGTATGACGAACAAGAAGTTAGTCATGGGTCGAATAGATCGAATCAAGGGCAGTTTAAAGAGCATAGGAAAACCTCTAGTCAGGAAAGTGAGGGGTGTAGATCACGGCAGGGTAACACCACACGGGAGATCCCCAGAAATAAACGTAAAATTAATAGTACTGCGTCAAAGGACCAAGCTTTAAAACGATCCCAGATATGTAGGAAGAGATCACGGCAAGGGTCTGAGCATCAGGACCGGAAAAGACGCGCTCCTGAGCAAAGGCAGGGAGTCAAGAGGTCGATCTCTTCCTCGGTCTCGTCCAGGAATTATAAATTTCAAAAACATGATATCTCTTCACCAGGAGTAGAGTCCATTGCAGGTCCATCAAGGTTGCCTGATCGCAGGACTGCTACGACTACAGGCGGATCCCGAATGGAAGTTAGTGGACGTGATAACCAGACCCGTCAGACCAGAGCGACAACGAGAGGACGCAACAAATAAGCGGAAAAACCAGTCCGGTCGAATCAAGCCAATACAAGGAGACCTTGCCCATACTATCTACGGAGCCATATACAAGAAAAAGACGGAATTCCTGAGGAGCTGAACAACATCGAAATCAACGGCATAACTCGCAGCACATTCCGCAGAAGAAGCCTCAGTATGGAAGCGTTGGATGGAGATCCAGTGCATAGGATTTAACAGACAAAATCCAGGTTGTATTGTTTCTTTATCTTCGCGGTACGAACAAGTGAAGAATTTTTGCAATTAAAGCAAGTCACGGGCGGACTCTAAAATTAAGAAGACTGACAAAAGTGGACACTGCATTGTGTGTGTTTTTTTTCTAAACCAGAAAAAAACGGCTTTTGTGTTACTTTTTGTATTTTGGAGAAAACATCTGTAAATTTTGCATTTGTTTACTTCGATGTATGACTTCGCTAAGATGCGACAATTCATTTGGTAGTTTGTGTTATTTGTTTATTGTGGAATGATTATTATTGTATGCTGTATGTGTTTCTATATATATTTTGTTTCACATCTGGTGACTTGGAGCGCGGCGAAGTTAGATAGGATTAACCATTAACACTAACTAGCGCATAAAGTTTTTCGAATGGGAAGGCAAAGGGGAACCAGATATTTATTGTATATGACATTCATGTAACAAATGTATAACTTCATGTCTGCTTTTACCTACTTCTCAAATGGATATCAATCTTTCAGGGTAGCTGACCCTGAAGTCTTCGACGTTCAGTGCCACAGAAGATTGTATTTTTTTTTTTTATAATAACTAAGTAATACTCTATGGGGCTGGTTTTTTGCCACCACTAGGGTGGTTTTTCCCACGCCTCCTTCGCCAAATGGATAGAGTGCAGGGATTAATTTAAACTTGTAAAGTATTATGAGGTTTGGCAATTACTTATAAATCGTAATTTTGTCCTTTTTCATTAAGGAAGATGTTTCAATACTATACGGTTAGATGTTAAAATCGTCGGGGCTATATGACAAAGATAGGAATTACGTAATTTATTTTCAGGACGTATGAGTCCTTCGAATAAATCCCGTTTTCTTTTTGGAGGGTTGTGACGAATCTATACGGAACTTTATCACTAACCTTCTGAGTCGACCTTTTTAGGGAAATTTAATTCCCTACCTATTTCCAATCAACTCCAAAAAGCGGACAGGATTCCTTGTTATGCAGATTAGATTCAGTATTTAAGTCAAACGAAATAGTAAAGTTAGAGCAGTAGGAGATAGGGATTGAAGCAGAAAGTTTTCGTGGATTTAAAGTGAAGATTTCTTGTTAGAGATATTTAATCTCAAGAATTGAGATTCCGAGCGGTAAATATAGATTTGTGTTTAAAGTCTCATTAAAGTTTTAAGAGTGAGATTAAAGTTAAATGTTCAATAAGAACATTATTAAATATAATTCTGGGATATCTTATCGTGGTAATTTCTGCGTGATCGTTATTTAATAAATTAATTAATTAGATCATTAATTAATTAAGTTAATTTAAAGGATATTACCTTTAAAATCTCATAATATTAGTAGACGTATTTGTTAATAAGTCTTTGAATCTATTTGGGAAAGATAACCAAATAAAGAAAGTTATCTATAAAAATGGCTACTGGTTCTTCTTTGACTCAAAATTATTCTCGTTCTCAAAGTGAGGTCCTAAGGGACCTTCACAACTTTTCCGAGCAAAAACCGAAATTTTATCACGGCATGATGTTCACAAAAATAAATCCTTCCTCAAACGACGATCACACAAAACACAATTGCCATTATAAAGTCTATCCAAACTATTCCTTACCTTCTTCAGCGACGTTACTCGGTTTTCTGACTCAAGAATGGTAATTGTATGCTTTTCTAGTGGCAAAACACAGTACTAGAAAACTCTGTAAGTCAAAAAAATAATTCGGTTTCTTTTGTGTAGATCTGATGAAAGAAACCATGTACGCACGCAAAGAAATAAAAAGAACCATGTATGAGCATAAAGTGGAATGTACTCATATGATAAAATTTGAAGTACAGCAGATAAGATGCAAAAAATGTATGGTAGTTTTCAGTCTTTGCAATGATAAAATAATTGATAAAAAAATAAAAGGATGCTCCTGAGCAGCACCATAGTTACATGAAAATAAGATTACTGCAAACTTGTTTCCCATGGATTCAAAGAGCTTATTGATAAATATATGGTAAATGCTGCTCCAATTTTCAAGAAGTACCACTTCCGTTTCTTGGATAGGGTACGGAGATGTTGGTCCCGTTGCGATGTATCTGTCACAGGGAAATGGTTAAATTAACGCAAGCTGTTAAAATAAGAACTCTTTAAAGTGATTTCCCTAAGAAAAGTAATTGATTTGATCAAATCCCAAACCTGTTTCAGTGAAATGTTGAAATAATATTGTCAAGAGTTTAAAAGGGCTCAGTTAGCAAATATGGTGTATTATTTAAAGTAGTAATTAATACATGCAACGATAACTATTGAACCACAAATTTTTTACTCGAAATTAATTTACAAAATAATTAGTTAATAAAGCGGTTATTTTTTTTTTAAAAAAAAAAGATATTTGTAGTCAAAATTCAAACACACACATTTTTGTTTAATTATTCATTTATGTAGACTTCAGAAATATCCTGCTTTATTTGTAACACCTTTTTTTAGTTATTATTTCCCTTTTTAAAATAGCTTTTTTTTTAACAAAAAGCTTTTTTTTTATCTATAAAGGTCTGGTCAAATTTCCTAATTTATTTACATTTTTCAATCTAAGTTTTATCCAGTTTCCAATTTTCAGGCGTACCTAAAAGATGCATCGATCGAAAGATAATAATGCAAAGAATATAACGAAATAAAACTAAAAAATGATATTTAAGTCATTTTGATTTGGTGCGTCACGTCAAAATCCTGGCGCTGCCTGGCACAGACGAGGATAGGGGGAGTTAAAGGCGAGTGGTAACAAGCGAAAACAGAACTTTACAAATGCTGACTTGTTCATATCATCATTTCACAAAAACAATTCGTGGATTTGATCAAATCACTTACTTACATTAGGGAAATGACCTCAAAGAGACGTTATTTTAACATCTTACGTGAATTGATCCTCTCCCTTAGGGATTTGATGAAATCCCTGATTTCCTCATTTTCCTGCGGCATATCGTCCAAGTAAATCCAAGCAGGATAAAATTCCGGCCACTCAATACGCTGTAATGCTTTATCTTTAAACATGTTCTCCACAATTAGAACTGTATTAAGCCTGGTATAATATGTATTTAAAGAAAGGAAACACCAATGGTTAGAAAGTAAATTACAATATGAGATGTCCAGACTTCAAACATTTCAATACCTTTGTCACGCAAATTTGCTATTCTTAACAATATTCATGTCCATACACCCACTTATGTAGATTCCGGTTTTTATCTTCAACCCACCTCGTGTATAATGCAATCTTCCATGAACAAACGTGGCGTTATTTCGAGTGGCTCTTTCTCTCCATGATATAACACGTCACGTGTTACAAACTAGACTGAACCTAGACTGGTCGGTAGACAGCATTTTAGATGCCTAAGACATTGCATCTTACCTCCATGATTCCGTACCCCTTTTTATTGAAGCTAGTGAAATACACAACATTGATTGCATACATAGAATATTTTGATAAAGTCTGGCTTTTGAAACCCTTCATCCTGTTGTCAAAATTAAATATATTTTACAAATGAACAACTTAGCATGTTCTGTCTCAACGAATTATTGACGTAAGATACCGATCCTCAATATTGCTGTTGTATCAATCGAAATACCTCGTCCTGGTCGTTATTTAACCCAATTCATTTTTCTTGAATTCAATTCCCCAGCTTTGAAAAAACACTTCTTATATCTCCAATAAAATACTGTACACTTTTCTTTTTGTTTCTCTGAATTCAAATTTCTCTATAATTTAGTAAGTCATTGATTACGGTAAATCATGTTGCGACATCTTCAAATCAGCGTTTCCCCAAACAAAAGCTGAATGAGTATTGTGACTGAGACAGAAAAAGGACGGTTCTGTGAAGTCCCAATTTCTGAACAGATTTTTTGTGGGGGGAGGTGAAATTATGAGCGTGGTTTTGCATATTACACTTTTTCATCTGTTTTGAGCTGCATTTTATAATATGAATGTTTGTATTTAGATTAATTATTAGTAAAAATATTTGGCTAATTTCTTTAAAACCGTATGCTTCCCTAATTCGAATATATCAGATAGGAAACGTACGATTGCATAAGTGACTGGTTCGCCTTTATAGAAACTACATTTTATAGGATTTGATTTTCACTCTCATTTAGATAAAAGCAGTTTGAAAATTTATAGAAATATGAAATGACATAAATATAAGTTTCAGTGGTTCGTGGTAGTGATAACTATTTCTGTATTTTAAACAATAAAACAAAAATTAGTATAAAACGGAAATTTTACAAGATAACTCGCCTGATCACAACACTAAAATGGTTTTCTCATTATTAATGTTCATAAAAAAACGATCGTTAACTTGCCGTGTGTCAAACTTATACCATGATAATAATCGAGCAGCTGTTAGCGTTATACGTATTCTGTGATTTTACTGAACCATTCTGCTATTATATTCTTAGCAACAGATGAAACGTCTTCTTAAGGTATTATTTTATATTTTTCTCATCATATCAAATTGCAAGAAAAGAAAACTAAGCGAAAAAATAGAATATTTAATGTAGAAGAAAGTAAGATTTTTTTTCTCTTCTATGAAAGATAAAATCATGTGTTTGTTAAGCGCGATATGGTTTAAATTTATTAAAGAAGTCGAAGGTAAATAAACACCCTTCGACATAAAAAAACATAAATTTTTCAAGTTAGAAAATTAGTTTTGACAGGTTCTATTTCAAAAATTGGAAAATGGAAAATATGAACAGCCATCTTTTAATGTTTTTAGGGCCTTTTCGCAAATTGAAATGTGGCTTGTAATGTGGTAAAACGTTCTACGCCTCTGTTCTACGCAAACTTTCTACTTTTTCTCACTCTCTATATAAAATTGCTTCTTTTTGAATTATTTAAGTTTGAAAGTAATAATTATGATCACAATGAAGAAATATATAAATACAGGAGATTCCTATAAATAGTTATTGGTGTTTTTATCGGCAAATTTTTCTTTGTTAGATTGAAGAATAAATTTGTAATTGCAGCTGATTTTTACATAATTAAGCAATTTAATATTGAATGAAATACCATGTACAATATATATATAAATAGATACAAGAAACAACGCATACGTCTTTATTTAAATTTTAACTAAAAAGGAGAGAATGGTTAATATAAATTAAAATTAACTACATTTAGAGATAATTTTAAAGTTTTATTTCCTAAGCCAAAATATAATAATTGAAAGATGAAATTAATTGGGCTATCGTAGGACAGAAGAACTGTAAAATATAAAGCAATTTTTTGAGAAATTATACGTTGATTCCTTTTTTTAAGTGGCTATTAACTTATATATTTTAAAAATAGCTTAAAATTATTCAAAATATTTAAAAAGTTAAATTTTTAATCTAATTTGTTCTTCGTGCATTTAAATAACTTTGAGAAACTTTTTTACAGCTTTAGATAATTTGATACACGCAAGATTTATATAATACAGATTTAAATCCGAAAAAGTTTTTAAAGACAGAATATTTAAAGAGAGAGAAATAATTAATTCTAGAACAATGTTGTTAGTTTAAGAAAGGATTAAATATTAGAAAAATTTAAAAGCACAGCCAATATAACATTACCTAGTTATACAAAGGTTACTTTACTTTAAATCTTCGGTACCCAGAACTAGAATGTTTTGAGGGACCTATGAGTAAATCCTTTGTAATTAAATTATCCTTTTTTTATGGGAAAGTAAATGAAATGGATGGACTTTTTTTCTTGAAAGCTAAGCAACTTTTTAGCATTGGACCAGAAGAACGCCTGCTCTGCAAGTAAAGGGCGGACATGATTGCCTCAAATTAGACGAATCACCCGCAGAATACCAATTGAGTCATAAAGTTGGCGAAAATTGCAAATGGAAGCTATTAAGCCTGTTTTATGTTTTTTTCAGCAGCAAAAATATGTTGAAATACTTTTTTAATAAAATGAAAGCACATTTGTGACTCTAGATAGTAGGGCGACAGATTCTCTTATGATAATAAAAAAAAATTCCACTTCCAAAATGTTTTATTTTTTTCATAAACTGCAAAGCATAGGTGACTTCAAAAACATTATTTCTTTCAGCGTGGAATACTGATAACAATTTGATTCACATTTTTTGAATGTTTTAAACTGATTTTGTTTTACTTTTCTCAACATATATGTTACAATTTGACTTGACTTTGGCCATTTTCGACTTGCAATAAGACATTTTGGTAGTTAATTACGTTTTTGTAGTCGTTGAGAAATGAAGAGGCTTGGTTTTTTTTAAATCCTCATTTTATTATACACAAACTAGTAAGGCGGTGACATTAGGAGTACAACACAAACGCGGACAAATACCCGAACACCTAAGACTGTCATAAAAGCAATCTTCGTACACTCCCAAGCTGTTAACCCTTTATAATTTTGGTTACTGGAAGCTGTTAGAATCATATGATTTCTGATAAAAGCTTTTATGATGGGTCCGAATACGGGGAAGAAAAAATTGCATCATCCTAATTAAAAGACACAAACATTTCAATTTTTTGGGATACAAAGCGGTACTAAAAATAAGTATCATGCGAAATCTTGGAACTATTATGAATTAGAATCTCACGAGAAAAAATTTAAGGAATCATTACATATATTATATAAATTTTGATCATGCAGTTGGATTATTTATCATTACGTTTATTAAAAATAAATAAACTACTTGTTGTTAGTATTTGAAAATGTTTTACAAAAACTTTAGTCCAATGTTTCTTAAATTGAGAAATACATAACTCTTGAAACATTTCTGACAGCTTTTTAAATGTTTGATAGGTCCATCGATCGAGATTTCTCTTTTTTTTTTTTATTGAAAATTTTCTAGATGCAGTTTGATACAAGATCCACAATGCATAACTAAAAAAAGCGCTTTTATTTCTATAATTTATTCTTCAAATACAAAATTAAAATACGTGTAATTGTATTCTGTAGAAAATTGAATTCAACTGGGTTGTTATTTATATTAAAAATAATAAAAGAGAAGAATTGCAGTTGATTTCTGAGTTGCAAAAATAGCTTTCCGACTATAAACTAAAAAAATAAATTTCCAATGTTTTAGAATAACAATGGGTATATCATGTTCACCTTTCTTTCACGTGATTTGATACTTTTCGAGCATCAGGGGAAAATAATTTCAAAAGATATATTAAAATTAAATTTAGTAGCAAATACATTCTTTCTTTCGAAACAAAAATTTATGCAAGTAGCTACACAGTAATGAAACATGTATTCTTGTACAAGGTAAGATTTAATAAAAAATTAAAAATAGGAAAAACAACACCTGGATAAAAGGTTATGTGCGAAAGAAATTAAGGACTTTTTAGTTATATTCGTATTAGATAAGTCATTTTATATCATGCCCCAACTCCAACTAACAATCTTATTGTAATTACAATACTTAAACTATTTTTATATAAATTAAAAA
Source organism: Trichonephila clavipes (assembly GCA_019973935.1). Taxonomy (NCBI): domain Eukaryota; kingdom Metazoa; phylum Arthropoda; class Arachnida; order Araneae; family Nephilidae; genus Trichonephila; species Trichonephila clavipes. The sequence continues at coordinate 272,253 of BMAU01005313.1, read as the reverse complement.
GTTATAATCGATGATTACGATGAAGATAATGTGTGGGAATCACTTGTTTATATTATATGTATATCTTCGGCTTATTGAATCAATTCCTATATACCTCTGTATTTTGTTAACTTTTTTAGATTATATTTTTCTTCAACCTGTTCAAATAATACAGATAGGGAGTGGGTAATTGCTTTAGCTCGGGGGTCACATTATGGAAGCGGAGGAAAACGAAGGGCTTCCCCTCACAGTTTGCAATTTAATGTTATTTGTATCTATATTTATTCTTCTTGATACTCCTGAAATAAATACTCTGCTCACAAATATATGTCAACCCAAAACAATCTGATATTTCTGTCCATTTGGTTTTTTAGACTATCTTCGGGGTCCCCCTCCCCTCAAAAAAACTCTGATAAGGGCCTCTATTTGCGCACTCCTAATGTAGACATAGATGTCTATATCAAGCGGTTATTAAATAGACATTTTTAAGAGTTGTAAATAAACGTTGCAAATCATATAATATTACTATTGCAGTTCGAAAATTTACACTTATACTAAACATTTTGTATTCAATAATATTTTTCGCTTACGTCCTTTCTAGGGATTGCAATGCTGGTATACCGAATACCGCTATTTTGAGCCATTTGTACAATTTTTTAATACCGGTATTCACAAGTTCAGTGGCGCACACAAGGGGGTCCTGGGGGTCCGGACCCCCCCAAAAGCCCTTGATTATTTTCCGATTGATTATAATTCTAAGTATATAGTATGTAAAATGTAATTAAGTATTTGCTATTAATGATTAATTTTATTAATTAATGATAATATTTATTCAATAATTAGTTTTTTACTGCGTTTTGTTCCCGAAAATACACAAAATCAAAAGGAGCATGATAGAAGAATGGTGAACTTTCGACCCCCCTTGAAAAATTCCTGTGTGCGCTACTGCACAAGTTTATATACCGTTTTTTCAGTATTTACTAGAAATGAGGGGGGCAAAACTATTATCCTATAACAGCTCAGAGCGATACAGCACACGTGCAGGATTCGTAGTTTCATAGTTGTATCTCTGAAAACAAGGTTGTATTTGTAAAGAAAGTGCATAATATTTCGATATTTTTTAAATTGGCGAGTTTGTTATTCACATTGTATTTGCAGATCATAATTTTTGACTTAAAATACTTTTCAGATTTATTATATATATACTTATAAATAATAACCCATAATATATATATATATATATATATATATAATGAAAGAGAATAACTTTCAAAAACATAAAAATCCAGTTGATAATACTTTGGTTTGGTTTCATTATTTATTTGATTAAAACCACAGACTGAATAGTGCTATTTACGTTTTTTGTGTGATTTAAATAAATAAGATGTTATTTTACTTTCTTGTGATTCTTAACATACTGCTATAATTTATAATCTACGCATTATTTTTTGTGATATTTACACTTTCTAATAAAACTGACAAATAAAACAAAAAAAAAACACCTGCATTTTCTTCCTTTTTCTAAAATTTTTACTACCAGTATTAAAACCGGTATCCCGGTATTAAGACCTAAAAATACCGAATACCGATATTAAACTTTTGGTCCGATATTGTAATCTCTAGTCATTTCAATAAAACGATCCAAGAAAATATATTCTGATTTAATTTTTGTGACTGCCATAATAAACATTTTCCGAATAAGTTCATAATTCAAACATGAAAATCTTTAAGCAAATCTGAGAGAAAATCATGTCTAATATCCAAATTTGTTCGTTAACGATCCATGTGAATGAAATAAAATGTTCATTTCTTAATTTGTTTGTTATATAAAAAAAAATAATGGTAGTGTGCCAAACTTTTATTTAATATTCCTTCTCATTTTCTCGTGGAAATAAAACAGCTCAAATCATTTTCTAGAACTGTTCAGAAGCTCTATTTAGAATTATTCAGGTGACTCGTAGGTGGCTTTCCGATCGATTTATTAGGTAGGAGTGAAAAAGAAAGAGGGGGCGAGAATCTCAAATAAGTAGAGTTGAGATGGTAGACTTGGAATGGAACTCAATTTTAGATTCGATGAGATGTGATTTTAAAATGAAAAAGATGTCTGACTATGTATAACAAAAACAAATCGGGAGGAAGGTTGCATGGGGAATTTGCTTATTGGATAAAGGGTTTTTGATATAGCATGAAAAACGTGATTAAAAGTGGAAAATATATGATATTTATGCTACCTATGTCATACAATAGAAGAGCTATTATGTTTATTGAATATTTCTAAAGGAAAAACAATGATGCTTTATTTCAATGAAATCAAAATCTGAATACTTATAATTTTTCTAGAATTCATTATATAGTCCTTAAAAAGAAACAATTTAGACGCGATTTTTATGAAAATATGCAACTTGGATTCAATGGGATTTTTTCTTGCAGTATACATTCAGTAAACATCAAGAATTGTAAATAGGTATGGAGCATTTTATTATTGAAAGAAATAATAAAAATAAAAAAGTTCTTCAAAATTTTTGCTATTTTGGAAATTTACAACAATGTTATTGAGCAACAGTACATTTAACAAATATTAGTACTTTCATTTACCGAATTTTTCTTTATGTCGTTATAATCATATTTGACGAAAAAAAAATGCTGATATTTTATTGGTTTAAAACAATTTCAGAATGTGAGAGGCAATTTTAATTTTAAAAAAAATATTTTGCATCGATTAATGAATATGTAAATTTAAATTTAAATATTTTTAAAAAAAATTAATTGTAAACATTTAGTAGCCAAGTTGTGTGTGGTTTTTTAAAAAAAAAATAATTGCAGTAGAGCGTAGACGTGTGCATGTGAGAAAACCACTCATTTCTGCCTGAAATGCAAAAATTCGTTTGCAGTGGTTTCGGGAAAGAAGACACTGATCATCTCAAGATTGGAAACGGAGAATGTGATCGGAAGAATCACGCTACGCCTTATTTTGCACAGATGGAAGACGTCGAATTTTTGCGAGAATTCCACAAAGCCATGAATCCAGTTTGCCTTACTCACACAGTGCAATAGTTTGGAAGGAGTATTATGATACGGAGCATGTTCTGCTGCCATGGAAGTAGTGCCCTGGTGTTTCTCGAGGGTAAACAAACAGCCATGATATACCAAAATATACTGGCAGATCAAGTGCACCCTGCAATGTTGCATTTTTATCCTGATGGAGACGATGGACGAAAATGCAACTAGTCATCGTAACAGAAGTGTTCCAAATTGGTTCACTGAACATTAGCTTGACTTCTAATACCTTCCTTTCTTAGCCTATATCTTAACCCTATAGACATGACCGAAAGACACATGCGACAGCACTTTCCATTTCCGTCTAATTTACCATATCTCAAAAGCTGAATAGCCAATACATGGTATTCTCAAGACGCAAATGCACTTCAGAAGTATGTAGACTCGATGCCCAGACGAATCGGAGTAGTTATCCTCCTTAAAAGGTTGTCCAAATAAATATTGATTTTGTGTTCCTAATGTATTGGCAAGTGTGTGTGTGATGTAGAGTTCTGGGGTATATTGTTAATTAAATGTGGATAACTATAAATATAAAATGCTCATAAAAGCATGTTCCAAAAGTTAAAGGATACGAAAGCCTATTAAAAGTGTAGAGCTTGTATAGCAGTGCTTCTCAAACTTTCAGTATTCGCGACCCAATATTCAATCATCATTTTCAATCGCGCCCTCTCCATACAATAACAATGTATTGAATTTTATAATACTATACCTTCACGCTAAAGCTACAATATGGCTTTAACCTCTTAAGTGCCACCGGCGTATATAAACGTCTCACTCAGTCAAAGCATTAATTTTCTGGACGTATATATACGTTTTTCCGAAGTATGATCTTTTCTGAGCACTGCTATCCATACAATTATTCCGAAGCCTTTGAAATGCAATGAAAGGACCTTAACAATGTTTGCGAAAGATTTATGTATTTCAGAGTATTTGCTTATTTTTATTCCATCCATCTTCCCCCCGCCCAAAAAAAGCATCACACATTCGCGTGGAAAACGGTGACATTAAGGAGTGAATCTAGTAACTTTTTTAATCGTCAGTTAAAAGAATTAATTTTAAATCGCACAAATTATCAAGACAAATATTAATACAAGCCCATGGGGTCACTGGTAATTATCAAAAACTTGCTCTTAACTTAGTATTGTTAAATTAATTATAAAAATACATTGTATAGTACTGATACATTTATAAGTGTAAATGTGTATTTTTTTTATTATGTCAGAATGTATTTTGATTGATTAATTTCAGTAAATTAATAATTTTTGTTTAAATAATCTTTTGTTTTCTGCTTTTTAATATTCTCGCGCCCCCTCGTAGAGTTACCGCACCCATCTAGGAGGGCACGCCCCATAGTTTGAGAAACGCTGTGAAAATTGTCAGAAATAGTAAACTTTTAGTATACATTTTTAATATTAAGTCTGCATTAATGCTTAAGAAATTCAGGTTGGTTATTTAATATTCTAATCACATTGCTGGATTGTATAAACTAAAATATTTTTTAAATATGTATAACGGTACAAAGAACGCGGGTACTTACGGCACAACTAAAAATTCAAGAATATATGCCATTTCCTCAAAATCTTATAAATCAGGTTACTGCTAATATTTATTGTATGCGTTTTAAGTGTAGTTTTTGATTTTGTTATTATTTTCATATAGACAGCAACAATTAAGACAATACTTTGGATGAATGAAAAATAATTAAGTTCCGAAATGATCCTTTGTGGATCAAATAATAAAGTAATACAGTTAAACAAGTAATATATATATATATATAAATTAAGTCAATTCCTACTTAGATCAACAAAGAAAATTTCTATTTTAGCTACTTTTTAATAAATAGTTACAATTAATATAAACAAGCATATACATATGACATAATCACAACATTAAGTGGTACTTAATTTTTATTAATTATCATTAAAGCATCGTATTGTCATCTAAAACAATCGTGTATATAAAATTTCAGTTCAACTGAATGCTTTAAAACGTTAGATTAGTTTTAATCAATTGTTTTTTTATTAATTATAATTGAATTATTGTATTGTCATCTAAAAGAATCCTGTATATAAAATTTCAGCTCAATTGAACGCTTTAAAATACATTTTATTGACGATTGAGTGAGTGAGTGAATATTAACGTCGCACTGTCAACTACACGAGGGCTTTTGGCGGCGGACCACGTAATTTTTAATCATTGTCATGTGACATGGACGATACCTGAGCTGTAACCCCCCTTTATTAGCGATTGAAAATGCCTCCAAGATAACTAAATAAATATAGAGAGAGTGTGAGCTAATAGTAGGAATTGAAAAATTTAAAACAGAGAGTTAAAAAAATTGGTTGGTACTGCTCTCAATTAGAATTAAAACTATAAATTATACATCTAAAACCAATTTTTATATACTTGTAAGGCTTACAATTACACATACTTAAAAACCCACAATAAGCTGGTCTTTTTTATTATAGACCTAGTCACGAATAACAACAGCATATATCTCTGTACATAGAATTATGATTTTTCAAAAAATACATGTAAGATTTGCACTCACAGTAAATAAAATTTCTAGAGAATTTATTTCAAAGCATTGTAGAGTTAGTTGTCAGCATTCTTCACCTTTAAAAAAAGCTAATACTCTTTTTCTATAACAAATTGCCCAGAGGAAAGAAACCAGCAGGGCAACTTCAAACCATGATAAATGAAAAGAAAATCTATTTTTCAAACTGAATTTTTTTTAAAAAAAATAATGAAATAAAAAAGCTCTTTCATGAAACTTTTTTCTTTGGAAGAAAACAAAGTTACTATTATAAAATTTGTTTCGTTTGTTTGTATACTTTCTGAAAAAGAAAAGGAACCTTCAAAAATAATGATATCAGTCAATTGTGAGAGTTCATTTTCCTAGAAGTTTAACGTTAAACTTATTGCAGCTGTTAGTATATTTAAAAAAATTACTATTTAATTTCTGAGGTCTACAAAAAATTATGCTAGTTTTTATTTATTTATTTCACAGTTAAAATAACATTCTCATTTGAGGAGTTGTAAAAAAGTCACTATCTTTGCGTAATAATCAAATAAAAAGTTGCTCATTTTTTTTTCAAAAAAATATGTTTAAGAAGAAACTGTTTGAAGAAAGGACATTTGATAGTTAACCCAGTCAATATGTTAATTTTTTAAAATTCATATTGAAATAAATGAACAAAACCTTATTCTTAATATTTGCAGTAGGTCCCCAAATACTTTTGAATAAAGTCAAATATCTACTGCACTCTTCGTTTTTTTAATGAGATTCTTTAGATGTAATTTTTTTTTTATTATAATCATCAATGAATATATTAAACAAAAATATACTCAATCTATTTACTAAATCTTTTTCTTTCTTTTTCAATTCCTACTATTAACTCACACTCTCTCTATATTTATTTATTTATTTATCTGGGGGGAATTTTCAATCGTTAAAAAAATGCATTTAAAGCACTCAATTGAGCTGAAATTTTATATGCATGATTATTTTGAATTGCAATACAATAATTTAATTATAATTAATAAAAATTAATTGATTAAAACTAATTATTTAAATAATTACAAATACAGTCACGTTGGCATAATTTTTGGTGACTTAGGGACGCTTTTGGCGACTAGTGTCAATATTTGAAAAGTTTTTTTTCTCACGTTTTAAAGCATTCCGTTGAACTGAAATTTTATATAGACGATTGCTTTGGATGACAATACGATACTTTAATGATAATTAATAAAAATTAATTACCACTTAATGTTGTGATTCTGTCCTATGTATATATACATATTTATATTAATTGTAACCATTTAATAAAAAGTAGCTAAAATAAAATTTTCTTTGTTGATCTAAGTAGGAATTGACTTAAAATTTTTCTGTTAGATTACTCTCTTGTTTAAATTTAACATATAAAACAATTCAACACAAATAAACAAAGAATGGCATAAACAATATGTATTCAATATAAAGTTAAAAATAAAATCGAGTATATAAATAGTTAGGATACTTTTTCTACAAGCAAAAAATAAACACATTACAAAAATTGGGGAACATTAAATTCAGAGAAATTGTTCTATATTAACCTGAAGGATGTAAAAAGGGAAATATGATTTCAATTCATTTTGTACGAATGAACTTGAAGGAAGTATCATTAAACCCCTGTTTTCATTGATGTCTTGTATTATTACACACATCATTGCCTTCTTTTGTTCAACTTTCACGAAAATATACTTTTAAAAAAAAGCTTTATTCTAAGACTTTCAATATGTCTAGCCAATTTTTACTTTGTTTGTAAATATTTGAAAGAATTTATTTTTATTGTTTACCAGGCTGGATCGAAAAATACGGTTTTATCGAATATTTTCTTAAAAACAATGCCTGCAGTCAAAAAACGGAATTCTTCCGTTTTTTGAATAACTTTTAAATGTTAGTGATGGTTTATTCTCAGAATACCATAGAATTATTGACTATTGCATTGGTCTGAAAAAAATTATGTAATAGTTTTTCGAGTGGAAAGGGCTCCAGATATAAGATTTGAAAACAAAGGTTATGTATGGACAGTGACATTCACATTGTATTTACAAACTTGTTTTCTAACAAAAGCCATGAAAGAGTAATTGGAAATGTACTATTAATCTGATTGAGTTTTTTTAACGGTTGTATTTACCATTAACTAGACCAGACTAGGGAATTTGGAGATAAATAACTTAAGTAAAGTAAAGGCAAACCCAACAATTTTTACAGATTCATTTCCCCACTATTTTTAACTCAACTGCGAGTTTGCTATCTCAGTGGTCAAAATAGATCCCGAGATATCGACTGGTTTGTTTACTTTATAATCGGTATTATTGCAAATAGATAGTTTCATCTTACTCTCCTCTCAAGCTTTCTCAATGGTCAAAAAAGACCCCGAGATCTCGACTGGTTTGTTTACTTTTTAATATCGGTATTAATGCAAATAGATAACTTCATCTTACTCTCCTCTCAATCTATCTCAAAGGTAATAAAAGATCCCGTGATCTCGACTGGTTTGTTTACTTTTTAAAATAGGTATTATTGCAAATAGACAATTCCATCTAACTATCCTCTTCCTTCCAGATCTCATCGATAAATTTTGTTTACCTTTAACAGCTGAAATGTACCAAAACATACAATTGTTTGTAAACATTTGGGAAATTGTTTATGAGCAAGTGCGCTTAACCCAGTCAAAATTTCGTAACCAAAACCAGCATTAGAGAATGAACGAATGACGGGGAGTTAATGGAAACCCTGGTTTTCTTCATTTGACTGTCGGTCAAGGTAACGGTGAATACGGTGATTAACCACGTATTCATCGCTGACTGAACCGAGGTATGGAATCTGTAGTTAAGTAATCGAGATCCAGTTAAATCAAAAACCACCGATTAAAACTTCATTTCACTATTATTTTGTTTATCTTCGATTACGCAATTGCGAGTTTGCAATCTCATTGGTCAAAATAGAGCCCAAGACTGCTTTTACTGACCGAGCTTTGAGCTCGGTCAGAATTTTCTCACGGACTTTACAACGGTGAAACGAACTAAGGATGGAAAATTGGTTTTCTTCCTTTTACCACCGATCCAGTTAACAGTGAATACGGTGATCAACCACCGTGTTCACCGCTAGCTGAACTAGGCTATAAAACCTGGAGTTAAGTAACCGAGGTCCGATGTGTGAGAGTAAACCACAGGGTAAAACTTCATTTCACTCCTACTTTTTTTTAACTCCGGTTACTCAGCTGCGAGTATGCAACCTCATTGGTCAAAATAGACCCTGTGACTAATCTTACTGCGTAAGCGTGGTTATATTTAACCGAGCTTTGAGCCCTGTCAGAATTTTCTCACGGAATTTGCAACGGTGATACGAACTAGCTGTGAAAACTTCCTAAAGCTAACCACCTTTGACCACTGGTCCAGTTAAAGGTGAATTCTGTGGTAAGTGGCCCAAAAATAAATAGATCGTATCATGTGACTTTGTGGTTTAACTGTGACTCAATATTACGACGCTCGTCACAAACATCTTGTAGCATAGTTCTCTAAAACAACACTAATTTTGCTTGCTTAGGTAGATAAGAAAAGTAAGGAGGGAATTTGAAACATTTCTAGAAATTAAATTAAAACATTAAAATATAAGATAGTATCATAATCCCTGTAAATTGACTAAAATCTTTGACTTAGCGAATCGTACACAATGAAATTAGATTTTTTTTTCTTTATTGACATAACAACACTTATGTAGTGTACAAGGAATTCTTTATGATGAAAACTTGAAAATAACTTCAAACAGTTTGCTCTAAAGAGTTTATGAAAACGAAAATTTAACCAAGACATGGTTGGGAGGTTTTTTTTAATTCATTTTCTTTCCATCTAAATTCCAAAAAAAAAAAGTAGAAATGCATACACACACACACACACACACAATTATTTTTTCCCTTCATTTTAAATTACAAAATTTAACTTACGGTTCAATACAACTGTTGTTTGCGCTTGTTAATATTCAATCGGGTATTAAGCACACACACAATTTGAAGAAAAAAATTCTCCATTACATCGGGGGTTTTTTCCAATTACATTTAGCAAGAAAACAGTGATTTTGTTCACATATGTTTATCTTTATAATTATTGAATCAATAATAAAAATTGATTTTACCAATGTACAGCTGAATGATGTAAAAAAAGGTTACTTATATTCTATGCATCTTAAATAAATAAAATTGTCAAAAGGAAGTCGAGACATTTTACGTATCATATATTCTACAAGTAAAATACTCACAATATAAATACTACAACGAACAAATGGGACTCAATAATTTAAATCATATCGTATTTTTAAGTAAGTCAAGAAGAAAAATCGATCCTAAGCCATTCCTAGATATCAAAATATTTAAAAAAAAAGCGGAAGATATTTCGTTACTCTAACACTGATAAAAACAATTTAAACTATTTCCTTAGATAAAAATTCGATTATTTTCTTTTTGTCTTTAAATGTTTTTTTCATTGTTATGATTATCTCAATAAAAAGGGGGAATTCTGATGGAGTGAAGTTCTGACATTTAATGAGCAGTTTCTAGAGGATATAAAAAAAGGAAAATTTCTTTTCAACAACTTCGAAAACAGAAAAAATAAATAAATAAAAAACATATAGGGAGTACGACAAAAAGCAATTTTTAAAGCATTTTTATTCCAAATATGCCATCAAAGAATTTCAGAAACGCTTCTATTTAATCTGAACCTTTGCTGGTTTTCGTAAGCTAAGACGATCATAACTCAATCATTTAATTAGAGAAACAGACAGTGGTCGATGGGAAGGGATAAAAAAAAGGAACGAAATAAAAAAGCTAAGAATCACAATGGCTACAGTCAAACTCCCAATCCCAGCAGTCTTTTATTACGAGTAATGTTATCGAGTCGTTAAAATAATGACGGAAGCAAGTAACTTTTGGCAGCTTAGCTCCTTTCTACTAAGAGTTCGTTTGTTTTTGATAGAACACTAACTACTAATGAATACTGGGAGTATAGAGTAACTACTAATTATTTTTTTCCTGAAAGTCTGCTTCGAGGATGAATAATGATTTTAATCCTTCAGTAATTAGTGTAGTGCTATTAGTCCTCCAATACAAATTATTTCTTTTGCATTCTGTAGTAAATGGGAGATATATTTTTTACTAACAATTTGTGGGAATCACATAAAAATTTCAATGAAAATTATGTTTCGATGTAATATTTTTACTGTTTTGTGTGTGTGTATGCATATTTCTTATTAAAGAATATTTAAAAATCCTTAATCGTATATTCCAGCGTATACTTATAGATTCATCTCTTATTTTTTTTAAAAAAATCATATTAGACATATTCTCCTTTTTTTTCGAAAGAACTTTAAATTTACATTTTCCGACGAACTTCTCTTTCGAAGTTATTTATTCGAATGATTTTCCTCGGCTTTCGAACAATGGTATACTTAACGGACAAATGTGAAACAGAGCATGATGGAATGCTTGAGGGGTTAAATGATTATGCAAACAGGGTGGGTTGCATTCAGGGCAGATGTGCATAAGAAACTTATTTTAGATTTTCGAAAATAGGGGGCGGGGCATAATTTAATGCATGAACACATTTTAAAACCAAATAAATTAACGGAATTAGGAATTTGATGCTTTCTTTTTTTTCTCAATCATTCGAAGCCACCATTTGTAAGAGAACAACCCAAGTTTTAGGGAATAGTATTTGTTTTAGTTGAAAACATTTGATATATATATATATATATATATATATATATATATATATATATATATATAAATGTAATAATTCTCTCTAGCATCCTTTTAATTAACTATTTTAATAATATTGAAATAATCTTTTAATTATTTGGTTCGAAACTAACAGCCTGATCTTAATCGTAATCGATGAATATTATTGCATCAAAAATCCCTGTCCCGCCCATTCTATCCAATCAGAACTACGATTACGTAATCATCACGCGCTTGCACTGTTGGTATAATACCAAACTTATTGTGTAATCCCGCTCTCTTCCTTTTTGCCGTCATCATGTAAAAATTTACATAGTTGCTTTTTGTGTATTTGTGTTGTGCCCTCCACGATGTTGCTATTGTTTATCTCCTGTCCACTTTGCTTTAATATTGTCGCAAGTTTGTGTGTCTCGTCAACGTGAAAATGTACCGTAAATTTGTCCTAAGCTTTGATGTGTGCTTCAAAATAAAGAAGATGTCTGTTCACTGAAGATGTGTTTAATGAAAACCTATTAACACTCAATAAAATATACCACTCGGCCAATACTTTACATGTACATACATACACACACACATATATATATATATATATATATATATATATATATATATATTATATGCGTTTTCGGGGTTCGAAATGATTGAAGCCGAAGAGCGGGATCCAAAACAATTTTATTCTTGGCCAAAACAGTCCTCCACAAATTGTAGAACAGTTCGAGAAAGTCACGTACAATCAATGAAAATACTGATAACACAGATGTAATACACTAACAAAAGCAATAGTAAACACTCAGCACAAAAATAATAATTCAATAAAAGCAATAACACACGCACTATGCAATCGGCTCTCTCTCTCTCAAGCAGAGAGGTATCACTTGCATGAAAGCTGAGATCTGACTAACTGACTAGCCGGCCCGGGCCCTTTTATACCTTTCGGTCAGAAACCTCTTGCACTTGCCAGAATAATCTAGAAATAGAAAGGTCTAGAAAAATCCGGAGCGTACGAGAAAAGCTCAATACAGTAATACATTCAATACAATAGTGTTACAATACCGCGATAGGGTTGCCAGACAGGGTTATTAGGAGCAGGGTTGCCATGGTCGCCAAGCTTATCGCCCACATTTGGCGATATATCGCCAAATTTGGCGCCAAAATTAAGTCGCCAAATCCGTCGCCAACTTGGCGCTAGCTGCAATATTTGGCGAGTTTACCATTTAAACCAATGTTAAAGCATGGGGGCCGTGCAATGCAGTGGAAATGATATTACAGGTAAACAGGGTTGAAATCACATTAGATACGACAAATTAAACTGTAGAAATGAACACAAATGAGTAGAAACAATTAGAATAAGACTAAATTCGTAACATTGCCCCCCTCTCAAGAACTGCACGTCCCGGGCAGTACAACCCTTCGTCAGACGTTAACATAATAATAAAGCAATTGATTAAAAATAACTAAATGAATATGCAATAATAAACATGTAATACATAGTACAAAATAAACACCTAATGCATAGTACAAAATTAACACTTACAAAACAATATACAAAATTAGTTACAAGATTATTTACACACTAACTTATTTATACAAGACCATGGTCAAAATAAATTACACGATAATTGACACACTAAGAATTATGGCCATAATATGGAGCGAGCCTGTCGTAATGAACGACTCTAGGCTTCGAATTCGTTGACTTACGGATCCGGATTACGACGTCGTTTATTATCTTTAAAATTGTATAAGGACCGTCCCAATGCGATTGTAGCTTAGGAGAAAGTCCTTTGCGTCGAGTCGGGTTGTAGAACCACACCTTGTCACCTTCCTTGAATTGATGTCCTGTGGCTTTTGTGTCGTACCGAGTCTTCATCTTCTCCGTCCTCAGGTTGATCCGTTCTCGAGCCAAATTGTGTACATCTTCAAAACGTGCCTGGAGATTCTGCACGTACTCCTCAGGCGATGAAGGTGTATCCGGAGGGCGACCAAACAGCAGGTCACAAGGGAGACGAAGATCTCGGCCAAAAAGCATCTGGGATGGTGAATATCCGGTAGTCTCGTGAACGGCGCTGCGGTACGCTAGCAGAAAGAGAGGAACTTTCTGGTCCCAGTCTTGTTGGTTCTTGGAGACCATCAGTGAGAGGTTATTCAGGATGGTACGATTAAACCTCTCCACCATGCCATCTGACTGTGGGTGCAAAGGTGTGGTCTTGGTCTTGTCAATTCCGATTAGTTCACAGACCCCTTCAATACGGCAGAGACGAAATTTCTTCCCTGATCGGAATGAAGTTGAAGAGGTACCCCATATCTCGATATCCAGTGCTGCACTACAGCCTCCGCTACGGTGGGGGCTTCCTGATCCGGAATGGGGTACACTTCGGGCCATTTCGTGAAGTAGTCCATGACAACAAGTAGGTACTTATTACCAGACGCAGTCCTTGGCAGAGGTCCCAGGATATCGAAAGCGATACGTTCGAAGGGTGCTCCAACATTGTAGCGATGCAGCTTCCCTCGGCTACGTATCTTTGGCCCCTTCCTAGCTGAACAGGCATCACAGGACTTGCACCACTGTTCCACGTCAGCTCTCACTTTACCCCAGAAGAATCGCTCTCGAACTCGGTGCAAAGTTTTCATGACGCCGAAATGACCTCCTGTTGGGCTGCCATGCAATTCTTTGAGTACCTCTGGGATACGAGATCGAGGAAGTACTAATTGCCACCTGAATGTCTTTCCATCCTCTGATTCGAATTTTCGGTATAGAACACCATTCCTGAGATGTAGAGAATTCCAGAGGGCCCAATACTGCTTAGTTGTAGGACTATAAGCCGAGATGTCCTGCCAACTTGGTTTATTGCTGGAAGACTCCATAAGCTCTATAAGGGGTTTAATATCAGGATCCGCCATCTGGTCTTCTCGAACTTTCTCGTCACTCCAGGGATCGGGTGGCGTCGCTGTTGAAGTTGTTATCTGGCGTATAGCATAGTCATATTTGGTCTCTACTCTGGAACAATGACGACAATTTTCTGGGCATGGTCTTCTTGAAAGAGCATCAGCATTTCCATGCGAGGAGCCTTTACGATGTCTGATGTCAAAGTAATACTCGTTGAGCCGTTGTATCCATCTGGCTACCTGGCCTTCAGTATTTCTAAAATTCATTAGCCAGGTTAAAGAGGCATGATCGGTACGTAGAAGAAATTTTTGGCCATAGAGATAGTGATGGAAATGCTCGATGGCTTTCACAATAGCCAGTAGCTCTTTTCGAGTGACACAATAATTTCTTTCCGGTTTCGATAAACACTTACTCCAATAAGCTACGACTCGTTCCTGGCCATCTATTTCCTGAGATAATACTGCTCCGACACTCTCATTACTGGCATCAGTGTCCAAGATAAATGGCTTGTCCGGTTGTGGATATATTAAGATCGGTGAAGACGTCAAAGCTTCTTTAAGCTGGAGGAAGGAATCTTCACATTCTTTTGTCCACTGAAACTTTTGTTTACTTTCTGTTAGCCTGTGCAAGGGTCTTGCGATGTTAGAGAACCCTTTCACAAACTTTCGGTAATAAGTACATAGTCCCAGGAAGCTTCGCAGCTCACGGAGGTTTTCAGGGCGTTTCAATTCTTTACGGCGGACACTTTTTCGGGGTCCGTACGAACACCTTCTGCAGAGATGATGTGTCCCAGATAGTTGACTTCTTTCTGGAAGAACTTGCATTTCGAAGGGTTTAGCTTCAAGTTAGCGTCGCTTAATTTTGATAACACCTTCCGGATATTTTGAAGATGTTCTTCAAACGTACGCCCTCCTATTATGACGTCATCCAGGTAAATAAGGCAAGCTTCAAAAGTCAGACCCTTTAGCACGGTGTCCATCAGGCGCTCGAAAGTAGCTGGCGCATTGCAGAGCCCGAACGGCATGACTTTGAACTGCCATAGTCCTTGGCCGGAAGTGAATGCTGTTTTTCTCTATCTTCGGGATGGATCTCCACTTGCCAGTATCCGCTCTTTAAATCTAAAGTCGAGAACCATTTATGACCGGAAAGGGTATCCAGGGTGTCATCTATCCTTGGAAGAGGGTAGCTGTCCTTCTTGGTGACGTCGTTAAGTTTTCGATAGTCCACGCAAAATCTTGTGGAGCCATCTTTCTTACGAACCAAGACGATTGGAGATGCCCACGGACTCGAAGACGGTTCTATGATGTCATTTTCCTGCATCTCTCGTAGTAGTGTTCCGACTTCTTCCTGTTTAGCAAACGGCAAGCGTCTTGGGTGCTGTTTAATCGGCGGATGGTCTGCTGTATCAATTCTGTGTTGTGTCACTGTCGTATGGCCAATATCGCTACTGTTTCTAGAAAACACGTCTTCAAATTCTTGGAACAGTCTTTCTGCGGAGCTTTTCTGTTCGGGGACAATTCAGCATTTTCTAGAAGGTCGGGAGTCAACTGTTGAGGCGAGTTGGATAGGAGCAAGCTCGAACTTTTGCAGACACACGTTACTGGACTGCAGGTTGCCAACACTTCACCTTTCTGGAACACTCTAGGTTTTTCAGTTACGTTGCAAATTCTTACCGGGATAGTTTTTCTGGAAAGGTCCACTAGCGTCGAAGCTATTAGCAATCCATTCGCTTTATTTTCCGCAGTTCCAATTAGGCCAGAGTTGAAACTCACATCGTTACCGATGTATCCAGGTACTATGATTTCAGTCCTTGGGGGAATGGTAATATTCTCGTTAGCGGTTACCTGTCGAATAGATTCTGTCCTGTGTTCAATTTTGAATATAGTGACTTCTTCGTGTATGGAACGTAATTCGTTCTTGTTGAAGTCTAGAGTGAAACCATGCACCTTTAGAAAGTCCAGTCCAAGAATGAAAGGGTCTGCAATATCTGCGACATACACAGCATGTTGGTAGGTAGCGTCTCCAAACTTGATCTTGACTTTTAATTTTCCGTGAATATCAATCTTTTCCCCGTCACGGTCTGTAGCACTACGCGGGGCGGGGTCCAGATAAGTTTCTCTTTTAATTTCTGAGCCAGATCGTTCCTAATGATAGACACATTGGCTCCTGTATCGATGATCATGTTGCAGGGAAGCTCGTTAACATGTCCCATTATAAAAATTCCATTCTCACCGGTACTCTTTGTCGAAATTTGACACACTGGAAAGTGGGGCTTTCCAAAATCTGGCAACCTCCGCCCCACGAGATGGCCATTAATTAGTTTTCCGACACCTCCTTCTGGGAGGCGCTTATTAGTTTCAGCGCCTTGGCGTGCCCGGCAGCTTCTCTGCAGATGCCCTTCTCGACCGCAGGTCCAGCATTTAAGGGTCTTCTTCCCGTCTGCTTTCTGGGACATCAAAGACTCAACTCTATTCATTAAGCTTCTCATCTGTCGCTCTAACCGCTCCACACTTGAGTTCGACGTGTCCGATTCGTTGACGGCTCGTATGGGGTGTCTGTCCTTTCGTGTTGCTTGCTGGGCTGCCTCGAATTTCATAGCAAACACTAGGGCCCCCTTTAAGTCCTTGAGATCCGCCATTCGGAGAGCTTTCTGGATTTCCGGATCACGCACCCCGTCGATGAAGTGTTGCAGCGCCAGGACTTCTCTTACTTCAGTCGGACAGTCAGAAAACGCCAAGTGAGAAAGCCTCTCGACGTCCGTCGCCAGTTCTTGGAGAGTTTCGGACACTTTCTGCTGCCGTGACTTCAGCTGGAGTCTGCTGTAATCCTTCACACATTTCTCTCCGAAGCGTAACTCCAGAGCATTAACGAGAGCGTCGAAATCCAGCCGCTGTGTTTCCGGCAAAGTTTGCAAAATGTCAGCAGCGTCGGCTCGAAGAGAAGCAGCTAACTGGCAGGCCTTGGTCTGGGATTCCCACTGGTTTGCATCCGCCACTATGGAGAATTGGGTCTTATACACCTGCCAAGAGGACTTTCCGTCATATGTAGAAAGCTTGATGGAAGGCTTGGAATAAGGAGCTTGAAACTTAAATTCATCTCCTTGACCAGTCATGACTTTCTGCTTCAATTTCTCTAGTTTGCTCTCCATATCTTCGAATTTATTTTCAAATTTGTTCTCTATATCCACAAATTTGTTTTCGAATTTATTTTCCACCGACTCGATTCTTCCTTCCATTTCTTCAAATTTCTTGTCCATAGTCGTCAATTTGTCGCCAATGCCCTTCAAATCACTTTTCAACTCTTCCTTGTTCGCGGTCAACTCCGATTTCATTTCAGTCATATTGGCATTCATGCTGGCGGTCAACTCCGATTTCATTTCGCCCATGTTGGCATTCATGCTGGCGGTCAAGTCCGATTTCATTTCGCCCATGTTGGCATTCATGCTGGCGGTCAAGTCCGATTTCATTTCGCCCATATTGACATTCATGCTGGCGGTCAATTTTTCTAGAAAAGTCTGGAACTGGGCCTCCATCGCTCTTGTTGTTGGCATTCAACCCCACTTCTGACACCAATTGTTGCGTTTTCGGGGTTCGAAATGATTGAAACCGAAGAGCGGGATCCAAAACAATTTTATTCTTGGCCAAAACAGTCCTCCACAAATTGTAGAACAGTTCGAGAAAGTCACGTACAATCAATGAAAATACTGATAACACAGATGTAATACACTAACAAAAGCAATAGTAAACACTCAGCACAAAAATAATAATTCAATAAAAGCAATAACACACGCACTATGCAATCGGCTCTCTCTCTCTCAAGCAGAGAGGTATCACTTGCATGAAAGCTGAGATCTGACTAACTGACTAGCCGGCCCGGGCCCTTTTATACCTTTCGGTCAGAAACCTCTTGCACTTGCCAGAATAATCTAGAAATAGAAAGGTCTAGAAAAATCCGGAGCGTACGAGAAAAGCTCAATACAGTAATACATTCAATACAATAGTGTTACAATACCGCGATAGGGTTGCCAGACAGGGTTATTAGGAGCAGGGTTGCCATGGTCGCCAAGCTTATCGCCCACATTTGGCGATATATCGCCAAATTTGGCGCCAAAAATTAAGTCGCCAAATCCGTCGCCAACTTGGCGCTAGCTGCAATATTTGGCGAGTTTACCATTTAAACCAATGTTAAAGCATGGGGGCCGTGCAATGCAGTGGAAATGATATTACAGGTAAACAGGGTTGAAATCACATTAGATACGACAAATTAAACTGTAGAAATGAACACAAATGAGTAGAAACAATTAGAATAAGACTAAATTCGTAACAATATATTTATATATATATAAATATATATATATATATATATACATATATATATATATGTGTGTGTGTGCGTGTGCGTGTGTGTGTGCGTGTGCGTGTGTGTATATGTGTGTATACCATATTTCCATGTACCCCTTTTACCCAAATATATATATATATATATCATATTTCCTTTCAGCAGAAAATATGGGTCCTGCGAAACGAAACAAATTCAGTGCTCGTTTAAAATCCAAACTCATTTAAATAGCTAAAACAAATTGAAAGCGTGCTGTAGCAAAGGTGGATGGAGCTTATAGCTTCATAAAAAAGTGGAAGAAAAAAGAAATGACAATCATTAATATGTCAAAGAAAAAATGAGCTTTGTCTTTAGGAGTAACGAAATGGACTACCCTAGAATAAAGCTTTGTGAACTGGGTCCTAGAATATCGGCAAAATAAATTAACTGTAACAAGAAGGAATGTACATTCATGTTTGTTAAAGTGAGCAAAAAAGGAATGCAATTACAATTAAAAACTTTTAAGGCAACTTTGAGTTAATTTTATTAATTTACGGCACGGAATAATTTAGTTCCACGAGAAGAAAACCAACATGCGAACATTTCGTGTTTTTCAGTAATGGATATTTGTTAGGTCTCGTAAGTTATGTCATTTCTAATAAATGAACATCATTAAGTAAATGTAAAAATATAATTTTTAAATGTTAATCTGTTTCGTATTTTTAATCAATCTGTTTTAAATTCGGTGTATTATGTTCACTTGTAAAACTCGATTACCTCTTTTGTAAGAAAACTGCGGTACAAATAAAACCGTTCAAGTAATAGATATTATATATAAAAATAAAACCACACATGTTATTTGAGAATTTTATTTTACAACTACAGTTTTTCTTGTTTGGCTTTTATTTTTAAGATGTCATGTGTTTCGATTTTTTTATCATACATATATACACAAATACAATATGACATACACTCATGGGAAAAAATAACGCACCAAGAAGTAATTGCGGTATCGTAACGAAACTTGGCCTGAAGGTACATGCCGGGGAGATATGCAAATGATTAGAAATATAGCGTGATTTCGCATTACGTGTAGCCATTAGAGGGCGTTTAACGTCATTCTCCATGGAGTTTAAAACATGTAAAACCAAAGCTTGTTTGAGTGTGCTGAATCGTTTACAAAGCAAGAGCTGAGGTAGACATGTCATTACGCTATTTTTGAGGACAATATCAGCCTCTGTAGCAGTTTAAGAAGGTTAGAATCATCAGCATGCTGGAAGCTGGGTGGTTAACTAAGCGAGTAGCTCGTCAATTAGGAAGATCTGATTGTGTTGTGAGGAGGGTTTTGGACAAATGGATCCCATACATGACATTTACATGAAGACCAGGCTCAGGACGCCCTCGACAGACCAGTCGTTGAGAAGACCACCACATCGTAAGAAAAGCACGCCAACTTCTTCATCGGCCGCCATCCAGGCACAGGTAGCACCTTCACTATGAGCCCCTGTGCCTTCTCGAACCTTACTAAGGTGCCTGGCTGAAGGAAATTTGGGATCGCGGCGCCCATTACGTGCACTGCACACCCATCGACGCCTCCATTTTGAGTGGTGCCGCACACGAGGAAACTAGACTGCAGCGGAAAGGAGCCAGGTAGCATTTACCAACGAATCCAGATTCAATCTCAGTAGTGATGACAATCGTGCTCGTGTGTGGTTACCCCGTGGTGAACCCCTCAATCCTGCCTTAGCTTTACAGTGACACACCGTTCCCTCAGCTAGTGTGTGGTACGGGGTGCCATTATCTACAATACATGGTCACCCCTACTATTGCTCCATGGCACCATGGCAGCACAGTGGTATGTCCATGACATTCTGCAATCACATGTGTTGCCACTCATGCAACGGCTCCCAGGAGCCATTTTTCAACAAGACAATGCTCGGCCTCGCATGGTCAGGGTGTCATGACTATTCCCGCACTGTTACTACCCTTCCTTGGCTTGCCAGATCCCCAGATTTGTCTCCAATTGAGCATATTTGGGATCCTTTGGAACTACGAGTTGGATATCCCATGAGTTTGAACGAACTGGAGACAAGGTTACATCAAATATGGAAAGAAATGTCTGAAGACATCATACAGAACTTGTATACTTCAATGTCCGATCGTATGGCATCGGGCATTCACGCTAGAGGGGGTTCAACAGGGTGCTAAATCCTCCGTTCTTTTGCTTTTTTCTCGGAAATATAAATGATCCTTTTTATTTAATTTTCTAATCATTTACTTATATCAAAGTAGTCATTCCGTACGTAAATTTTCATTTCATGTTGACGACTCCTTCTTGGTGCGCTAATTGTTTTGTCCGTGAGTGTATCTCTACATTATAAATTGTAGACTGATTCTTTTATAAAAATGGATTAGTAGGTTAAAAAGTTCTGAAAATGCAGCACATATAACATATTTTGAACCATTCTGATGCTATTGAAATTATTTTGGTTCTTGAAGTATTCCACTAGTTCATATGAAGTACAAAAACATTAAACCATGATGGAATGAAAAGAATATTTATTATTAAATACTATACCAGTAAGAGTGTTTAATTTTTCATTGTTCCTTGACTTAATGATTGATATAATACTTCATACCCTAAAACAGTGGTGGATATTAAGTCGATTGCTATTGACCGGTGGACCGCCTGAAGATTAGCAGTTAGTAATTATATATCGAAATATTCTAGATTGGCTGACAAGACTACAGGTAGACCTTTAACGACTATAACTACCCTAACAAATTTAAGATAAAAATGTTTTATATTTTTATTGTATTTTGAACTGTTTGATAATAAAGGCCTCATTTGATATTATTATATCTGTGGCTTTTATTATTATGTTTGTATCTTACGTTTTGCTTTAAGGTATCCTACTACGTTCGGAACCGTGATTTTAAAAAATTTCATAAATGGATAATTTTCATGATATTTAGTGTCACTTAAATTAGAATATATGTATAAAATTGCTTTAAGGACATTTTGACAATTTTTTTTATTAAAATACAATATTATGGCAAAAAATTAACTTAGAATAACCTTTTTTTCAAAATGTTCTCCTTTTATAAGAAATCTTTCTAAAATAATAACATTTTGCTTATATAAAGACTTCTCTCCAAAGAGTCTGAACTATTTTTTTTCTGAAAAAATTCACATTATTTTCAGAGTTAAAAACAATTGAAATGATTATTGGCGTTTTTTTCTTAAAATTTCTCCCCTCTGTTGTCGTAAAACACGGATGATAAACCCACTTCTAAGCTAAATATTTCAAAAATTCTAGTTGAGCCTCTGTACAGAGGTATAAGCTATATACAGGCAAAATATTATTATATGCTTAAAATATTATTAAGCATTTTTTACAAAAGGAGAACATTTTGAAAATAGGTCATTCTATGTTCATTTTTGGTCAAAATATTGTACTTAAATATTTTTAATTGTAATACTATTCTTAAAACAATTTTATATACATTTTCTAATCTAAGTGATACTAAATATCATTAATATTATCCATTTATCCGCTTTTGCAAAATCACGGTTTCCAAATATAGTCAGATACCTTAAACGCGATTTTAAGAGTGTGAGACTTTTCGTTTCACTTATGTATGTAAGTACATAGGTCCATATTTATTATTAATTTATAACAAGTATAGTAAACTTTTTTCTTACCTCACCACACCATGGTGGACATCGACGCCTTGAAAACATTAGAAGTGGCCGTACCATAGAAAGGCTTGTCCACCCTTGCCCTAAAACTTATATGTATTTATTTGTATGCATAAAATTTTGTATAAATTTAAAAAAATATTAATAATTTTTAAATATATTTAAATTTTTAATTTTCCGAATTAAAAAAAAGTTATGTAAATAATACAGAACCTTTAGAGATCGCGATGCATACCCCAATAAGGGTTTAACATTAATTATTTTAATTGGATCAGTTATGATTTACTTTTTGTATAAATAAATATTAGTATTACGACTTAAATTAAATTTTAGAAAGGGAAAAAAATGCATTTTTTTAAAAAAAGACTTTTTGTTTTTATTTTACACGAAAAAAATCTTTTAAAGATATCTCGCTACAGAAATTTCATTTTCTATTATTAAGAATTAGTGAACTACGTACGACTAAAGAATTTTTTTTAAAAAAGGATGCGCCGCAGAATTAATAATATAAAATAATTTTTGGTTGAAAAACATGTTTTTTTATTCCATTTTTTGCAGTAAGCTTCAATCTTGTAAAAATATTTAAATTATTGAGTATCAAAAATTAAGATAGATAAGTTGAAAATAAAAATTTAAAAAAAAAAGAATAATCCGTTATAAAATTGATCTGTTTAATTTAATTAGTTTTCTGGTTTCTAACAGTTTTTTTCAATCAAAATAACTAAGAAATATTTCAAATTGACTAGGAATTTAATTAAAATGTTAAGGGAAAAGAGAAAGAGAGAGAAAATGACATTCAAAATACTTGGATGTATTAAGGTTGTTTAATTTGATTAGTCGAGTGAACCACAAAATTAGAGGAAACAAATCAAAGATGTAAAAAGAAACAATTACGTTGCTATGAAATGTCACTTTTGAACATTGAGAATCTAATACCACATATTTATACAACTGTAATAAAGAATTTGCAACAATTTAGATAAGCTTTTACAACAATTACAACAATAAAAAACAACAGAAACTCAATTAAAAATTTTAATATAATGCATCGGTATTTTTTGATACAGTATTCCATACAGATACTTACGTGTCACATTCATACTTTTCAATTCCTACTATTATATATACATATATATATTTGTATATCTTGTTCAATGATTTAATCGTTAATAAAATACTTTCTATTCATCTAATCAAGTTCAAATATTTTTTAAAACTTGTAGCGGATAACACTTGATGTTAATACAGTTTTTTCAAATAGTAATTCATTAATTAAATTTAAGTATCAGTTTTGATGCCAATTTAGATTCGTATCCATCCACTGATTCAACCATAAAACAACAAAGCAGTGAATGAAAACATCCGTCTTCACCTACTCCCAAGAAATCAAAAACTGTGAAATTAGCTGGTAAAGTTATGACCATATTCTTTATTTTTTTGATTATGAAGAAATTGTGTAACTCCTCGCTGTCGAACCCGGTACTGCCGTTAGCGGATCGTATTACGTGGATGTCCTGCGAGCAATGATACAGCACGTTAAAAAGAAACATCCCTTGCTCCGAAATGGCTTCCTATTGCACCATGACAATGCCTGACTACATATTACTCGTTGCGTACTGGATGTTTCACAGCAGAACAACGTAGATATTTTACCAGACCCTCCATATAGTCCAAATAAAACTCCACGCGATTTCTGGCTGTTTCCTCAACTTAAGAAACCATTACGAGGTAAACGTTTTGCAAGAAACAAAGCATGTGTAAAGGTTGCTTAGGCGATTTTGATAAAGATCTCAAGAAAGGGACTTTTACTTGATTTTAAGAAGTGAACAGAACGTTGAGATAAATGCATTACGTGCTAAGGAAGTTATTTTGAAAAAGACCATGCAAATGATGATGGTTAAAGGTATTCTTTTTTTTTTATAATTTTAGTCTTATTACTTATTGAACAGCCCTCGTACATATGTGTGTGTGTGCATGCGTGCTAGCGCGTGTGTAATTCAATGACGTCATGAGATTTGGATGGGGGTGATGTTACAAAATTCAACGGAGTGTTCAAAACTTGGTATTCAAGCCAATTGCATGAAATAAGTAGAACTGTTGCATATTAAATGGAACAGAAGCTAAAAATCCACGTTTAGTGCGATGTGGACGTTAGAAGAATCAGGTGCAACCTGATGAGCTATTAATGTCTCATGATCATGACTAAAAGTTACAAAAAGCTTTGCAGACAGGTCTTGTAACTTTTAACGTGGTGTTAATTCAAAATTTACCTTTTTTTTAAAAAAAAAATATTTGATTTTTTTTATCAGCATTTTAAAAAAGTTAAAAAGTGCTAGTGGTGATATACCGAATTTTCTCGAATATAAGCCGCTCCCAATTCCTCAACACATTTTTGAGAAAAAGATAAAAAATTATGCAAAAAAGTTCATTAATACCTGATATTTTAAAAATAATAAAGAAAATAAAGAAATAATAAGAAAATAATTATATTAATTTATTTTAACATAGTAAAAAGTATCAAATTCACACATGAACCTATAATTATTCTATCCGTCAGTACCATGTTTCGAAAATGATTCGTCACTCCCATTGTGAAAGCAGACTTCGGGATTGTAGCCGGCGTCACCTTTTTCCTACACGGTGTCGTCTTCCGTGCCATCCAATGCATTTGTTATGCAACATTTTTTTTTGAAAGAGAATGTAATGTAAAATAATTACTTAAGACTGTTGAACACTTATAAGCAAAAATTATATGATTTCTTCTTTTTTTTTTACCATCGACGTATATTTGTTTCATCGATGTCCAATTTTCAGTGGCCGCTACTCTGTTTCCACTTTTTTCTGCATAAAATTGCCTCCATCTTCTTACTTCAGTCATAGTGATGTTGTTTTGATGCTGGTACCGATATTTTTTTATGTTTATGTGATTAAAAATATACAAAAAAAAATCCTAAAAACGAGCAGACAATGTTTAGGATAGACTGAATACTGGAGATAAACTGCGGAAAGGAATAAATCATCGATGAGAGTAGCCAGAATGGACGGTTACATTTTTCCTTTTGAAAGGGGTAGAAATTCAGGTTGATTTGTCGAATCGGCCGTCTCTCGCGCCAAGTGTTTTCTCGACAAATCGATACATGCGCCAAATCTGGTAACCCTTCTGAATTAGTTTTCCAGTGAAGGAGGAGTCGTTTTTGGCGGAATTTTGCGCATACGCAGTACATTTCTTTAATTTTAACAGCTTTTCAGGATATCGTGGTAAGTTAGCGCATGTGTAATTCGTTTCTTTAATTTTAACAGTTTAATATTCCAACGGCGCCTTTTTTACGCATAGGCAGAAAGTTTCTATTACTTTAAAAATTAACAATTCTTAATTTCTGCAGATGCGCAGTTTTTTATAACGGCCTTTTATTTAGGAAGTGGTAATTTTTCTCCGGATATACCGTTAGGTCAGCTGTTTTCTTTGGTTCATTCCTTCGTTGTGGCATCATTTTTAAAGGTAATATTTTTATTTTTTTCTCCACATAAATTTTAACAGATTGCCACGATCTCCAGTGATACTATTAGGAATAATTTCAATGAATGCATGAAAAAGTATGATGATTATTTTGAAAGATTTTTTGCCTTGTTGCCTGTGCTTGGAAAGAAAGCTGTTTTAGATTGGTGCATGAAAGAATATTTGATTGGATCATCGTATGTATGTCCGAAATGTGGAAAACGTATGGAATTGAGAGAAAGAACGGCTTAGAAAGTTAATGTTGGTTTTTGAATAGTACTGCAGAGAGAAATCAGTCGAGAGTGAAAAAGGATAACCATCATGTGCTTAGGAGTGTAAAGAAAGGTCATGGTTTAGAATTGAGTAATATGGATATGGGTACCGTTTTGTTAGTGATACAAAAAAATAAAAATGTTTTTGAAGGAGCTCTCAGAAATATGCAGTCTCAGGCCGATATAATTTCAGTAGGGAACTTCATCGTCATCGTAAATGTCGGAAAAAGCAATATTTTTTAAAGGTAAGTGAAATTATTTCAATTTTTAAATGCATAATTTTTGCAGCGATTTTCAGTTTCAAAACTTTTAAAATGCTATTTTTACATGATTTTCCTTCCGCCATCTTGAATTTCGTGCATCGGTTGTAGTAGAGTTGCTACTCCAAAACACAACGCACAAAAACGAGCCAAATTGGCGATTTTTCAAAATTTGGTGGAAAGGCAGCCGATTCGTTAATTTCACCGAAATTCAATTTGCCCCCTTCAACAGATGTGTTGCTTCCTATTCTAAGTCGCACCCTATTTTCAGTAGCATTAACACTAGAAAAATAGGGCGGCTTAGATTCGAGTAAATACGGTATGTCATAAGTTTCAACCACAGTTAAATTAAATTTCAGCTGGTTCCTCACCTATGGGACTTAAGACTCGTTCCATTAATTGGTTGGTATTTATATTTATTCCACACTTCGGATCTTTGTTCCAATAAGAACATCAACTAAGACATCAGAGAACTTTGACAACTCCTATCAAAAATCTATTCAACTTATACACTAAAGGCATTTAATTCTAATACACTTAAGGGGAAAAACATATTTTACGAGTAGAGAGTTTACGAAATATATATAGCATATTAACAATTTAGTTGCTTAAAATGAGAAATGAGTTTCAATGTAATGTAACTATTTTAAAGTTAAAAAAATATTGAATTTCCCATCATATGGGTTCTTATTTAATATTTAATTAAAACATCAGCTCAATCTTTAAACAGACTTTCAACATTTTACATTTTCATCTAGTATATTATATTAAATATATTTCTCTGTTACTGTTAGCATACATTCCAAGTATATGGAGACGACAAGCTTTGTCCATAACCTTTTGTGTCGGAAGTGATTAGGAAACCGGTTTTGAAATTTTGCATTCGACGAATAAAGTTTAGATTTGAAAGTTAGAAAATTTGAAAACTTCAGTACAATTGGGAAGTTGCGGAAGTCGATATATCAACAACCCACGATGCATGCAATAATAAATGTCCGTTGTGCGAATCGATTCGGTTTTTTTCGTAATTATTTCACTGTACAATAAAACTAATTGAGGTAGTGATGCCTAGAAATATATTTAGTTCTATGAAAGTCCAAAGAAAATATTTCAACTGTATTACCGATTTCGAAGAACAACTTAGAAAACTCGTGTATTACGAATGAATTAAATGTTAAATTTCTTTTCTAAAATAAAGGATTTACTGTAAAATTCCTACATACCTTTGTAACATTTTAAAAGGAAATTAGAAACTCAGTAAGAAAATTATTACCGTAAAATCAGGCGTATAATGCGCGCTTTCTACACCAAAAATGAGATCGAAATTTATGGGGACTCGTTATACGCCGAGTATCTCATTATGATTTACTGCAGTCTTTTTCATGTTAAAATTTTTTTGAATCACTACATTGAAAATTAAGGGATATACATAAAAAAATACTCATTTTGGAACATTTAACCCATTAGAGCTAATTAATTAATAAAACATAATCAACTGTAAAATTATTTATATACTCTGTTCACTTAAAATAAATAGTTAAATCGTTTTTTAAGGTCTTCATTAACATACAAAAAAGATAAGATATTTAAATTTTGACATTAACTATTGTTTCGCGACAAAAATGATAATCTTTGCAAGCTACTGAATATATACCCCGTCAGCTGTAAACGTAATTTCTGCTGCAAAACTATTCGCCTTTCCCACTAAAATACTCCTCATGGAACCCGTGCTGTCATATATCTATGCAAGAATATTCCTGCTAAGTATCGTCAGAGTATTCGCAAAAATGGTTATTCTATGTAAGTTTAAAGTGAATGGTACTTATAAGTACCATCGGTAGATAAAGGGTTAAGAGAAATGATAGAAAGCCTGGGAAAATTCCCCGAATAAATTACTTTAAAACACAAGAGCATTACATGCATACATTTCAGGTTTCTCCGTAAAAAGGAGGTGCACTCTATATGGTGAATATGTATAAAAAAATTTTTAAAATATATAGATTGAAAGTATATAGATGCGCCTTATAAGCCGGATTTTACGGTACTTTGTAATGCCATTTAAAATTTTAAATTTCAAGTGTTTAAAATTTGAATTAAATTCCCAATTGATATTAAACTTAATAATCATTAATAAAATAGTCTCTTAGCGAGTTTTCTAAAGAGAGAATAATTTCCTGGAGAAAATGCATGAATAAAATTACATATATTTATATAAACAAAAATTGGAAATTATTAGAATCCAAGAATACAAAATCCCATTTTAAAATATGAGGGGAGAATATAAAAAAAATAATAAAATACCAACGTTTTTTTTAAAACAAAATTTAAAGTTTATGAGATAAAAATTCATAAATTAGACAAGTGCAACCTCGGACTTAGGATAGATAAGTGAGTTAAACTAGTTTGATGGTGGCAACGACTTTAACCTTGGGAATTGGTAAGTCAGTCTGGAAATATCCAAATTCTCAAAAATTTAAAAAGTTAAGACTTGAAAAATTAAGCCATTCGCCATCGCATTCTGAAAAATATTATAACATAAAAATGTTAAAATTATGAAACAACTAAGTGCACAATATAACTGAACTACCAAACATCAAACATAATGCAACCATCTTTAAAATGGAAATACAAAAAATTACTAAAATCTCCAAAATTTTAAAGTTTGAATTGAGATCCCACTTACTGGGTTCTTATTTGTTCATTTATATTATGCATTTCCTTGTTTTAGAGTTTAAATATTTTTATGATAATATACACAACAAGTGAAGAAACTTCTAGAAAAATTATTCCACTACTTTTTCTGAAGTATATAAAATATTATCTCATTAGTATACAAATTCGTGTAGTCTACATTTGGAAATAGGATGACATTTTAATTATCATAAAAATTGCTTATTTCTTAAATACTAAAAATTGCAACCTGTAATACTTTTAAATGCTAATATATTTTTAATTTCATACTAAAGAAATTATTCTTGAATAAAAACTAGTTTTTAAAATTCGATGAACTATTTTGCTTCCGCTATTCTGTTTCTCTACGATCGTTACTTATAACAGACATTCCTGCATTATAAATTGATATGTTTCTTGTTAACATTTGATATTCAATGTTTTTTTTTCATTTATATTTTCATTTCTTTAGTTGATATCCTTGTAAAAAAATCCCTAATTTTTCCCCATAACATTAAGCAAAAAAGCAAAAGGGGGATTTCGGTGCTCTAAAACGTGCTTCACCTTACTGTTCAGTCCTAAGTCTGGCCAAGCTAAGTAAACCTCCGTTAGGCACGTGAATCTCTCAGATGCATAGTAAAAATAATTTCGGTGCTGCGTCGTCACGGTGGGTTGGAACACGTCATTCTTTCTTCTATCTGCCTTTCTTCTTAGGATTCAGTATCAAGGATGGCAATGATTTCTTTATATATCGGGTGGCAGGCGGGGTTGAACCTTATACATAAAGCACGCTCAATAACATCGTTTTTATGACTTTGTACTGTTTAGTTAATTTTGATTTTTTTTTTTCTGGTAAAATTAAGTAATTTTCAGTTTTACACAAAAATAATTCAAAACAAGTATTTTGTAACTTGTGTTTAAATGGGTTTTTTTTTCTGCTTGGAGTTGCGATTCATCTGAGTGATGCCAAGTTCCTAGCTAGTGACAGTATTTTATTCAATCCTCAATATAGTTGGAATAAACTCCCATAGCATCTAAACGGGAATCAAAATCACGCAGATCCTCACGTACATACCTAAGAAAACTGGAACACAAACTTTTAAACGAGCACTTGCGAAGACGATCTGAGGGGACATCACGTGCTTCGTTCATTTTGACTCAGGATCAAAGGAACATCTGATATTCAACACCCCATTCAAAACGAAAAACCAAGAGAAACATCACCAGGAAATTGGGAAAGTATTGCTCCCTCTTGTTTGGATACCAAGAAAAGATTAGTAAAAAGTTTTTTAATGCGTTGTACGAAAAATTCATTTCCCTTGAACATTTTAAGGTGATTTGTGAAGATTGCAATAAGGCACTTTGAAATGTAAACAGTGCAGTGACACGGTGATAACTAACTATAGTCGAATCTCTATGTAACAAACCTCTATATTGCAAATTTTACGATATAGCGAACTTTTTCCTGGAACCAAGAACATTTCACGATTTTCTTGGTAAAATAACCTCTCTATAGCGAAGTGCATTTTCAATATAACAAACTTTTTCTCTTGTGGTTCAATTTTTTTCTCCCTATTTTTAAAGTATTTCTGGACTTTTCAATTTATTCTCTCTTTAACACATTTTATGGAGGACAAAAATTTTGAACTTGTTTTTATTAGGTGTCTAAAGTCGCCGAGAGCAATAGAATTCTGGGCGTTTCATCCTAGAAGTGCAGCTTTTGACCCCCATTGTCCACTTCACTGCAAACATACTCGAAATCCCCTTTAACCCTCAGTGAAGTTGTCTCGTGTGCTTGAACTAGTCTCCGTTCATTTATAGTGTTGATCAGTCGCACTGGTAACTTTGTTTCTCGTAGCTCAAAAATGTTAAAACGTTCGTGCTTGAGCATCAAAGAAATATATTTAATTGTTCATGAAGTGGATAAAGGCACCAAAAAACTTTCCTTGCCATTTTTCTTTTTTTTTTTTTTTTTGGTAGTTACGATAAATAAAATAAATATATATACATTTACAAAAAGGTATGAATAATTACGTTTTTAATATATAGTGTTTACGAACTTAAAATTTGTTTTATGTGGATTATGAAGTTTATTGAAAGGTGAACCTCCATTTAACGAATTTTCCACATAAGGAACTTTTTTTTTTCGGGATTTAGTGACATCGCTATATAGAGGTCCGACTGGTATTTTGGTATTTCTTTGTATAAATATCTCAACTCCTGATTTTGTTTTGAATATTATATATATTTTACATCAAATATATTTTAATGTCAAATCTCACCAATAAAATGATTAAATCATCTTTAAACGTAAGTATGTGGTGATTCATCTGAGAGATGCCATGAGCCGATGGAATGAACTTTTTGAAAAACGCCTAGTGGAGGATTAAATTTTTCTACCAGATATTTACAGTATTTTTTGATTGTCAGGATACAAGGGAAAAAAATCTTAACACTCTACAAAATGGAGCAGTTGAAAAAGTTTTAAATATAAAAATTATAGATAAACACTCATAAAAAGGTCTCAAAAAGAGGAAATCGGAAAGATATAAATTACGAATTGAATAATATAGTGAAATGTTAGAAGTATTTATATAATTCTGATCGAACGCAAAAGCGCTTTAGGTTTTCTTTCAACACATCAAAGTGAATTTCTTGTCAAAATTCATATTTTTTATCTTAAGATTGTGCATTCTTCATTTTTCCAATGGCAAGAAATATTAATAAAAAATACATTGAATTATCTAAAAGTATTAAAAATGAATCCTGAAATATGAGAGAAATAAATAAAT
The DNA here is from genome assembly GCA_019973935.1 of Trichonephila clavipes. NCBI lineage: Eukaryota > Metazoa > Arthropoda > Arachnida > Araneae > Nephilidae > Trichonephila > Trichonephila clavipes. The sequence continues at coordinate 240,544 of BMAU01005313.1, read as the reverse complement.
ATGCCTCACAAGCTACGGGCGACTAAAGAAATAAATTCTTTAAATAGAAATAGTAAAAATGTGAGCATATTTTCATAATTAGTTTTTTTTATCGAATGCGAAATGCAAAAACGAAATGCCGGTAGTTGTTTTTTCTAGCATCATTACTCGATTCAGCAGGGGAAAAAATCATTCAAAATATTTAATTGCTTTCACCAAATAAATAAGTTTTCTTTGAGAAATGCTGTTATTAAAACGGAGTGCTCTTAAGATCCTAAAAAAAATCCAGCAAATATATAAGAAAAATCACAAAGGCGATGAAATTTTCCTTTTAATAATTGTTCTGTGTTTGGGTATTTAATATATCTTTCTTCAATTAATTAGTTTCATTCTTAATTTCAACTATTTATATTAAAAATAGCATATATTCCATTTTTCGGAAAACAAATTGATAACTGCATAATTTGTTACGGATAGAACAATTCGTAGAACAAGAATTAGTTACAAGTTGTTCGTGAATAATATATTACCCATGCATTTTGACAAAGTTAATCACTGAATGTGGTTTCACAATTTGCATACGTTTTCTTAATTGAGCAGTACTTTAACTCTTCCAGTAATTTAACACTCCTTTTTACTTCAAATGTATGTGAATACTTTCTTAAAGGGAGAAAAATGATATATCTTCTTTTGCTACAAGAAGTACATCCTGTTCCGAAAAAGCTATTTAAGTGGGAGGTATTAGTAGCAAGTCACTTTGGCAGTGTTAAATCATGCTTTCAGTAAATTAAATATTCCTATAAAAAAAAATGCTGTATAATTATTAGAAGAAAAAGTATGGTAAATAAACTTTAGCAGAGTATTAATTTTCTGTTCCTAAAATATATAATATTTTTCATTTAGTTAAAAAACAAGCATTGAAACGATTTTGTAATTACTTAGACGATTGAAAAATGACCTATTAAGTGTCATAGTGGATGGCAAATATTTAAAAATTGATATGAAGAAATATTAATTGTATTGGGAAACTCAAAAGAATCTCAAAATATTTATAAAAATTCAACTTTATATATAGTCAAAATTCAATTTCCGAAGACTTAATTCACCGAAAAATTAACTTATAACTAAAAATACACCATAAGCTTGATAGAGGCAGAGAAAAATGGAATAAAATACAAAGGAAGGAATAAATGGCAATTTTAAATGTAGTTATTAATGTTTCTAATTTTTAAGTGTTTTATAATTTATTTTCGACAATGTTGGACTTTAAAATTATGCATTAATTGTAAGAATTTTATAAAAACATTTTTATATCGTTTTTTTTAAAAAAAAAATTAAGAATATTCCCCAAATTTACATCATTAAAAAATCCTTATACCTATTCTCCAAAAATCATTACTTCTATTTCACACTGTAAAAAAACATGGCAATTATTTCTTCACGATTTTATAAACTTTTTAACATTCTGAACCATCTTGAAGAAGTGTAGTTGTGCAAATAAATGCTGAATCGATAGAATAAAAAGAGCTTCACTCATATTTTGTGTCAAAAATAAAAATGATACATTCCATGGACTTTACCGTTGAAGTAAATAATAGAGAACTGGTATTTTGAGCAATTGGCTTTGAAAGTTGCCGAAGAAAATGTCATTTCGCTTGAAAACTCCATTTCTTTCCGCTTCTCATAAGTACATCTACGTGTTACTTATGACTGAGTATCTGACAGTGTAAATTTGTCGTCATTGTTGAAAATATTTTTTTTAAGGAAACGACTTCAATCTTATGCCTAAAACGTGAATAAAAGTATGCTCTGAAGCTAACGTGACTTATTTCAAATAGTGCTGCCACGTTTTAAAGGAAAGAACTATAAGACAGATTATTATGAAACTTACTAACCGAATATAATTTATTTTATGTGGTGAAGTATTTAGCATTTTTGAAGTGAATTTTGCATGTATAAATATTTCTTTTTAAGTTTATAAACTACTATAAACGTTTTCTGAACTTAAATGTTAAAGTTCATAATGAAAATATTTGATTAAAACAACTAAAATAAGATGAGCACGATTACTTAGATGTATTTAAAACTATGAAAATTTATGAAACATTTTATCTAGATATCTAGATATATATTATAAATGCGAAAGTTTGTGAGGATGTTTGGGCGTCTTTCACGCAAAAACAACTGGATAGATTTTAATGCAACTTTACAGTAATATAGCTTATACATCAGAATAACACATATGCTATAATTTATAAAGATATCGGGAGAAGTGTCCAAAATATAACGATATTTGTCAAGTAAGCAGGCAAAAAACTGCCATCTGCAAACAATTCTGGCGTGTGCTGCAAAAATGCCCACGTCAGCATATATCCATCTTTTTTCTGTGAAAGAACCCTTTTTGTTTTAGCTACGCAAGGCGCTCGCTTCTAATTAATTCCTGTGATCAGCATAATCCCTAATTTTTTTTTTATTTCAGAATAAAACTAAGTTTTCAAGGGAGAGGTTGTTATAAATATCTCTTTATTTGAATGTTTTTTAATGATTTTATTATGCACATTTGGTAGAAAAAAATTGGTCTTTTTCAAAATAAATACTTTTATTGCTTCTGGTACTTACAGTAGATAAACTTTGTCTTTCACACTACATCTTTTGGACATATTTGCATAGTTTGTTTGTGGTTAGTAGTTAATTATAACGCTATAATATTAATTGAATAGGCGGATATTGCATTTTTAAGTATGAAAATAATTATAACTACTGTACTGTATTTTTTGGAGTGAGTGAAATTAACGTCGCACTGTTCAGCTACACGAGGGCTTTTGGCAACGGACCACGTAATTTTGAACCATGGTCAAGTGACGTGGACGACACCTGAGCTGGCACCCCCTTTTCCTAACTACCACAACTCACCAACTTAGTAGGAATATTCTACCAATATTTAGGAGGAATATTCTTTGAAATCCACTCTTCTAAGATATATGGCAGCTCGGGTTCTATGATGAGTATTTTAGCGCGGAAGGCGAACAGTTTTGCAGCAGATATGCGTTTTCAGCGGATTGCACAGATAATTATTTTTGTCCCGAAAAAATATTTTATGTCAAAATTTAAGTGTATTATGCTTTTGTATGTTAATGAAGTCCTTAGAAAACGATTTGACTATTTATTTTTAGTGAACGGTGTATTTAATTAATTTTACAATGGAATATCTTTAATTAATTTATTATCTCTAACGGATTAAATTTCTCAAAGTGGAGTATTTCGTTTATGAACATCCCTTAATTTTCAATGTAGTGATCCCAAAAAAAAATATTGCATGAAAAAAACTGCAGTAAATCATAATGTGGTAGATAAAACATTAACGTTCATCGCTCCCCTACACGGCGGGTTTTACAAAGCTCTAATAAATTTTAACTTAACTCTATCATCCACATTTCGCTATCTTTTTTATTGAATCGCCATTATAATTTAAGAAACGACGTTGCTTGCGAATAGTATAATTTTAACATAAAATAAATACAACAGAAAGTAATATTAATGTAGTACACTTTCAGCTATAAATTATTTACACTATTTTAAGAGTTCATTATAAAACTTTTAACAATGTGTTACTTTTGCTAAAAAGAGATCAGCTTAGGGAGGTATTTTCAAAAATCGACCCTCAAGAGTGTTACGGGGAGTTATAAAGTAAAAAAATCCTTTTTATCAGCTATTAGATCTACAGACTTAAAATGTGACAAAGGTGGTTTTTTTCCTTTCTTTTTTTGTTCAGCTTAGATATGGAAAAAGCTTTTTTTTGTTTAATTTGCAATTCACGTAAAATTAACTCTTTAAAAACTTCTTTATCCTTCAATCTGCGTTGTTTAATTTTTCAGTTCACCCGTGCGAAGAACGGGTATACCCCAGCTGATTTGAAATATTTTCTAAGTAAAAACAATACAGATTCAAAGTCGTATTTATATACTACCTATCTGTATTCAAAGATGCAATACACACACAAACTTATATTGCACATTAAAATGAAAAACAATTTGATAAGTCTACAACAAGGCAGTTCGAGTGAAAGATAAAATACCTAGTGATTTTTAAGCAACATTACGATTAAAAAATGAAGACGTCTTATTACTAGGGTTTAAATAACAATAATTTTGTGTGACTGAATGAGATAATTTTTAAATGAAATTTAAAGAAATATACTTTGTAAACAAGTAAAGTAATACAAATGAATATTTATGAAAGAAATTGTTAATGCTCACATAATACTGCATCGAACAAGAAAAATTATAACACTAACGAATATCTTTCCATTGCATTATTTAATTCTATTTTTATCAGTTCCCGAAATTTCCGACGGTATAAATTTTCCAAAGGTTGTGATAAGTCATTATATCTTATAAAATAGGATGAGTAAAAGAATGCCAGAAATGAATTGGCCAAAGTAGAAAACTGTTACGTTTTCTAAAGCTATCATATATATTTATATCATAAAATCCGTAGTATAACTCTCACTTTTAACACAAAAAATAAGATCGAGATTTAAGGGTGCGTGTTATAATCCGGGTATAAAAGCTAAAAGTTTAAAAATAACAAAAAAGATATGAGCATAATTTTTTTTTTATTTCTATACATATCGAAATATTCTTTATTTAAAAGAAATGACATGTCTTATGAGCTATAAAAGTTGCAGTGCTGAAGTATACTATTTTTTTCAAAAAAGTCTGGAATAATACCTCCAATAAATCACCTTGAAACATAAGAGCATTATTTACTAACATTTCAGATTTCTTCGTAAAAAGGAGGTGCACGTTATACGGTGAATATACCTAGAAATTTTTAAAAAATGCAGCTTGAAAGTATAGGTGTACATTATACGCTGGATTTTACTATAATTAAAATTAATTTTTAGCAATAAAAATTTGATCCTGCGTCGAATAATTCCTAATTTTAATTGAATATGTGAATAGTTCAGTGTTTCCTAATGTAAATTAAACATAAAAATAAAATATTTCTTGAATTTCATTATTTATTACTAATCCTTCAGTAAGGAGATTGACAAGCTGATGTTTAAATAATCTATTTATGATTTTATTTTATTTATTCTTTTTATTCTCGTGAAGTAAATAAATATTAATTAGTATAACACATTTCATATATTTCTAGGTATATCTTTGCATATACTTTAATGATATATCTTTGCATATGCTTTAAAGATATATCTTTGCATGTACTTTTTGGCGAGAATTGTTTAATAAATGATTCAATATCTTCTAGCTTTTCAGTTTATTTTTCTCTTGTACTCCCTAAAAATAACTCCCATGAATTTTTTATCATAAATCCAGACGTGTTTGTGTCTACAGTATTTATTCGAAACCAAGTCGCACTTTTCTTCCAATTGTAATGTTACTGAAAATAGAGTGTGGCTTAGAAATGATAGCGGGACAATTCGTTGGATGGAAGAAATCAAACATGGTCTAACAGTTAGAGGTTCATGTTTATATTTTAAAATGTTTAGTGTACTGGTAAAATAAATCAATCATTTACTTATTATTAGCTATAAATTTAATTTTTTCATTGGGTTGCTCGGAAAGTAATTTCGTTTTTTTGTGTGGAAATGAAAGACAGTTTTCGTATAATAAACAGATACTTTATTAAATTATATATTGGCCGTTCTGGTCCAACACCTTTTGACATCTATCTGGTAGTAGCATAATTCCACGCTCATAAAATTTTTGGTCTTTGCTGGCAAAAAATTGATCGAGGTGGTTTTTGACCTCCTCATTTGAGGTGAAAGTTTTACCATCTAAAAATTTTTGAGTGACCAGAACAAATAATAATCCGATGGTGACAGATCCGGAGAATATGGTGGGTGTGGCATTGTATCTCATTCAAGCTGTAAAAGCTTTTGGCGAGTGACCAAACTTGTATGAGGTCTCGCGTTGTCTTGGTGAAACACTACACCTTTCATGTTGATTAGTTCTGACCTATTCTGTTGAAGTGCATCATTCAGTTTGTCCAGCTGATGACAGTAGACTTCCGAATTAATCGTTATGTTATCCGGTAAAAGCTAAAAAAACGATTCCTTTAAAATCCCACCAAACAGACAGCATCACCTTTTTTGGTGAATATCGGCTTTGGAAATGGTTTGAGCCGGTTCATCTTTTTTGCTCCATGACCTTTTTCGTCCCCAGTGATGATGTGCTTCAAAAACGGATCATTTTCGTGACGTTTGAGAAGCGAATCGCAGACGTCAATGCGGCGACACACATTTCTCTCTGTGAGAACATGGGGAACCCATACATCGAGCTTCGAGGATAATCCCAGGCCTTTCAAGTGGGCATAAACTGTTGAATTTGATAAATTTAATCTAAATTCGATGTCACGTGTTGTTATTCGCCGGTTCGCCTTTATCGCGTCTTTATCAGCTTCAACCGGCCTTCCCGAACGTGGTGCATCTTCAACATCAAAATTGCCGGATCGAAATTTAGCGAACCAGTTCTGGCACTGACGTACTGTCAACACACCTTCTCCATACACATTGGTCAATTTCTTTCTGACTTGAACATTATTTTTTCCCTTTTTGTAGTAAAACAGTAAGATATGTCGAAAATGCTGCTTATCGCTCTCCATATTCAAAAGGGCACCAACCAAAAACTACTGCGTAGAATTAATTGGAATGTTTCACACACAGGCCTTGCTATATGAGCTCTCAAAGCATATAAAAGTTATACAGCTTAAATGTAAAGTTGCGTGCAAAAAAATACAATTAAATCCTCTGTCGAGAAAAAACGAATTTTCCGAACAACCCAATAATTTCGGAAATATTGTACATATACCAGCCGATAAACCATTTTATATTATTTTTTTATTACTTCACAAAAGCATGTTGAGAATTTGGGTGAGACTTAGAATCGAAGGCGGTTTAAATTCGAATAAATCTAGTATATCACTGAATATCGTTCCCTTAACTCCATAAGTAGTCTAAGCTCCACATCTATGACATTACATGTTTTACACAAAACATACAGTTAATTAAACATTCGATAAATGTTATTTAAAAAATAACTAAACATAGACATTAAAACTAAGTAACTATAATTTTAAAGTAATAAAATTATAGTTATTAATGGAATTCCTTATAGCATACAGACTTCTCCAAAGACATACAAAGAAAAAAAAATATTTATAGTCAGTAATTTAATTTTTCACAGCTATTGATGTTGAATATAAAACTTGTATTATGTAACACACAGCCATCTTAAAACTCTTGAACTTAATTTTATGAATAAGTTCCTTCATGAGAAATAAATTTTAACACGTACAATTTCAAAAACATGAAACATAAATCGAAATGGCACTGCTTTAAAGCTCAGTCATATCTCTCAAACTATTTTTATGAATTCATTCTCATTATTTATTCAAATGCCTAATGTCTCACAGTAACAAATATCTACTTCATTTACATTTAAGTAAATAAAATAAATAAAACATGCACAAATTCCGTCTTTTCAAAAATCAATTTGCATTTGAAATTCTCATCCATAAAATGCATTCGTTACCGTCGAGTACATATTTTTCCAAGCTCTAAATGTTCTTCATGACACTTATTGCTTCCAATACATGCATAAAAATCCAATTTTTTACCGTTATTTTGTGTCTTTTATTAATGTGTGTACATTGACAAAACTTACCATTCTAAATTTTAAAATCAGATTTGTATAATGCATCTTCCGATTCATCTAAAAACTGAAATATATCTCGTTTCAATGGAGAATCTTTTATTAGAATTGATGATATTCAGAGGATCGCAATCCCGTAAGCAGAGCTTGAAGCAAATTGATGCACTCCTACGAAACATTCCAACCAAAATCTGGGAAAATAATATCCAAGCATTGCGAAGAAAATATTCCATGAATTTCCTTTCTCATGGAAAAGCAAGGAATGCTATAAAATTATGCCAAATCCTCTGAGAGTAGTTTTCTGGAATTTCATATTCATCTCTGTAGAATATGTGATTAATATTACATGACTAGATTAGAGGACGTTCGTACAGAAAATTGAAAATGGAAAAATTCTTAATAAGCTTATAAAAAAACAATGGATATGGCTTTTAATAAAAAAAAATTGCTGTAACAGAGAGAGAGAGAGAGAGAGTTCCATAGCATTTCTTATTTTGATACTGAAATTTCATATGCATTTAAAAATTTCAAAATGTTTGTAAAACATAGTAATACTTCTATAAGACTCAAGAAAGTAGGAAGAATTAGTATAGATTTGTCCCTCCGTTTGATTTAAATTAAATTGACAACGGAGTCTTAAAATATATCATCTTTTTTATACTTGTCGATGCAGCGCAATGGCTCGTTCTGTAAGGTTATTGAAACTTATTTAAGTTAATTAGATTTAAATCTCATAAAATTTTTTTAATCTTTTTAAATGTATTTCATTTAAATCTCTTTAAATGTATCTCATACATTTCCCACGCGAATGTTGATACTATAAAAAGAACGAACTCATTGAGAGATGAATTGCAAAGCATGTAAACTTTAAACGTAATTATATATTTATTGTATTTTTTGTGAAACTATATGGTAATATTTTTATTCTTGAATCATAACAAAAATTGCTTTTAATGATATTACAATATTTGCTTTTATAGACAGCAAACATCACCTGTATTTAATCCTACGGGATATTTTTCTCTACTGTCTTGAACAAAAATTAGCATTGAAAACAATGAGAATTTTTAACAAAGTTTTAAGAAAAGAACAGTAAAGGAATAGGAAATTGCTTTTTATCAGAAAAATCAGGTGGGTGGCAATTTCATTAGAATAAGTACTATGTTTGTTGTAGTAAGAAATTTAAAATGTTTTAGGCTTAGTTTATCCCGTTTTCTTATGTTATTCAAATTTCTCTCATTTTTAATATTATTAACACATGAACTAAACTCAGTGACGCAACAGCTCGAGAGAGCAAAGTTCTACTGCGTTCATCTCAGTTTTCGTGATCTTGGGTGCAGGTGCATGTGCAAATGTTCCAGTCAGATGGTCAGTCTGACGCGAAGGTAGTCAGGTGATTAGTCTGAAGGTGATCAGTCTGGCTAGTGTTTAGTTTCCAAGTGCGAAATACTATAAAACAGCCACCGTGTTTCATCATTGATAAATACTATTATTAAATATTACTTAAGTACTGTACATTATATGTATACGTAATGTCTGTGTACGATTTAATTACCAAGATATAACTGTTAAAATTAATTACAAATACTCATGTTTTCGATTAAAATTAATAAACTAACAAATATTGAAATAACTTTACAGTTCCTTATACATAAATAGAAAACTTCTACCATTTTGCATAAGCGCTACATTTACTTTAAAGTACATGATACCGTAATAGGTCAAGATAAGAATCAGAGTACTGTAGTGAGTAAGTGTTTATTAACGTCACACTCTAAACAAAACTAGGGCTATTGGTGACAGTGTTCCTAATTTTGACCCATGGTCATGTGACGAGGACGATGCCTGAGCTGGTACCCTACTCTCCTAATTTCACACCACGCTAACGGAAGGTTATTGAGCCTCGACATATTTAACGTGCATTGACCTTTCTCAGCGGCGGTCTTCAGTGAGCAAGGGACTTCAACCTAATATTGGACCACTCCGGTCACAAGTTCACCAATTCAAATCAGAGTAACATGGAAAAAAATATTTGTTCAATCAATTGCATTCAAATATTATTTAAACGGAACAGCAGCAAAATTATAGCATCAAGTTTTAATTTGAGATTTTTCTGTAATTATATATATTCTAGGTATTTAAATAAAAATTTTAGCTTACAAAACTTAAAAGTAAATTTTAGATAAAAAAATATTAGAAATATTTACTAGTATGTTTGAAATACAGTGGGTGATCGGTTAACGAACACTTTCACGAAAGATTTTTGTGTTCGGATAACGAATACTTAAAAGAAGGATTTTTTTGTGTTTGGACAACGAACACATGTTCGGGGGTGATCAGGGAGACACCCCTTAAATTATGGATGAAATTTTGACAACTGCTAGAGATCTGGAATTGGAGCTAAACGAGGATGACATAGAAGAGCTCCTAATGGGACATGAAGATGAACTGACGAAAGAAGAGCTCCAAGAAATTTCGAATGAAGAACACCAAGAAACATATTGAAATGTGTCTCCTTCTGAACAAGAGGAAGACGAAAGAGGACCAATGCCGACATCTGCCATTAAAGATATTTTTAAAAAGTGGGATGCTGTCAAAACAATGGTCTTAGAATGGCACCCTAACAATGCTGATGTCAGTAGGGTTGGGGGTCTTTACAACGACAATGCTATTAATTACTTCCGGAAAATCCTGAAAAAGAGAGAAAAGCAATCGCCCTTCGACATGTTCTTCAACGCTCCATAAGCAAAAAATGAAAACGACTGATTAATATGCAAGACTATATGTATGTATTATTTTTTTTTAAATTTACTAAGAAATTATACATTTTTTTTAAAATTCAATTTTTAGGGTCACCAGAACGAATTAATCGATTTCACACAGAAGTCTATGGTGAATGGATGATCGGTAAACGAAAATTCGGATAGCGAACAGAGTCTTGCAACGAATTATGTTCGTTAACCGATCATCCGCTATATATTTTATTCAATTCTGCAAAAAAATATATTTTAAATCACTGGATATTCCTAAGTTAATTTTCTGCATGTCCTGCAATTACAAATCATAACATACAATTCTTTTTTTCGATTGAAATTCAAGAATATATACAAGTTAAATAATTGTTAATGAAATCGATACTGAAAAAAGTAAAATTTCTACGTCAAAAGATTAATGGAAAAGAATTTACGGAAAATGAATGTTTATCAACATTCCCTTTAAAACCAGGAATCTAAAAAATATTTGTTTCACGAATAAAACATATACATTATTTCGAGAAACCAAAGTTTTATTTTAAATCAGTGCTAAGAATAAGTATGCCTTTCTTTGTCTTCAACGCAAATGAAAGATAAAGTGAAAATATTCATGCTTACGTAAAAAAAAGTAATTTAATTTATTTTCTTTCGAGAAATTTATTTGAACTCTGCATCAAAGAAAAATGGATTAATAAAAATAACAAATCACAAAACAAACTTATTATTAAATAAGATACGGTGTGCAAGATAAGCAAGGACAGATTCTTTAATTTTTTCTATCTATAATACTCTTTATAAAGATTTATTTTATTCTGTATATATAATCTATACAAATATTTCTTTTCCTTATATCAACGTTTCTCAAACTACGGGGCGTGCCCCTTGGAGAGGATGAATAATCCTACCAGGAGCACGCGAGCATATTGAAAAGTCGAAAATAAAAGATTTGAAAAAATATTAATTTACTGAAAGTAAGCAAAAGAAAATAAATTCTGAAATAACAAATAAAATACATATTTGCACTGATATAATATACTTATAAATATATAAGTGCTGCACAATGTATTTTATCATTAATTCATCAATATTAAGTTAATAAGCTGGATTGATATAAGTTGATTTACACATGGACTTGTCACATACAAAACTTATTACTTATATTGATAATTTGTTCGGTTTAGAAAATTACGGTTAAAGTCATCTTGTAGATTTAGCATCAAAGTACATTATTGATAAATTCAATACATTGTTATTGTATGGAGGTAGGCACGATGAAAATTATCAATGAAAATAGGTCACAAACATTGAAAGTTTGAGAAGAACTGGCTTATATGAAAGTCATTGAAAGTATTTGTATTCTATACCATCGATATTGTATTTAATACACATATATGTATGAGTCACTCTGAAGCCAATGCGGTTAAATCCATTTTTTGATATTTTGTGATTCTTGTAAATTTTGATAAAATAAATAACATTTTTCTTAGTTATTAAGGCATTTACTCGTTGCTTCCTTTTTTTCTAGATCATAGAAAAAATGGAGTAACGAGTAAATCCTTTAATAGCTAAGAAGAATATTATTTATTTTATCAAAATTTGCAAGAACTAGAAAATATCAAAAAATGAACTTAACCACACTGGCTTCTCAGCGACTCATATATAAGCCCCTAAATTATTGTCTTCATTATAATCTGCTATGCATTTTAGATTATAATTACCTTATACATTACCTTATAATTTTGTATTCATTACAATCATTCGAATTAAATTACGCTCTGAAATGAAAATTAGGACAGCGAAAAAACTATCGAGATAGCAAAATAAGCTATCTGTAGTTTTTTTTTGCAGCAATTAAATATGATGTCAGTGTAATGATTCAATAAAATGTTTCATTTTCAGCTATAAATTAAGATTTTTTTCACAAAATCTCAAAGTTTCATTCATTACTGAAGTAAAACATTATATAACAAAATAACAAAAAAATCTATCCAAAATTATAGGGGGGACTGTAATTACAAATATTTAATAAACATTTGTTTTAAACAAGAGCATTTAAAGAACAGTTTTATTTTATCTTTTTCATTTAAATGACTGTTTAGTTTAAGCGTTTTTCATTAAATATAAAATAAGCATACAAGTTTTCAAACGAACACAAAACATCCAAAAATTGCTAAAAATGATAAATAAAAAAATTAGATAAATAAATAAAAGAATAAACAAATAAACAAAGGGGAATAGCTTAAAGTAAAGGACAAGGCGGATTTAAAGTAAACAAACTTTTAGGAATAAAGGATTTAAAATAAATTCAGGAGGAGGGAGGAAATTATAAACGAGTGCGATTTTTGTTTACTTTAAAAAATTCAAATAAATCGGATGAAAATTTTTTCTTTCCAGCTTTATAAAAAATAAAAGCATTTATTAATTAATAACAAGCTTAATACCCCTCTAAGTTAAATTTATTAAGCGGTATGATGTGTAAATAAAGATGTATATATTTTCCATTGTATTAATTTTTGTTTCATTTGTATGTATTTTCATTTTAAATTTAAATGAAATACATTTTACTACTTTAATCCAAAAAATGATAGGCATAGGTATATAAATAAAAACACTACAAACACTATTATGGGAAAATACATGGCGTAAAGAGTTATTTGAACATTTAAAATTTCATCTGTGACGATTTCCGTGTCACATTGAAATCAAATGACGCTAGTAAAATAAGCAAAAGCAAATGCGAATGTATAATTAAATAGTAATGATAATTTCTTGGTATATTAGGGAGATTATTTAAATCAATGATAATTTAGTTAATGTTAAATTAAACAAACATTACTAATTCTTACATAAATTTTTTTAATATTAATTGTAAAAAATATCTGTTTAAAAAAACAAAAATAGTAAAACGTATATTAAAGGGGAAAAATTGAAAGAAGTTAATGTATTATTTCATTTTATACTGTTTAAAAGTGGTAATCAATTCAAATGATGACACATTTGAATTATTTTTCGTCAATAGGAATGCTTAAATTCCTTCATGTGGGTCATTGAGGTGATTTTCAATCAAAATATTTTAATTCCATAAGTGCAACGGAGGACCTAAAATAACCGGAATTTATTTTTGTTATTTATTCACACACAATTTAAATTTTTTTATTTAACTCTACATTACTCTATTTCAAAGCAGTGTGTATATACATTGATTCACTTATCCCAAAGCTTTTGCCTCTGCTCAAAACAGTTATGGAACACTTGAAGCTGGATAATGTTCAAAACCAATGGGGTCTTTTCTTGGACTTCATCCCCATCACTTAATCACTTTCTTTTCAGATGTCGCTTCCTCTTTGGAAATCAAAAGAAGTCCGATGGAACAAGACCTGATGAGTAGTGTGGATGAGGCACAAGCACCATGTTGTTATTTGTCAAAAACTATCAAGCCAACAAAGATATGTGGGCTGGGGCATTGTAACGAACTTGCTCCAAGGCATGTTGTTTCCTCAGAAATTTTTTAATGATATTTCGACGATCTTCATATATTAGAAATTCGATTTTGGCAATGTTTTCATAATTTATTCCTAACGAAGGACGCCCTAGGTGTGGCATTTCTTCAGTTGACGTGTTGCCAGATTTGAACGGGAAAACCATTCTTTGACCTGTGATTTCCCCTAGGCATAATCATTACCATTAAAGGTTTGTTGAAGCATCCCAAAGGTCTCAGCCGCAGTTTTTACAACAGAAACAAAATTTCTCTTACAATATTTGTTCTTTGTGGTTGGCAATCTCACTAATCGTCAAAGGTTGAACCAGGAACGCGCACAACAGAGCATCACAAACAATCCACTAAACTAAGCCTGATGCCAGCTCACTAACGGTCACCCTTAACTAATACCACCTGACAGAACAATACAAAACTACAAAGCATGCGCGCGCAACAGTTCGGTTCCGGTTATTTTTGGGTCCCCCTAGTGTTTTTGTTCATTCAATTACACTTCAAAATTCTATTCGAGATTCTCTTGTTTTATATGATGTTGGATGTTTATCATTAAAATAATTAGTATTTGCTTTAAAAAAACGACATGGGGAAAGTACAAAATATTTTTAATTGACTTCCAATAATCATTACATTAGTTTAAAAGTTTTTTTAGATGATATAAACTCACGAGAAACAATTTAGAAAAAGCCGCATGAATACAGCTTAGTTTCATATTTGTAAGGTAAAAATGATAGAAAGTATATGTTTATGGATTTAAGATATATTTTAGAAACACTTTATCTCTCAAAGAGAAAACCCCAAAATAAACTTAAAAAGCTTTTTTTAAAAGTTTTTATTGTTAAAAAAATGCTCGTAAAAACTGTTGGTATAAAATATGTTCTCAATCCCACGCAAACAAATATTATTTATTATCTATTGAATTTTATAAAAAAAATTTTTTTCATTTCAATCGAAGGGGAAAAAATATACGATATTAAATTTCTGTAAACAAGCAACACGGGAAGATTAAACAAAATAAAATACTAGATACTTCTGCTTTTATAGAAATATTTTTATCACTCATACAAAAATATATGATACATGTGTGTTTGAGAGTGAGAGTGTGTTTGAGAGCGTGTATACGCATATATATATTCACACTACTATATTCCCTCAAGAGAGTATAATAAAATAAAACGAAAAATTATATGCTGGTATCAAGAGTATGAAAAATATGATTCTGATAGAAATATGTCACTTTTAAAATACATTATTCATGCATCTGTCTCTTAAAATGAAGTTATTTTGAGTCAAAAACATTCCATCATTCAGAGGATTGTATACTGAACTCTGCAGGGAAAGCAACGACAAATGCATCTGTTTACATATAAAATATCGTATATCGATATGTTAAAATATTACTTTTTTATTTGTGGATGAAAAAATATACGTTTGGAAATTATGTGCATAATATAAAAGCGGAATTTTATATTTCTCATACGTTAATAATGCACCTTTCAAAAGCTTCTTTTTAAAAAATAGTAAAAATAAATGATAAAAAAAGGATTAAAAGCCAATATTTATAGCGTTATTTCTAATCGGAGAATAACTGACAGTGTCAATTTGTTCTAAAAGTATCATTTCGTGAGTTTGATACTAAAAGTCAGTAAGTAAACGAATTAAGTATTTATGATTTTGGGATAATATAATTTTAAGTAAATATATCTAAGTAGTCCTTTCTGCTGTATAAAGCATTTATAAAGTTTTACTAAAAGATATATATTTTTAATATTTCTAATACTTTTTTCTTATAGATTATAATGTGTTGCCTTACGAGAAAAATTAATTTCCTGATTAAAATTCCTAAAATTATCAGCAAATTTTTAAAAGACTTATTTTGTGATTATTGAATATTCATTGCTTCTTTTTTAGTTAAGAAATATTGCTGAAAAAAAGAAACAAAAAAAATTGTTTTTAAAATGTCATTTTATTTTCAAAAATGCAATTTATTATAGATCAAAATATAAAAAATTTTAAGCAGTATAAAGTAAACATAATTTTATATGAGTGTTGTACTTATAAAATTTAAAACATTTTTTTCAAAAAAATGATGAAGCATTTAATAATTTTAAATAGAGCACCGTTACTGAAGAAAAAATACATTTTACCATTCTCCTTTTATGATCTTTCAGTAGCGGAAAAATAACATTGCAGCTCTTTATAAAGAGATAACTAAGAAATACTGCATGAAATAATATCATTATAATTAAGAATATGTTATTCGTATAAATCATTTTTATTGCTCTCAAGTTTGCACGAAAATCATATATTTCTTCTGTTACATCTATAATACTTGATACAATTTGACTTCTTGAAATCGTGACTAAGTTAATAGTAGATGAGTATATGTAGATAGAAGAGAAAATTTATTTCGTAATGTCATAATTCTCTCAACGTGAAACTGGAAACTTAATATATTGCTTTCGTGACTCTATTTATATAAATCATCTAATGAAGTTTATATTGCTTTATGACCTTGTAAGAATACATGGCTTCTGTTGAAAGATAAACTAAAGAATATGTGTTTTAGTATCCGTGAAATGCCAAACTATGAAATGGTAATGACGGATTAATTATACATTATTTTACAAATTTTTTGTTATTTTTATTTATTTAACTTCAACATTAGACTAATTTGAATGTATAAATCGTTGTTAATGATATTTAACTATTAACAGTTTTTGCAACTGATTTAAAATAGAATACGTGACTTAATTTGTAAAGAAGCTCAGGAAGTATTATAAATGTGTAAGAAAATTAGTTTTCGAAGAGTTTGAAAGAATTATTTACTTAACAGGACGCTTGCAGTCTTCTAGAATTCTAGCAGCATTTTTGTCAATACTATTTTGGATTTTGAATATTTTCTTAAATAATGTACATTTAATGTTCGTTTCACCCATAGATTAAAATAGGGATCTTCAACCCGTGGTTCGCAAGTCGCGAATAGCCTGCTGAAGTCATTTTAGTGGCCCGTCATTTGAATTTGATGGAATTTCAAAAACAATTAACTTGTCTATTTTTTGTCTTAAGAAACATTATTCTTGATATTTAAAACGGTTTTTTATTGATGTGTTTGGTATCCATTACAGATCAATTTTGTAACAAATTTTATATAAGAAGTTCACTGAATTTTAAATAATTTTAAATATGAAAAAATCTGACTATATGCATGAAATCTCAGAATTTTTAGGGAAAAAGGTGTACACTTATCTTTAACAGATTTGTCAAGTATTTTAATTCGACTTCCATTTAACTTTTTTGAAACCGATATATATAGAGAGAGATTATCACTGATGTGTAGATTGTTCTGAATTTGGCCCTATATCAAAATTCCTTAGAGACCCTTTTCTTAGATATGAGAGCCCTGTTAATGGAACTGTAGTTGCCCCTGTTGGGGACCCTGTAGGTTGGAAGGGGATCCCTGTATCAATGATACGGTTGACATGGTGGTAGTTACACCCATGTATATTATACAAACCTGTGAATCCATCTCTTTCCTTAGAATCAGTGGAAGAAACCTCTCTTTTTTATATAAATTTCCTGACCACAATATATTTTTGACATTCGTGTGGCTCGCGGACTTCTACGAATTTATTGATGTGACCTGCAGACCATTGTAAATTTATTAATTTGGCCCTCAAGCGTGAAAGGACGAAGACCCTTAGTTAAAATAAAATACTTTTATCTTTTTGTATTTTGATGTAACATTAAATCGGTATATTTTCTACTTATTACAAATATTTTCTGATGTGTAACATCTTTCCTCTCGGTTTCTGGGTATTTGTTGGGAGTGATTTCGTGAAAAGGGATGGATGTGTGTAACAGGATGTGACGTAAGTACGCGCTACTTGAATGACCAATGACCAAATGCGTGGCTGTGTTGTTTCGCTACCCTCGAATGGGGGTCCAACTCTAGTAGCCATCAAGCACTCGAGCGCTTGACTCTAAATCTGTTAGTCATGATATTGGGAGACATAAGTGCGGCAGCATACTTATTTGAAAATGGACAAACAGTGATTTCGGTGGTCGTATACATTTCTTCGAATCAAATGGTTAAAAAAAATTACAGATTTCCTGCATTTTGTACTTTTACCATATAACGAAGGTGGTTCTGCTCTTATAAAAAATCATCACTCGCTTCCCCTGATTTTGAGTGGTGATTTTAACTTTAACTTCAGTTTGTCAAAAGCTGAGCTACTCATAGCTTTTATGAATGATGAACTCAAGATCGAAATGAATACAAATTAGAATTTTCGACTGCTAACAGTGGTACTGTTATTGACGCTGTTTTTCAACGGTTTTTAAATACTTTGAAATTGACCTCAGGACCTCAAGTAAAATTTTGTCAATTAGACAGTTCATTGAAAAGATAGCAACAAACTTCTTTCAAAATATTGGTAATTCTAATAATCTCTCGATCTTGGATATTGAAAAATGTATCCCTGATCCAAATTTCAACAGACCTAGAAATATTCTCGTAGACCCCCTCTTCATGTAATTTTATTTTTCTCCACTCAAATCTCACGTTCTCAGTCTTAAATGCTTATTTCACCACTTTCGAAGAGTCCCCGTAGTCTAGTTGTCAGAGTTATTCGCTCCCAATGCTTTGCATCGGGTTCGATACCCAGGTACTTCCATTTTTCAATTTTTACTCTTTAATTTTCCTCGGAAATTTATTCCGGCTGATCTCTTTTTATTTAAATGTTCCTCTACTATTTTTCTTGATAGTATATTTTTAATAGATTTTTAAAAAACTGTTTTCTGTTTTATTTTCAACTACTTTTTTATGGTCTTAGCTGCATTCCCATTGGTCGGCTTAGCCCCGCCATCCCAAGATCGAAATTTTAACTTTATTTTCGGTGCTTTGTGCCAACTTTGAAGCATCTTTTCTCAATTTTAATTCATTTTAAAAGTTAAAATTTTCATTTTCCCAAAATCCGCAGCATTTTTATTTTATTTTTAAAGCATTTAAACTTAACAAAGAACAAAAGTCAATCATGTACAGTCACTCAAATACCTACTGAAATGAGGTTGTAGCTCGAAAGAGCTGGGTACTCAGATCATCCACTCAACGATGAAATACTTTGAAATCACAAGTATATGTATCATATTTTAGTTATCATAAGTCTATTGTCTCCGCTCTTCCCCAAATTGAACAAGAATAATTATTTTTTATAAAATATTGCATTCTTATTCCTTTTGTTAATTATAAATAAAATTTTCATTAAAGATATCATTATTCGATTGAGAATTATTTACAATCATACCCCATTCATATTTTTTTCAGGAAAAATGTTAATATATATTGCATATTTACCATGATAACATGTCAAATGTTACACATCATATGCGACTACTGAAAGACTCGTTTCTTTTTTTCTTCAATAGAGATAACTGTTCATAAAAATTAATTTCGGAATGGAAAAATGTCTCTATAAATGTGAAGTATTGAAATACTGACATAAATTGCTGGAAATATTATTTAAAACACTGTATCATTTAAACGATTCCACCAAGCTTCTCATTCTGTAACAAAATAAAAAATGGCTTTTACGTTGAAAGGATTCTTGGTAATATACGAATCCCCATTACATAGTTCATGAATGACTCATGACAAGCTATTTTCGGAACGACTGTCGTTAATTTAAAGCTTAAGTTTGTAACAAGTTGATTACTTTCTTAGTAATATAGAATTAGAGTTACTTAGTATATAGAATGTCCCCAAAAATGATCAAGCAGGGTAGTTTTAAGAGTTGAAAATAAATAAATGACACAATTTAGCCACATATAAAAAATATACAGCAAAATATTATGAAATCATAGTGTTAATGATTATGAACACATATTTCAATTCCATTTTAAAACAACAAGTACAGCAAGAAATTTGTTCAAATTCCCATGATATTTTTATAATTTTTTTATGGTTTCCGAACCCGTTCAGAGAATTTATTTCAGAATAGCATACACACAAAAACATTTTTAGGTATCAATACCAGGATATATTAATACTTAACCACACACACACACACAGAAATATTTAACGTAAATTATCTAAATTTTACAAACATCAAAATTATTGTTAGACATTTAAAAAACAAACCATGCGAAATAATATTTTTCGGATCCGAATTTTTATGGTCTCCTTGTGTTGTTTTTCCAATCCCGTTCCATGATCTCAATGAAAGTAAATGAACCAATTCGAACCCGAACTTTTTGCAAGTTTCGTGATTTGTGGTTGGCAGCAACAGCAATGCAAATCGAGCGACTATTTAAACTCGGCTCGTGTTAGTTTTTTAGAGAGAAAAAGAGAAAGAAAGGAAATATAAGAAGTGTGTTTTAGCTATTAAATAGAGAGTGGCTGGCTATGCAACTGTATGTTGCATCACTATTTTAAGATGATAAATTCCTTTTAAATATTAGACTGTAAGAGTACGGTTCGAATGGGATGTTTGGTAAAGTTGATTTTTTTAACTAAGATTTTATTAGTCAATTTATTGTTTTTGATCGCTCCAGTGACGAGCACATTGACTTTATCCTTGATTATTATTAAAAGTCCTTTTTAAGAAACTGCTTTCATCTTTATGCCTCCTCGACACAAAAATTGTCACTGCTTGCTTTGCCGAAGCTTGGGTTAGTTTACCAGGAAGTGTAACAATTATAAATAAACTTTTAGCAAATTGTTTTCCAAAAAAATTTTTAAATAGTTGGAGAAAAAGTAAAAAACTTATAACAGTAAAGGTGTTGTTAAATTAAAATACATACATTTAACTGGAGAATGTACTTGTAATGTTTTATGAAAATACAAAATTTTAGAGCTAAACGCGAATACATATATAATAAATGTGTCATGTTTATGTATTATTGAAGCAACATTCTATAACTGAAGAAATATTCATGCAGTAAAAAATTTTTTGTAGTGCAATCCCTAGACATTAATGTAGATAACAGATGCACAGAAGTATCAAACGAATACATCTATAATATGTTTGAGCTATCAGACACGCCATAATAGACTTTGAGCAATTTAAGTACCTATTTCGTAAATATTAAAATACTCACTTCTGTTCTTTCTAATTTTATGTAATTTATTGCAATTCAGCCTTCGAGGTAACGTTGAAACAAAGTGTAATTTATATTTCTTCACTATTTATTGAATCCTTACCTTGTAACGCGTCTCTATTCGCGATTCTACTCATATTCGTCCTGG
Source organism: Trichonephila clavipes (assembly GCA_019973935.1). Lineage (NCBI taxonomy): Eukaryota > Metazoa > Arthropoda > Arachnida > Araneae > Nephilidae > Trichonephila > Trichonephila clavipes. Next base: position 219,397 of record BMAU01005313.1, on the reverse strand, counting down.
GTAAAATAATCTTTTTAACTGTGATTTCAGTTCAAAACCGCTTTCCGTGAAGAAGACTTGTTTCTATGTAAATTAGAACTTCTATTTAAGTGTTGGTCGTAGAGTAGGCGTGATGATGGTTGAAAGTTGTGACAGAAGAAAACATAGCGTTAGCGACCGGTGGTCGTATAGTTAATTCAAGTGGAATATTAGTCAAGTATATTGAAGCAAGAGCACTTGGGAGATTAGTGCTCTTGCTCCAAGATACTTGCTCATAAGTGTTCAATATAGTGCTCATAGGCACTCTTATTTCTCTTATATTTAATTGATTAAGATTGATTGCTCCTCGGATTTAGTGATTTAAATGCCTCAATTAAGTTGTTTAAAGTTGTTAAGTGATAGTCAAGAAATTTGTTAAAATGGCGGATTTTACTCGAACCTTTGAACACCCGTGGCCGACGGACGCGACAGCCCTTCTATAGGAAAAAAATGAATTATTATTGTTATATTTTGAAATTTGTTCGCGTTATTTTTGAACAAAAATACAAAAACTTACTAATAATTGTTATCAAAACACAAATCACACACACACCATAATATAAGTTATGTATTTTATGTGTTTTGTTCGTTCCCGCATTTTGCTAAAAGTTTCAATGTTCCGTGTATGCCACCGTATAACACGCCACATAATCACCGTATCACAAGCCCCTTCTTTTTTAAGAAATCTAAAGTGTGTATGAAATTTCTTATGTTTTGAAGTCATTTATGTCAAATATTATACCAGGCCTTTGCACAACAGTATACTTCTAGAGCTAAAACCTTATAGAATAAGAAAAGAAGTCTAAGAAAATATCTGGATGTTAAGAGATGAGATAACATTTACAAAACGAAGCTAAAAGCATCATGCCGGGCTTTATACAGTGCGTGAGAGGATAATAAAAGTATAGAATGAAATTGCATCTGACATAATTCAAAAAAATTAAAAAAATGTACTATATCCAACAATCAAGATGGAATGGAGAATGATTATTTATTTATTTATTAGAGTAAATTGATGGTAAAAATGAAACATGATTCAAATATGTGTGCCTGAAAGATATAACTGTGAATGTGAATATAAAACGATTTCATATATAATTTTCTCTAATAATAAAATTGCATAAGACCTGTCATTTTCTGTAAGTAAACAGTATTTACATATATGCAGCAATTTAATTTGTTTAATGATTAACTTCTCTTTATATTTTAAAAGCTTCTTTTTAAAATCGGGAGTAAAAAGCGCTACCGCAAATTTTGTTCTTATTTTTTGTGCTAAGAGTACACGTTATACGCCGGATTATACAATGTTTTGATTTGACAATTTTTCTTTTGTTATTCTTGCTACTAATGCTATCTGATCGACAAAGGCCAGATCGAGGCCGACGAAATTCATCATGGCAAAGGGATAAGTGACGCCTGTCGTTAGCCATAGCTTTGAGCACCATACAGGTGAAAGTACGATGTGGCTCGGTTAAACCCCAATTTAAAGGGAGAACACTTTGGGAGTGATCAGAACCCTCCCACCTCTCTTCTACTTCCAGCAACCTCATGAGAGGACTTGCAGCTTGACGGCTACTTAGAGTACCTCCATGCCGTGAAGGCACTAAACATTTACAAACATCCATGCCTTCTCCGGGATTCGAACCCAGTCCCTACGGCACAGCAATCAGCGTCGCTAACCACTATATCGGATGGGTGACAAGAGAATTTTTCTTTTTATTGTGATTTAAAGTATTTTCATCCACACTGGATCGTATGTGTAATAATAACTGTATTTTTTTATTATATACCATTATTCACAGCTGTTTATATCCGTTTCGTTTTGCTTTTGAGAGAAAACACTTTTTTTGTATAGCTATTTTTTATTATAAATACATTTTTTCTTACTCAATTTTAAAAGTTGTCATAAGCAATTCTTTCTTCTACGGTAACAATTTATTTGATATATGTGTCTGCAGATATAAGAGATTTGGGGAATCAGTCGGGATCTTTCCAACAGTTGACGGGGGCCGGTAACGAGGTATGACAGAGGCTGCCTGAAACACTCAATAGAAAGTCCTTTTTGACAAGGTGACAAAAGCTAGTGAAGAAAGCCGATGTCCTGTGATTGGATAACAAAGTTTCCTGGCACCCAATTAGAGTCATCCAGAAAATAATAAACCAATCCAACGGCTCACTTATAATCAGACAATCGGAAACTAATATAGTGTTTATTTTATCGATAAAACTAGGTCGTAAATACTTGGAATCAATACACAGATGGAGTATCATTTGTAAGTTTATTTATGTGAAGTATAATGATTCATCTACTTCGGAATTTAAAATAAAAATATAAACGATCTAACTAGAAAAAGAAATTATAAAGATGTTTAAAAAATAATTTGTAAACGTTTGTGTGTGTGTAAAATATTAAAAAATTTTGCTGAAGTAATTTTTAAAATTCTATTGACATATATATTAATAAGTTATAAATTATGCAAAACGACATATTCGTCGAATTAGTTTTTAGATTTATACTAGATTTTCATCACATATAAAACGTACAACAAGACTTCCCCTTCATGAATTTGCTTACAAACATTTAAATAATCAAATACTTATCCACACGATCAGACTAACATGCACATAGACATAAATAGGGGACGGATATAGAATATATATAGTTATAGAAATAGACACTAGAGTAGAGCACGATTATAAGGGCAAAAAATACTATTATTAATCGTAACCTATCTATATGTGAAAAAAATGTTCTACAATGTGGAGATTAAGAGAAAGTTATTAAAAAATTATATTCAAAATTTAGTACTGTCGTAAAAGGTTCGGTGAGTGAATGAATATTAACGTCCCACTGCTCAGCTACACGAGGGCTTTTGGCGACGGACCTTGTCATTTTGAGCCATGGTTAAGTGACAAGGACGACTCCTGAGCTCACAGCCCCTCTCCTAACTACAATACCGCACAAACAGGAGAACGTTTGAAATCTCGGCAGATTTAACGCGCATCGGGTCCCTGCTCGATGGGTCTTTACTGGTATTGAGCTCGAACTCGTGATAAGCCAGCCACGATCCGATATCTTGGCTACTAGGCTACCACGGCCCCCGTAGAAGGTTGGATTTTAGAAAAATAGAAAAAGACTGAATTTTAGATCATTTTAAACTCTAAATGAAATCATTTGTCTGCGATATAAGTGATCAAAAACGGTAATTTTTTGTAAATGCGTATTGAGTTTTGAATAGTAACCATCGACTGAACCCGATCTAAGCATATTTCTGTCATTTGCTTTATCGTGAAATGTAATTTATAATGTAAATGTTTCATTTAAATTTTTTTTTAAAGAATCGAGAGAGTGGTACTTTATTTTCCTTGTAACGGTTCAGTAATATCTCTCCTATTGCAATAAACGTTAAAAAGTACTAAAACACCTGTTTCTCTTTAACGAAAATTACTTCGACTTTTTTTACCATAACAGAGCTCAAATATCTATATTTTACTCCCCTTGTGGCAATATATATCATAAAAATATTTTTTTATTTTGTTTTTCCCTTCATCTATATGCCAGAGAACATCTTTCCACATAGATGGGTTTTAAGACTGAAAAAATTGCGATCTGCCTTAATAAACACTCAGCTGCATATACACTCATCAACGCATTCATTAACCAATAAACATATAGAGTTAATCCATTATTTTTCCTTTACTCGTGCGTATTAAACCGATAAGTAATTGGTATTTTTTTAATCGTAAGCTATAAATTTATTTTATGTGAAGCAAAAAAGAAAAATGTTTCTATTTTATTATGACTTTGTGCTAGCCAAAAATATTCCCAAGAAAATAAAACCAACATAAACTAACGGAGTAAGAGACAAGGATTTGAAAGAAAGAGATAAAATGTTTTTTTTTATAATCAGGTGCCCAACAAAGTTTTACGATTAAAAAAAGCAAGATTACCCATTAAAGAATCCCCGTCTATAATTTACTCTGAATAAATATTCTTTTCTTCTTTTTAATAAGAATTTATGACCAATCAATCAAAAGTGGGATTTGTCCTGATTTTAATTGATATTAAAATATTTACCTTCAAGTAGCATTGAGATAGAGATAATAATATATTTACAGTATAGTATAAAAAGTGGAAACAATTACTCCTGGATTTATATGTTAACCTTTAAAATTCGGTGGTATATATATTGCTGCATAACCTTTTTTATTTATTTCGATTGTGTACAGTGGTCGTATGGCATAGCAGTTGTACCACTGCCGTTACAAAAGACAAAAAAATTGGTACAACATACCTGCCATCGAAATTTTAATATAAACACTAGAGTGCAGTGATTTTTTTTTCAGAATTTTAAAACCTAACTATATGGAAAAGATGTTCGCTGCAAAATGGATGGAGGGAAAAATAAAATAAAAAATTCATTTTTATGTTAAGTACTGCCATAAATGCATTGAAATTCAGGTATCTGAGATTTTCATGGTAAAAATCAAAATAATTTTTGTAAAAAACAAACAGGCATTTTAGTACTTTTTAACATTTATTACGATGAAAGGACATCTGATGCACGCTTGAATTCCAAACGCTGTCTGAAGCAATCCCAAACAGTGACTATTCTATTTATTTGCATAATCTATTATTCTATTTATAGTTCATATTAGTGCATATTCTATTTATTTGTTTTAATAATGATGTCTAAAAATTGTCTTGTTGTGAATGGCAACAGTTTTTATTTGTATACAAAAATAATAAAGGAAAAGAATCGAGAAAATGGCACTAATGTTTTTAAATATTTACTTAATTTCTGTTTTAATGTTTACTTATTTAGTAACATCTAAAAGAAACATGAGATACACATTTAACAGTTTCCTCACACACACACAGTACTGAATATTTTTAATAAACCTTCTGTCGAAATATATAGCAGCACACGCTCAAGCGGAAAATGCTTAGACCAGACGACTGGACGGTAAGAGGGGTGAGAGCTGGTTTTATGAGCTAAGTTGTATTATTCATTACTCAGTACTTAATTATCTATTATCAATGGTTTTGTGGTTATTGATGTAGAAAAATAATTTCATTCTGATTCTAAACTTCTTTTTAACCTAAATTAAGACTTTTCCCCCTGTTTTTTATATTTTTTCGACCTTTTTGTGGTAAAATTAAATTTAGAAATTATTTTAATTACGTTCCTTCTATATATAATCTCCATACCATAGAAAAATTTTACCCCATTAATAGATTCGAATTAATTAAAAAAAATTCTCCATTTGTCCGCGATTCACCTTAATGTATCTACACACACAATGCTGATCAATATATATATTTATCAAATAATTTTTTTTACCGTTTCAATAATAATCATATTGTTTTTGTCAGGAATTTCGTTCCTTATATTAATATAATTATATATTAATGGATACTTTTAAATGAAAAATTATAAAGATCAATATTTAAAAAAAAAAAAAATTTTTAAAGATAGTTTTCTCAAAAGAATATATTATTTTTTAATTGAAAATGTATCTTTTCTTAATGATAGGAACAATTATTGAATATTTAAATAATGAACTACAGCTATTAAGTATAAACTATAGCAACATTTCTTAATTGCATCTTTATGAAACCAAGTACCTGAACGCAATTCACAAATCATTTCACCTGAGGATGATATTAACTTTTTAATGCACCTTTTGAACGCTTTTGTACGTTCGAAGATTTATCTTTCAAATTGAAAAGTTCGCAAGCGTTTCAAATAACTATGTGTTAGTCCTGATATCTTAATAAAGACACTAGAATTACCCAAGTGTAAAGTTATAGGTTAATAGAAAACGGCTAGTAGCGCGTGAAATTGGATAAAGAAGGAAGGCATTGGAGAAATTTTAAACCTCGAATCAGCCATTTCGATTTCAAGACTTTAGAAGAACTTTACTTAGTTTTTAAGATGGAATCCGAGATAATCACATTCTTACACTTTTACACATTTAAAATGAATACTTTTGGTAAAAGTATTAGGGTCAATCGTTGTTTTAAAGAGCCATTTTGGTAATTTAGTGTCAAAGGAAATTCCTTTCAAAGAATTTTAAAAATCGAATGATTTATTTTAAATCTCAGTAGAGATTTAAGGCAAGAATTCAAGCAAAAGAACGTTATTTAGAAGAGTAGAAGAATGTGAACTATATATATATACAGTGACTCCCAAAATTGAGAGTACACTTAATTCCGAATTCACCATTGGATCACCAGGTGTAGAAATTAATACGCTATGTTAACGCACTTTTGTACATTCAAAATGCATACATTACTCTTCCAAATAACATTAAATGTAAGATATGGAAATTGATTGAAACAAAAATATGAAGGCTCGAAAGAAAAACTACGCTATTTTAATGTCACAAAATTGAGGGTACACTTCTTTAATCACTATGCAACACTACCAGTAATTTCTTTAATAGAAATTTGACAATAGATCTATGATAAAGAAAGACTTTCAAAGGCTATCTGATAACAAATTTGTGTTTGTAATTTGATGTCTTGATTAAAATGGATAATCGGAAGGAAACGACGATCAAAGAGAGAAAACTTGTTATTAAACTGTCAAATGAAGGTAAATCCCTGCGGAATATTGCTGAAGTAGTTCGATGAAGTGTTAACTGCATCCAAAAAATCCTGCAAAAATTTTAAAAGACTGGTATGCTGGCAAATAACGAAGGAAGAGGGAGAAAGAAAATTATGAACTCTATAATCGAAAGAAGAGTTATACATCAAGTGAAGATTAGTCCTAAAATTAGTGCTCCTAAAATTGCAGCCAGTACCTCTAATACCTTAGGTCGATCTGTTTCTGCAGAAACGGTACGAATAGTCCTAAGAAAGGCTGGCTATAATGGTAGAGAAGCTTGAAAAAAGCCCTTAATTGGTAAGAGGAATAGAGTCAAGCGATTGAAATTCGCTAAATAACACATTTTAAAGCCTCAACAGTTTTGGAACGAAGTCATTTTCAGCGATGAGAGTAAGTTCAACATCTTCGGCAGTGACGGTCGTCGTATGGTGTGAAGTAAGCCAAATACCTCACACCACCCAAAACACACAATTCCTATTGTGGAGCACGGAGGTGGGTCGGGGATGGTTTAGGGGTGTATGGCTGTGTCGGGGGTGGGAAAGCTAGTATTCATTGATGGAATCATGCACACAAGATAGCTTGTCTTAATATACTGCAAAATAATTTGAAAGAAAGTGCTGATAAATTGGGACACTGGGGTCGAATTTCATATTCCAACAAGACAATGACCCCAAGCATACTGCGTTTGTTGTAAAAGAATGGCTGCTTTATCATTGTCGGAATCAACTTAATACACCTCCACAGTCTCCCGACTTAAATGTTATCGAGAATATATGGTCCCGCCTTGAGAGAGCTGTGCAAAAACATCAAATTACAAGCAAGGAACAATTGAAATCGGTATTGCAAGAAGAAGGCTGAATATTGCTCCCGAGACCACTAGACATCTTGTGGAATCGATGCTTCGGCGATTGGAAGCTGTCATATCAGCAAAAGGTTATGCTACTAAATATTAACTCTTTATTATTCCTGATTTATGCAGGAAAATAGATGCATGTACTCTCAATTTTGTGGCTATTAATTTCTGTTAATTTTCTTTATAAGTTATTATATGTATGCTTAAACTATCAAATATTTGGTTTTATCATTCAAAGTAATAAATCATGATCTAATAAACGCATCTATGCTTAAAGGTTTTAATTATTTCCCTCATTTAACATAATTTTTCATTCTAAACATTAATTCCCGTTTTAAAAGTAGGTGTACCCTCAATTTTGGGAGTAACTGTATGTATAATTCTTTTTCGGGATATATATATATATTACCGTTAAAGTGGGAAATCTGTTATTTCATAAAATAACTGGGTATTTCATGAAATAAATATACAAGTCAGTTAAAGTACATAAAATTATTGAATTCTAGGTTTTAATTAGGTATTCTACAGAATAACGATTACTTGATCGTTAAAGTATCAAATACGGCACTCGAAAGTTCTTTAAACCGGTTCTAGTTGCTTTTAATAAGTTTTGAACCATAATTCAAGCATCATCACAACAATCCTTGCTCTAGTAAATAAATAAAGTCAAACAAATGTATTTCATAAAATTTAAATTAATTTTTTCTTACATTTTTGTTTGAAAAACTTACACATTATTTTAATGAAGCAACAGTTCTTCTTCAAGGCGGTCTTTTTATTATAACATTTAAAAATAACTATTTCTGCACCATATTCTTTTTTCCCTTTCTGTTTAACTAATGTTAGAAATATGAACAATAGTAAATTATATCATTTGCCTTTCCTTATTACTTATGAATTAATCATACGCATTAGGAATAAAATATATTTTTCGGGAGATTTTAGCTATTTATGATCAATCAATTTATAAAATAACTGAAATTGTTTATTTTCCCTTTAACGGTCTATCATGAGTTATTTCATAGAATATCTAGGTAAAGTATGAATTTTTTCATCGATTTTATACTTTTACTGTGTAAGTTGTCTAGATATTTCATAAAATACTTAGTTATTGTATGTAACAACTGAATTATACACTTTAACGGAAACACACACATAAATAAATAAATAAATATATATATATATAAATAAATATATATATATATATATATATATATAAATAAATAAATATATATATATATATATATATAATTATTTTTGGGGATGCAGTTTTGCAAACGTCTTTTTGTGCAGCCTTTTTAATATATTTCTCTATTGTGTGTTCTACATATTGCATTTTTATAGTATTTTAATTCTGAATATCTGTATTGCATGCTGCATTAGGAATTTTTAAAAAAATTAGAACAACAAACAAATATACTTCAATATTTTCTTCATCCTACACACCATAATGATTTGAAACATAATTTAATATCAAAATTTAGCAGCATTTTATATTGTACAAATTGGTTTGGAAGGAGTTGATTTTGACTACGTCTTCGCTATTACGAATGCTAAATCTTTCTTATCTATGTAAATATATTAATTTGAAAATATACATGCCAAATATAATATTATATATATATATATATATATTTAGAATGATTTGATTTTCAGAAAACCAATCGAATATAAAACATGAAACATGATTTAATGTAAAATTAAATCTTCGTATAAAAGAAATGTACATTTAAGTTACAATGCCAAATTTTGCTATTTTCCGTCAAATTATACTTTGCGTACTAAAGAAATATACTTTCAAAGGAAAACCTCTTTTTAATTCAGTATATTTTTATACACAACTATTTAAAATTGAATTCATGGAAAGATTGAGACATGGTTATTGACTGACAGTAAAAAATAACTTCAAAAAACCACCGAAAATCTAGCATACTCTTATGATAGAGAATCCAATATTTTAGAATCGAGATTGTGAAACACCCTGTTTAATCTTTTTGTTTTTCATCCTATTTATCGGAGAAAAATGCAAAATAATTTAAATATTTCCATAAAATAATAAGAATGGCATACAATTTTTTTAGGGGTACCATCGTAGTTGTTCTCGTCACTTGATCATGATTCAAAATTATGACGTCAGTCACCAAAAGCCCTCGTATAGCTGAACAGTGCGACGTTAATATTCACTCACTCACTAGGATAACGCATTCAAAATATATTTATAATTCAGACTCAAAGAACAAATCAATGAATAAATATAAAGATATATGCAAAAGTGAACGAGTCGGCTTTTCATTCCTTCAGTCAGTGGGTTGATAAAATGGCTTGGTAACTAAGCAATGAGAGTTTCACGTCAGACTGACCACCTGACCGGAACACATGCTTATACACCACAGAGTCCAAGGCCCCATTAACTGAGTTGGGCACAGTGGACATTGACCATTGTGGGCTGTTGAGCCACTGAGTTTTTCCAGAACGAAATGGGTTTTGCATAGAAAATTTAGGTGGCCGCGTTAACCTGGTGGTTATGGTCCGAACTCGAGACAGGAGTGTCACAGGCTCAAGACTTGATGTCATTCAAAACCTGTTGAGTACAGGGGTCGATGCACGCGTTAAATATGTCGAGGCGTAATGCTCTCCCGTTGGTGTGGTACTTTGGAGAGGAGGTTCCAGCTCAGGTGTCGTCCATGTCACTTGGTTAAGGTTTAAAATTACGAGGTCCGTCGCCAATAGACCTCGTGCAGCTAAATAGTGTGACGTAAATATAACTCTCTCTCAATAGAGATCTGAGTGTAAAATGTATTAACTGACATTGATTGATTAGGTAATGATGTGAAATAGATTATAATTGGAATATATATATATATATATATATATGGCAACGAATTTAATATACAACATTAATTTTATCCAAATTGAAGTAAGAAAAATTCTTCACTATACAGTAAAACCTGTTTTTGTGCGGTCCTTTTTAATGCGAATATATTTTTGGGCGAGATTTTTTGTTCGATCTTTTCTTATGTGGTATATGAATTTCAATGGCTTTGGCGCGACTCTAATGTTTTCTATCAATGTACTTATATCAGCGTTTCTCAAACTGTGAGGCGCGTTCCCCTTGAGGGCGCGAGCCTATTGAAAAGTCGAGAACAAAAGATTATTCAAAAAATTATTAATTTACTGAAAGTAAATAAACAAAATGCTTTCTGATATAATAAAATATAAAATGCACATTTACACGGATACAATACACTTATAAATGTATCACTATTGCACAATGTATTTTATTACTAATTAACAATACTAAGTTAAGGACAAGTGTGATAATTACCTGTGGCCTCATGGGCTTGTATTAACACTTATCATGATAATTTGTACGGTTTGTAATTAATTCCTTAACTGCCGATTAAAAGTTACGCGATTCGATCCCCAATGCCACCGTTTACTACGTAGACGCGCGTAATTTGACATTTTTTGGGGGTGGGGGGAGGAGAGAAGAGAGAGAAATAAATAAGCAAATCCTCTGAAATAAAAAAAAATCCTTCGAAAACACTGTCAAGGTCCATTTATTGCATTCCAAGGCCAACGGAATAATTGTATGGATAGCAGTACACAAAAAAGATCGTACTTTGGAAAGACGTATATATTCGTCCAAAAAATTAATACTTTGGCTGAGCGAGACGTTTATAAACGTCGGTGGCGCATAAGAGATTAAATTCGTATAGTATCTTTAGTGTCAAAGTATAGTATTATTGAATTCAATAGCTATTGTATGGAGGGGGAGAAGCGTGATGAAAATGATGTTGAATATTGGGTCGCGAATATTGAAAGTTTGAGAAGCACTGACTTGTATACACTTCAAGACGCTTTGTCCATTTGTTATAAACAGTTTCTCGACAATGAACGTACAATTCCTTTCTCTGAATACGTTAGCAGCCCGCACTTGATTGAAGACGAAACTTTGAATGACAGTGACATTATCAATAATCTGATAGATTACATGAAGACGGATAAGAAGAACCGGATTTTTTGACAGTAGATAAAATATTGGCAGGGATCCAGCCTTCCAACCAATTGGAAAAGAAATTTCTCAAAATATATACCGATTCCGAAAGAAGCTTAAAATTCCAAAAAGAGCCTCGATCATGCATGTATGTTTGTTGTACTAGCATGTGACCAGCCGACTTGTAAGAAAGGGCTCTAAGAAAGGGATAAGGTTTTGTGACCACAACGTCACAAGACCTTATCCCTTACTTAATCATATTAAAAATAAATAAATTGAAATTGTGTCTGTAAGTGACGAAAGCGATTTTCAACTAATTTATCACAGGAAGAAGCTCGCTTTGTATTACGACGAGTAGCAATGAGCTGTGTATGTGCATTTTAAAAGCTTCTCTCCATGTATACAATGATAAATTAGACATTAAAAAACGTTTCCATGTGTAATTTAATTATTTATTTTGTTTGGAAGTACTTTCTCATAAATTTCGTACATAATCAACATATTTATAAGTGCAAAATCTTTTATGCCCTCTCCGCCGCATAAAAACAAAATCCTGTAATGTGTTGACAAAGTTCTTTGTTATATTTAAGTATCTGAGAAACTTTTTCGAATATTTTTTTGAGTGGTTTCTTTTTATGCAGTCCCTATCTACCGCTCAAAACAAGTTTTACTGTATATGTAGCAATATTTTATACGTGAACTATGTGATCATATGCAATACAATAAAAAAACCAAGTAGAAATCTCAAGAAATGTTGTTATTGCCAATCCTTTCTGATCTAGCTAATGGACTAGATCAGAACCAGGAGTCCAGAAATGATCAAGAAGTTCAAAAGCAAGAGGAGACACTCCGTCAAATCCTTCTTAACAAGTCCCAAACGGGACAGCATACATTTAGAGGTGGATAGATCAATATTATATTTTACACAGAGGGAGAAAATCTTTTTCCTCTGATCAATAGTAGAGGCTTCAAGATAACAAACAAAACTTTAAACATTATATCACAATAGATAAAATATTTACGGTTATATATGAACCAATATGTTTATGAAGAAACATACCACTTAAAATTTAAAATACATTTATGATTTAAAATTATAATTTAATATTTTAAACCAAAACTAAAAAGTCAATTGAAAAACGAGTAAGATATTATAAGTTGTCTCGACTTTACTTTTTTAAATTTTCTGAGGGAAAAGCTGAGAGGAATTTTATATTGTTAAAGAAAATATGTTATTTTGTTTTACATTTTATGAATGGTAAAGATGCATTTTAAAATTGTATTATGTTATGTAAAGTGTAAAATACATTGCATTGTTTTTATACTGTAACAAAATATTGCATCATATTCCAATAAAATTGTTCTTAAGTAATACCAAATTTAAATAATTTAATGCCACGTTATTACTAAAATTGCCATGCTTTTCCGAAAATAAAGCTGCATTAATAAAAAATTTGCTTTAAATATCCATTAAATGGATTTAAGTTATTTTTCATGAGTTAAGCTGTAAAAAAAATGTCAAAAAAATTTGGATTTTTACCAGAATTTTTATACAAGAATTACCTCAAATTTACTTTTGTAATTCTAACCGTAGTTGGGCATAACATTAATATCTCTCTTAGCAGCTGAAATGTAATTTGCTGACGATGTTGATAAAATAATTCAAATGAGCGGAAGTAACATAGTTAATTATTTTCAAAAAGTATCCTCTTTCCAGTGCGCAATGCAATGCTTTTCAGAAATAGGTAGGGAATAATTTCAATAGATAATGCTCAGATTTCATTCAAATCCCGATGCATAAAAATAATCATAATTATGCAACCAATTCATAATGTCTACCTGTTCATAATATGGTATGATTAGAGAATATGTAATTATATTCAATATGTCCTTCACGGTCTTTTTAATATATGATTGTAAATGTTAGCTCCAAATATTTCCTGGACAAGCGACAGTATAACTGAATGGTGTTTTTTTATTTTTCGCTTTTATATTACTTGAGGAATCCAAATTTCTAAATATTTGGTAAGTACCAATCATTTTTCTTCCACTAAATACTGTTCAAATAATTTATCTTTTTTTCCTATTTTTTTCTCCTGAAATGCTTCAAACACAGAAACATTGTCTGTTGCTTCTATCAAAAAGGTATCAAAAAGTTTTGAACACCGGAGATATATTTATAAATATTTGGGACTTATTTGATGCCAGCAAAGAGTTGTGTGTGTGTTTTTAAATCACCACATTCAAAACATTTAAAAGAAGAATCTTACAAAATCTAGAAGTAAAAATAATTTAAAGAGGCAATAAGATATTAAAGAATCGATGACGATCCAAATATGTTTTGAGAAAACGTGTTATGAATTATGTGCTGATGAATATTAACACAATAATTAAATTATATAAATTAAGTTATTGTGTTAATTCATTGACATTATAATTTCATTACTTTTGCAAACTTAATGCCCATATAAATTTGATGAGAAGTGTTATTGGAAATTGTGTTATACATTGACATTATAATTTCATTACTTTTGAGTCATTAACATTGCGGCCCATATAGTTTAACTTTGATGAGAAGTGTTAGGAGCTGTGGAAATTGTGTTATACTATTTTTGAATGCTATACAACAAACACGTGCATATTATATATATATATATATATTCACATACATACAGTTCTTTACTCTATATCTATTTCTCTTAGCATATTTATCTATTGCATATTATGCCATTCTATCCATATATCTATTTAGATTTAATAGTATTTGTGTTTCATTTTTACTTAATTTGAAACGGGCATTTATACGAATACGATCTTAGTTGATGTGCCTTTTCTGGGTTGGGTATTATTTCATCAAATTATTTTATTTTTTTATAAAATAACAATTCATAACATTTTCTAGATAGTTCCTACTTTTAAATAGGTATAAATACAATAGAAACAAAATTAAACATTTAGTTCTTCAGAGTAAAAAAATATAAGTCTACTAAATTAATCTAAAAAAGTGAACATAGGAATAACTGTGAAACCAAAAAGAGCTAGAAAAATATATTCTTTCTTTTCATATTACATTGACAAGACTCTTTTCTAAAATACTCATTGACAGCTTAACTCTTTTGAGGTAATAGATTTCGAAATACCTAAGATTTGTAGAGGCAGTTAATGTAAAAATAATGTAATAATGATTCTATTTAAAAGATATATGCGGTCACGAAGCCTAGGTGTTGGTTAAATGTATCCAGATAAACGTTGATAAACTGAATTGTGACATACTCCTGATGTGAGCAAGGTCTGCTCATTACATTCATGACAGACAGCGGATGGATACAGTTTATTAATGGTAATGTGCCCTAAGCTTTGTATCATGGATATCCTACAATGACCAGCTTAGTAAAGGTATATCTGTTAGCTCAAATATGCATAGATATTAGTTGTAACGACTACCCCGTATTATAATCCATGAATTAACAATATGTAAACAAGGAGGTCAAATTGGCAATTGCTTAATCCCTTTAACAAGATAGCATTTACCAATTCGGTTTCGATATAAGGAAATACTAGAAATTTAATCAGCAAATAAATGAAGAGGGTTCAGTCACGTTAACTTGGTTATTAATAAAAGATGGATACCTCATTGGGAAAGTAATTTTTTAACCAGTTGTGCAAAACATTTTTCAGAGCTTCAATACTTCCAAAATTTGAATGGGATGAAATTGCGAGATGTTTTGCATGCAGCATGTAATTGATACTTAGAAGAATGAATTATTTAAGTGACGGTAAAACGCTTAAAGATTAATGGAATATTGTAAGATCGTTTCTTTCACTGGTTTGCTTTGTATAACTATCCGTTAAATTATTTTCACGAAAAGATTCTGAAAACACTTGAGACATTCCACGCTTTGCCTAAATTTCCAGTGATACTAAATATTATAGACTATAATTACACATTTGTGTTATTTACATTTAATTGTAATTAATGTATCATTACTTAATAAAACGTTTCATTTTGAAATATTGTTAAATGTTACAGTATCAAGAATTGTATATTGTATATATAGGTGGAGTATTGTAATAATTTTGTCTTATTGACAATATCACATTAAGAACTCAATCTAGCTTTCCTACATGCATCTAAGACCATTCACTTTCTGTCTTTTAGCTGGTCTCAGTGCTCTCTAATGTACGATAGATTTTTTTTTATACTTATTGATAAAAATCAATCATTTACTTCACAAATTACTACACTTTGTTAAGTATCGGTCATGTGTTATCTTAAATTTATTGTGATATATAGCTTTCTTCTTAAATAACAAGTAATATAATTTCTTTTTAAAGTCAATTCCCACTAATCTCGCTAAAGAAAAATGTTTTTTTTATGTATTAGATTTAATTAATGAATTAATATTTGAAAAAAACTGTATAAACATTAAATGTCCTCTACTGTAAGTTAAAAAAAATATATTTGAATCCAAGAAATAATTCGTTACAAAAACGTGCTGGCGCCATCTGTTACAGGTAAATATAACTACGCCGTAAATAACATAGATTAAATTTAAAATTAAAAATAAAATTTATTTAATTCATTAATATTTGAAAAAAAACTGAATTGACATCAAGTCTCATCCACTGCAAGTTTAATATATATATATATATATATATATATATATATATATATATATATATATATATATATATATATATATATATATATATATGGGGAGAGAATGAACTCTTAATAATAAGAATTCAAAAACTCCGAGACTAGATGTACTATCATTATGGAGTATTTTGAATTCATGAATTTATCTCATACTTGTATGTTAAAATTTTTTCACTCTTCAAATGAGGGTAATCTCTTTTAAATTTCATATCTCACAAGAAAAGTTTTCGGTTTTGATAATATGAATGTTGAATCTCCGAGACACGAATTAATTCTTTGCTTATAAATAATAGATGATGAAACTATTGTACAAGTGAAATCATTTTAATAATAAATAAGTTTAAATATTATGAAATAAATATAAGCTTACTGCTCAGTAAGTTTTATTAAATGAATAAATTTATACTCCTTATAAAAAAAAGTTTACAAGAATTTAGCTATTTTATAATAAGTTTATAAGATTTAATAAGTTTTGAAGAGATCCTTGGAAATGTGCCGATGTACTTCTCTGTAAATTTCATTGAAAGTTTCAGGGGAGAAATAATCGTTATTTTTACGTATATTTTAAATACTATAGTAATAAGATGTGACATTTTCTAATGTTTATGAAATAAATGACCGACATCAGTCATGATGACGAGATTAGGTTTCTTGATGTTTCATTCGAGTCATGATGACGAGATTAGAACTCTTGTTGTTTCAATCGAGTCAAGATGCTAGTAAAGATTCATCGTGTAATAGAGACGATGAGTGCAAAACTTACCGAAGTGTAAAATACACATCATATATTTTCTGACATATAACTTAATGTCAAAGGAGTTTTTACTTAAAAATATTAAATCGAAAAATTATGCTTTCGTCAAATATTTAAATCTAAAGTACTGCATTATCATAGATACCATGTACTATACCAATGGCTGCTTGTAATGCATTCCGTACTTTTTAAAAATGTATTCCAAAATTTGATCTGAACATTAGGCAAAGCAATGTTCTTAAGTTGTTTTTTTTTCAAAAAATCTGAAGGAAACTATTTTTCATTATCGAATGTTACAACAAAATATGAATATCATCTGATAATTTATCTGGAATAGATTTTTTTCTGGAAAATACAGTATTTAAATTGAGCTGGAAAAAGTTCGTAATGCGACTTGTAAACGAATATCGAATTAGAAATGTTTCTTACAAATGTACTTTTTTTTAAAAAGAATTAAGGTTTAGAATGGAAAATTAAACTGAAGTACAAATTAAGTAGTAACTAATAATAATTTAGATTAAATTTTTCAAAAATGTAAAATTTTGTTCATTGAAACATTTTTGCGAACCTTTCTGAATTAGTTTCATCAATTTGTTCACCGTCAAGAACTAAATGTATAAAGAAACAGAAGTTCCTACTGTGTGCTTTCTGTAGCCGATATTGATATTCTGTTTCTTGTTTGGGATTCGTTAAAAGCACGAGGGATTCGAAATAAACTATACTATAGAACTTTTAAGTTTCTAACATTTATTATCATTTCTTTTGGTTTTAAAGTACGGCTGGCTGCTTTTGTGAATCTGAGTTTGAATGGTAAAACTTTACTTTTCAAAAGAAAGATAGAAATAGAAAAAAAATCTTTTCTCGTATTAAAAAAGAGATTTATATAGATCAAAACCTCTTTTTTTTATATATACAAACGTAGAGAAGTTTTATGCTTTTTGGGTAAGACTAGTTTGATAGCAAAACCCAGTTCCAGAGAAACCCGTGTAGTTAGCTGTCATGTAAGGCAAGGGTGTCAAACTCAAAAGCTAACTTGGGTCAAGCAAAAAAGATTTAACTTTAGGAGAGTCGCAAAAAAATCAATATTCACAGAAACGTAAGTTTATTTCGAATGATACAGTATAGTAAATATATTATAAGACGTACGAAAATGGAAAAATGATAATAATAAGGGTTTATTATGTTTAAACATAGTGTATGTACAAAGAAGAAAAGAATAGATGAAAACAATGTCAGATATTACCCGCCTATGGTAAAGAAGACACAAACCATTTTCCTCGCCTTAATCACTTGAGTCCAACACTAGATTGGCTCAATCAGAATGGATGTTAGTACGTGTCAGATGTCAGATTTCTTCTTAAACTAACACGGGACAACATTCTTCATATAGTTTTACTTACAATTTAACTACAACCTTATTTGAATAGAAACGGATAATGCAGATTGATCCTAAAATATAAAAGGAATTTGGAAAAATGAGGTTGGAAATACACTCATGTCCAAAATTATCTTTACATACCCAAAATGATGATATTCAATGAAATATCCAAACAATGTTCCGTATTTGAGTGTGAAAACCAAGCCTAATTACATTATCCAATCAAAAGTAATCAAACGGTTTGTGATATGCAAATCTAGGCGTTACGTCATCCAAGGGTGTGTGTGAATCAAGCGCTTTGCGCAAACTGAATATTTGAGTGAATTTCTGCAACATAGCGTTTGAGATTTCAGTGTAGGACTCAAAGTGGTTTGTTATGGCTTCGAGGTATCATTTGAAGATTTAAAGTGGCGAATTATCGGCCGTTTAAACTAACACGGAAACATCCATTCTCTCATAAACAGTTTTGATGGAACTGTTGTACAAAGGTCGGAAACGAATGACAACCTTTCTGATTAACTTCGTAACAGAAAGGCTACTGCTCGCCAGTTAAGTTCAGAGCTTGCAGCCGCCACTGGAGCTGTTGCATCACGGCAAACAATATAAGAAGGCTTAACGAAAAAGGCCTTTATGCCAGAAAAAGGTATGTGTTTTACTGTCTTCACAGAGAAAGATGGATCGCCTTAATTGGTGTAAAGAACATCAAAACTGGACTGAACATCAATGGTCCCATGTTCTCTTTACTGATGAGTCGCAGTTTAGTTTAACAGGTGATTCTACATCTGAGGAACACGAAATGATCCCTCGAACATTGTGGGAACGTGACCGTTTCAGTAGTGGAGGTTTTATGGACGTATTTAATCTGATATATCGGGATGAGGTCTTAGGATCCTTATGTAAGACTTTTCAGGGGTGCATATGGACGTGACTTTTAATGGATGATAATGCTCGTCCACATCGAGCAAACCTCGTTGATGAATTTTGATAAGACATTAGTTAATACCTTGGCCAGCAAACTTCCTTGACCTTAACCCAATAGAGAACTTAGGGGGCTACCTGGGAAGAGCCATTGCACGTTCCTCCTCCCTAGATATGTAAATGGCATGAAGACTGCATTGCTGGAAGAGTGGAGTTTAATTCAGACTGTGATTAACAACGTTATTTCCAGCCTTAAAACACGTTGTGATATGTGTGTACGAGTCAGGGAGATCATATTCCATATTAAATTCGTAAGACTTAATTCTTTTTCTGAATCATTCCTTTTTTCTTAACTCTCTTTGTCACACTTTATTACCATTTTTATTGTTTCAACATGTGGTAATCTTCAATTTTTCTTTTGCTTTTATTTATGTGTCATAATGTTATGTATCATTCCACGAAAATTCATTAAATTATAAGTCATAGTCTCTGAGAAATCCGTGTGAATTTATGCATGTAAACATTATTTTGGAATGAGTGCCTGCAGAAAGTGATTAGTATAAATGAAGAGTTTTTTTCAACTGATTAGTGCTTCGCTACTTAAACCTAGGCACTTATAAGATTTGGTAGTTAAGTCTATTTTGAAAAGTTGTCGGATTAGTCTTACAGGATGTCGGGTTCGAGGTCCCATTTTAATTACGAGAACATGTGTTATTTTGTATTTTGTGGGAATTGCGATTCTGAATGCCTGCAAATATTTTAGATAAATGATTTTTTTTATTATTTAAATATCAGTTGAATTTCTTGGTAACTCTTAAGTAAGAACAGTTAGTTTGATAAAATCATTCTCTTGATTGTTTGCGTTTGGGTTATTTGCCAGTGTTTTGTCACAAGTGAAACTACTCTTATGGTAAGGTCGAATTCGAAATTACAATCTCTTGAGTATGAGACCCTCAGAGTTTGATATTAGACTTTGGCATTGCAATAAATGTTAATGGATTCAATCAACAGTTTTTCTTTGAAATTATCGTGAAAAATATTTTTATTAACGCATTTTAAAAAGAAAATCTTCAATCAGATCTTAATTAAAGAATATATTTATATTTAGAAGAAAGACACTTCAGAAATGAAATGGATTCTTATCCCAATCTGTTACTTTGTACGAGTTTTAAATACTGGGTAATTATAATTGAAGTTAAAATTTTAAAATGCTATAAAACGAAACACTGCTCACGGAATGTCTTCAAATCTGAGCTGAATACACTTGAAGAGAGGGGGGCGAATAAGGCGAAATATTCATTGACTTTTTCGTTGTTGCTCGTTATACGGTTTTTTGGTCGAAGAACAGATAAAGGCTGAATTTCCCCATCCGACCTTGCCGTGGTGAATGTGCTTTTCACTAACAGTGCAACTGTTGTTAAATGACTTGGAAGCCATTTTTTTTCGTCTAAAAATAGAAACTATCAAGCATATTGAACAATGCAGTTGATTTTTTGTACAACTCATGCCAAAGCCTTCGGTAATTCAAGATGTCACCGTCGTAGCCGAATTCACTTCCGTTATGCCGCTTACTGCACTATTTAAGGATAAACATTGGAACTTTTTTTTCTTATGCCATACCTTTTCTCTCTTCTTCAAGTATATTCAATTTAAGGTATCCGCGACTGCGTTCGGAACCATTATTTTGCAAAAGCCTATAAATGGATAATTTTTATGATATTTGGCGGCACTTAGATTAGAATACATGTATAAAATTATTTTAAGAATATTAAAAAATTTGTAATTTAATTGAATTTTTTATGGCAGAAAACTAATCTAGAATTTCCTATTTTCAAAACAATCTCCTTTTATGGAAAATGCTTCTATAATAATAATATTTTGCCTATATATAGCTCAGACCTCTGTTCAGAGCCTGAACTAGGATTTTTGAAATATATAAGAGAATATATAAGAAGTGGATTTATCTATATTTTAATACAACAGAGTGGAGAAATGTTAAGAAGAAAGCACCGATTATTATTTCAATTGGTAGTTGTGACGAATCTTTACGGCACTTTTCCACTAATACGCTTAGGCGTCTTTGGGGATTGTAAATTCGCGTATATTTCCAATCAGCTCTAAAAGAAGAAAATGGGATATGCAAATCAAATAAGGTAATTAAGGAGAGTGTTGCAAGTTAGATTTTAGAAGGCGATTAAGCCAGGAGCAGTAGTGACGAGGTTAGG
Source organism: Trichonephila clavipes (assembly GCA_019973935.1). NCBI lineage: Eukaryota > Metazoa > Arthropoda > Arachnida > Araneae > Nephilidae > Trichonephila > Trichonephila clavipes. The sequence goes on along the minus strand of BMAU01005313.1, from coordinate 197,980 downwards.
AAGATTCAAGTTGAGTACGAGATTAGAGCATTGCTGCTATTATTAAGCGAAGTAGCCTTAGAAAGATTATTCTACCTGGAGAGAACGACGTTACAGCCGGGTAATATATTCTAACTTAGTCTATCTGATCACAAGCGTTAATAAGTTATAAAGTCAGTTAAATTATTAACGAATGTTAATAATTCAAGATGCGTGTATTTCTCGGACCTCCTATTCCGGTAAACCCGTACGATATTGAGCTTAGTAACTGATTAATTTCATATTTCGTAATATAATTTAATAGTAAAGGTAAATCCCTTTGACGTAGACCTATTGTTAAATATTTGTAATTAGAAGGTTGATATTTGAACTAAGTGAATAAATATAATTTGTTATTCTGAAAACGGCATCTGGTAATTCTTTGCCTCATTTCAATCTCAGTGTCCAGGGCGGTTCTCACATAGTAACTCTGAAAATAATGTGAAGTTTTCAAAAATCCTAGTTCAAGCCTTCTGGAAAATTTTTACTTTATATAAGCAAAATATAATTTTTACAAAAGCATTTTTCATCCAAGGGGAATATTTTAAAAATATATATAATTCTAAGTTAGTTTTTTTTTACCAAAATATTGCATTTAAATAATTTTTTATTATAATAATATTCTCTTCTCATGGTTCCGAAAGTAGTTGTTCTTTTTCTTTTACAGAACATTTTGTAAGGGTGTTTTTAGTTATAATATCCTTGTACATTTCCTAATTAAGAAAAAAAAGTCATAAATGATGAGGCTCCAAACATTAGAAAATTATTTCAGTAAATTTTGAAAGACATTTAACTATTAAATTAAATAAATACGCTTTACTAATAAGTGAAAATGATGAATGAAATCAAATCAATAGCTTCTTTCAAACAAAATGAAAATTCCTGGCATCTATTGTCAATCTGCTGCGTCGACGATAAAATTCCGTAGGAGAATTTGCGAACGGAAAATCCATCATTTTTAACAAATTGGCGGCGAAAAGATTAATGGTTCAATGAGTCTTGAGCAGTAGAGCTTTAAAGATTTATCTCAAGGCATTGAACAAATGCTCGTTTGAGGTTTAATTCATGACTTTAAGCAAATGCTTTTTTAAAGACAAACTAATAAGGGAGTGTATGCCCTTTTGGGATTGAAAAAAGTAGAGAAAGTGAATAAAGAAAAATCTATTTCAAACTAATTTTTTTAAGTTGGATTATAATTATTCTTTACTTAATCCTTGTAAAGAGTATGTAAAAATGAATTCAAGGATTAAATGGGATCTGGAACAGTTTCATAATGAAAGGATTAAATAAAATATATAAAGGTGTCAATGAGAGAGAGAGAGAGAGTATGTGTTACATCATTCACTGTTATCAATTACAGGAAATAAATGGTCCCAATTATTAGTTATATGATTAAAATTATTAAAGAGTTACTTATCGTTTTCTACTGTAGCAAGACGAATAGATGAAAAGTCATAAAATATATTTTATCAGCTTATACTAAAGCATTTGAAATAAATTTGAAACCATTTGATTGGGCTACTGCTGGATTCAAAATTTTCTTGAATCCCCCTTTAAACTCCTCTTTTACTTCCCGTAGTAATAAAATGTAAAGCATCAAAACCAGGAACTGTTGTTAATAAATTTCTACTTCACTTAATCTTAAAGTACTCTACACAAATTCGAAGTTCTATCTTAAAAAAGAACTACAAAAACATTTTAAATTGTTCAAAATAAAAAAAAAAGTATCATAGCTCATATAGTCATAACATACTCATTAAAAATTTGGATAATTAAAAAAAAATTTTCTTTCAAAATAACGCAATAAGCTTTTATGTAATAAATATTTTCTCGAAAATACGAAACTCACAAAAATAACAAAAAGAGACTAAATAACGAAAAAAAAGAGAAACACGAACATTGTCTTGAGACATTTCGCTTCATATTTGCTGTAAACTCGCCTCTAAGTCGTTCAAAGTCGAGGGATGCCCAACTCGCCGTCTCAAATGATCCCAGATGTACTCGATTGGAGACTATTCTGGGAATCGTACAGGCCAAGGACGGGTAGTAACAGTGTGGAAACAGTCATGTGATACCCTTGCCGTGTGAGACCGAGTATTGTCTTGTTGAAAAATGGCCCCTGGGAGCCGTTGCATGAATTGTAACACATGTGGTTGCAGGATGTCATGGACATCCCGATGTGCTACCATTGTGCCACGGATCAATTCTAGCAGTGACCGTATATTGTGGGCAATGACATCCCATACCATCACACCAGCTGTGGAAACGGTGTGTCGCTGTAAATCAAAGGCAGGATTAAGGGGTTCACCACGGGGTCTCCACACACGTACACCATTGTCATCACTACTGAGATAGAATCTGGATTCCTCGCTCAAGACGACCTGGTTCCATTCCGTTGCAGTCCAGTTTCCTCGTGCGTTGCACCACTCCAAACGGAGCCGTCGATGGATGGGCAGCACACGTAATGGGCACCGCGATCCCAAATGTCATTAAGCCAGATGCCTTCGTATGGTTTGAGAAGACACAGGGTTCCATAGTGAAAGTGCTACCTGTACATGGATGGCGGCCACTGAAACAGTAGGTTGTACGTGTCAATTTCTTACGATGTGGAGGTCTTCTCAACGACTGGTCTGTCAAGGGCGTCCTGAGCCTGGTCTTCGTGTAAATGACATCTGTCGGATCCACTGTTCCCAACACTTTCTCACAACACAATCAGAGCGGCATAATTGATGAGCTACTCGCCTAGCTGACCACCCAGCTTCCAGCATGCCGATGATTCTCCCCCTCTCAAACGGCATCAGCTGCTCATATTTTCTTCGAAAACTGTGTAATGGCTTGTCTATCTCAGCTCTTTCTTTGAAAACGATTCAGCACACTCAAACAAGCTTTGGTTACCTGTTTTATACTCCACGGAGAAAGACGTTAAACGCCCTCTACCGGCCATACATAATGCGCAATCACGCTTCTTTTCTAATCATTTGCTATCTTCCCAACACGTAAATTTATGCCAAATTTCGCTACGATCGCGTAATTATTTCTTGGTGCGCTAATTTTTTTGTCCATGAATGTATACAAATACTCTATAGAGAATGAATTAAAAGTTTTTAAAAATCTCCATCAGAGGTACAACCAATTGAAATGATAAGCTCTATAATTCAATAATTAAGAAAGCCATAATTCTTACGATTTGTCTTCGGAAAATTCTTATCTATATAAGTATCTTTTTTTAATTAAAAGCTCATAAAAACACGGAATTTTTAAAGAGATATTTGTTATCTTAATGAACACGCGTGAGAGAAAGTATGTTAAAATATAAATTCTTGTGTAACAAAATAAGAAGAATTCTTTATAATGAGCATAATGAGCATAAATAATGGAATAGATCTGATAAAAAAATAATAGACATAAATTTAAACAAAAAAGCTAGGTATTAAAAGCATGGAACTTTTAAACGCTTAGAATCAAGCAGTAATGCAATAAAATAAATTTAAGCATTGATAAAATCTATCCATTAAATCTGTAAAATAACGCAAGGAAAATTTTAATTTGATTTATTTTTATTATCTTAAGTTTATGACTGAATTTTTTTCATAAAAATAAAATCAGAAATTATAATTGCTTACTTGTACAAGTTAAAGAGAATCCCAGAATTTTACACGTCACGTGTTAAATAATTCAGTAGCTAAGAACAATTACTGTTTTCTTCGAATTTTTCGTCTCTCATTACTGTCAGATTAACTTATAAGTCTAAATCTGAAAGTATGTCCTTGTATACTTAGAAATTATGAACTCAAAGATCTAATCTCTAGTGTTATACATTTTTAGCAAGAACTGCATAACATTTCTGAGTATTATGAACTAAATTTTTTCATGTGATTTTCATAAAAAAACTATCTCCATGCTGCTATATTTAACGCATGAAAGATTCGTTAAATTCAGTCAACTATTCGAAGAACTTTTTTTATGTTTGAGGATAATATTTTATGATATTATTTAAGAGTACCCCAGAACATGCTCGAAAAGGTAAAATGCCAAAAATAAGACTCTTTGTTTATGAGACATATGTCCTTTAAAATTTCCAATAGAGATTAGATTTTTTGGTGATCTTAATAAAAAGATATTTTAATCATTCTGTAGAAATACATAAATAATTTTTTTATTTAAATTTTTTGTTTCTATTTAATTTAAGTTGCACATAATTTTTGAGATCTCATAATACATGCTTATATTTAGATACCATTTTTTAAAAAATATGTCTTAAATATATAAAATCATTTTTAGCACATTATAAAACAATATACAAAATATAGTTAACCTATTTTTCAGTAAAATATTAAGATAGTTTCTTTAAAATATTATAAAACTTTGTAATTTTGAAACTTTATATTCTCCCCCTTTTTTCATACATAAATCTATTTTTTTAAAAAAACTATGTTTTAATTCTACTAAGAAAAAGCAAGTTCACTATAAGTACAGGTATCCTGGATAGAAGTGTAAGGAATTTGGAATCCTATAGTGCAATAGTTTTTTTTTAAAGTCTACCTAAAAGCAAAAAATAAAAAAATATACGTTGAAGAAAAATGGTAAAACTAAACATTTGCAAACGTTGGTTTGTATTTTTGTCAATAATGTTTTTCGTATTTTAAGGTTATTTTGTCAACGAACAGATCAGTATTGTACATTTTTCGATTCAGATAAATATATGCATTATTTTTTTATAGAGAGAGAAAGTACTAATTTTTTTTTAAAAAAAAAACCCTATTTTTGAATATGTAGGATATCCTGTTTTCTTTTTAAAAGCTTTCTAAGAAATTCTTATAATAGAATTAAAAGTGATACATGATTTCAAAATATATAAACTTTACTTTAAAGAAAACTTTTTTTGTACTTATTGTATGTATACAGAAGTGTGGATCAAAGTTATATGAAGAAATTATTAATTATTGAAAACTATACCTATGCAGAAAAAATATTATATTGCATAGAGATAAGGGGGAAAACAATTTAAAATTAATTTCAAAATTTAATATTACCGCAGAGGAGTTGAATGTTCGAAAAATGAAAACACTTAATTTTGCTTTTAGACTCAAAATAAATGTAAGAACGAAAGGTTGATTTTCGATAAATAAGTACTGAGCAGTGAATAGTACTAAGTATATTATAGTATTTCTTATAACTTCCACTCTCTACCCTCCTCACTACATCAGTCCAATCACCAAGCCTTTTTTCGTCTTCAGCTTTACACCCCCTGTCATTTCGACAATACGTTTTTTGAAATATTTAATGCTAAGAAAGCTGTTAAATGTACCTGATGTTTTTTTTTATTTCTTGTAACTATTTAATAAGTTTCCTCCCATCGCATTAAATGTTCAAAAATGCTGAAATGCCTGTTTTTCTTTAACAAAAATTACACCACTTGTGGCAAAACTTAAAATAAAAGCTATTATTTTATTTCATGTTTCCCTTTATCTATATATTAAAATACATATTTTTTCAAATGGGTAGATTTTGAAATTCTGGAGGGAAAAAAATTCTATCTACCGTAGTATACATCATATTAAAAAGAAAATATTGAAACATTTGTAGACATTTGGGGAGTATACAGAATTCGAAATCAGAACACACACCTACCACCTCAGGCAGCTATAATATAGCTTCGACCCTCTCTAAATTCCTACTTCTCCCTCCTGTGTCATTCAATATATTGTGCTTACATTCTAAATATTTTCCAAACCCAAAAACATCTTCCTCTTTCATGCTAATTTAACATTTTTATTATCTCTTCTCCATAATTTGTATTTTTGAAGGATAGAAATCAATAAATGTGCATATAAAATAATAATACTTTTAATGCAAGACATTCTTAAGAAAATATAGTACGGAAAAAAAGAAATATATATAAGAATTGAATTTACAAATCTCTGCGATCAACCCCAAAACGTTTTTTCTTTCATTTGTATTGTGGGATAAAAAGTTACATTGAATTAAAGATGTGAAAATGTCCTTGTCGACTTAAGAAGTAAGTTTTTTATCATAAAATGTTGAAAATATCGAATTTATTTAGTCCTTTTCCTATACGTGAAGACTCATGTGTATTGTAATGTTTTCAATATCACGATCTATAAACAAAACTGAAAATACATGTGTCCAGATCTGACAATATTTAGTAAACTAAAAAGAAAGCAGAACATGTATTGCACAACGTTCTATGACAGAAAAAGAATTTATGCTCTGTTTATTTACTCTGTGTATCTGTTTATTTACTCGAGGAAATCAAACTCACGTAGAGGGTAAGGATTTATGCTTATATTTTATGTTTTTAAATCATTTAGTAGCTGTCAAATATCATGAAATTGTTTAGCTTTACGAGTCTTGAGAATTTATTCTTCTATATATATATATATATATATAAAACAACCGAGATTGAGACCACAATAGGAGCTATACATTTGATAACACTGAAAACATTAATCTATTTGAAAGTTTCTTTTTTAATAAAAAATAGACTTGGGGAAGTACCCACTGTCCACTTAATAGGGAACGATCCCCCATTGTACAAGTAATACAATTATTCATACTCGTTAATCAAATCATAAATATGTTATTTAAATGTATTATGGTAGTTCTCTATTTATTTGTTCCTTTTTTTTTTTTTTTTTTTTTTTTTTTGCAAAATTCCAAAATTTCTTCTTGGCGATCGCTCTTCTTCAGTTAAAGCTATCACTAAAGCTGCATCGTCCAACACTTCCTTTATAAAGTTCACAGATTTTAATAAGTTTGCAGCTTCCCAGAAAGCTGAGTATTTAGTTCCGTTGCTTGTTGATAAGTTTTTGTATGAGACAACGCCTTTCCTCTTACGCAACGATTCCAGTTCAGCCAAACGTTGAGATATTTTTCTGCGATCGAAACCAAAATATAAGCTCAGAAAACTTCAAAAACCTTAAAAACTAATTAGTTATCAGATTTGAAATTTGGTGACAAGCTTACCAATGGTATGGGCCACATGAAAATACGAAAAGAAAAATCGGTTCTTTTGAAATGTGTACTGTACCATGGAGTAGTTAGGCCAACAATATAATTTTCAAAACATTTGCCGAGAGCTTTCCGATACACATGCGTAATGGAAATTTCCCACACAAAATGCTAGATAATGTTAGTTGCTTGTTTACTTCAGCTGTAGACGCTCGTACTAAGCATGCGTTGTTAATTTATTGTGCGAATACCTTGGACTTGACGGTTTTGACTCTCTTCACGTTGTTTCCAAATTGGCGCACATTTGGTTGTCAGTTTTTGATGTGTGCATCGTTCTTTTAAGATTTTTAGAAATTTTACTGTCATTTCAATACAATGGAAGACAGTAGCGCACACAGGAATTTTTCAAGGGGGGAGGGCGTCCGGGGTCGAAAGTTCACCATTCTTGTATCATGCTCCTTTTGATTTTGTCGACTTTCGGGAACAAACACAGTAAAAAACTAATTTTTGAATAAATAATTAGCATTAATTAATAAAATTAATCATTAATGACAAGTAATTAATTGAATTTTACGTACTATATACTTAGAATTATAATCAATCGGAAAAAAAATCAAGGGCTTTGGGGGGTCCGGACTCCCAGGACACCCCCCTTGTGTGCGCCACTGATGGAAGATGATTTAGAACTCATTAAGGCCCATTTTAATGATCATCTAGATAGGTTGAAATCAAAAACATTAGTCATATACAAGAGAACTGTACAATTCAGTACAGTGAAACCTAAGAAAAACAAAGTGAAGATTTCTGGAAAAACACCAGAGGACTATCTACAAGTATGAAGATATGATTTTTAAAATTGGTAATGTTGTGAAACTCACTGTTAATTCGACTAACTTAAAATCCACGATTTTATGATAGTTGGATTACAATGAGTTAATTTGACTCCTTTTTCCCCTTAAAATCCACGATTTTAAAATAACGTAAAATCGGGCGTATAACGAGCACTTAAACACAAAAAAAAACAATTAACACAAAAAAAAAATATATGCTAGAAATTTACGGGTGCGCGTTATTCACCGAGTACAAAAATGAGAGCTTCAAAATTAAAAAAAAAAGATGAGCATAGAAAAGAATTAGACTTAGACATAGATTGAAATACTATTTATTTAAAAGGAATGGCATTCCTCTTAAAAACTTAAAGGGTTGTAATTCTAAAAGTATAATATTTTTTTCTAAGGGTTGAAATAATACCTCGAATAAATGTCTTCAAAATCTGAGAGCATTCTGCTTCAGGTATGTTTCAGGTTTCTTCGTTGTGCGTGTTAAACGGCGAACATATCTAAAAATTCAAAATTGCAGCTTGAAAGTATAGGCGCGCGTTATACGCCCGCCGGGTTTTACGGTAGATTGATATTTCAATTCTATTAATGAAAAGACAGATTTGTTATCACAGTCATATAAGAGAATTACTTTATAGTTTAAGTTTCAATAAATTATGCCCAATTAATCAGACTGACTGAACTTCATTGGTAATTATTAATACTGAAAGGTTAATTTAACATTTATCACAAAACATGATAATTATACCATTAACAAAAAAACATGTTTATTATCAATGGCAACCCATTAATGTGATTAATGAGCATTATTTATAACAAAATGTGGTAATTATATCATTACTAAAACACGTGGTTATTTTTTATAATAACAGGTGATTATATAATAATAACCAGTTTATTACTTCAGCTGTAACTCACACACATATAACAATGGATTGCTCTCAGGGTTCTAGATAAAGATTTTTCGTATGATTATAATGTTAGCAAATGACTAGTTATAACTGCTGGAGGCTGATTCGTAATGGAGTGAAAAACGTTGGAATATTTATGAGTTTGTAAATTTATTGATCGGTGAAATAGAAATAAAAGGAAGTATAAAAAACACGATTTATTTTTTTATGAATAAGAAAGAATAAATTATGCTTGAATAGTAATTACAGTAATCATTTAAAAACGATTAATGAAATGCGTCTTCTTCTTGTAACTCTATATTGCAAATTAAAGTGGAATAGTCATCTGGATAGTTTGTGCAAGTACATTTCATATTATTTTTAATGTGAGTTGAGAAAATCGAATAAGACGAGTTGAAGAATAAGCTCTGTATGATAGAAAATTGCTTTATGAAGGAAAAAGGGTTACTTGGATTATTTATGTTTCATCGATGTGAAATGATGTATGTTAATATAAAAAGAAATAAATTAATGTCCATTCAAAGATTGCAATGAGAATTATAGGGGATTTTAGAACAATTCCTTGTGAGGATACATGTATCTTGGTTGGAACTGTTCCCATTTTTTTTAAAGTTGAAGAGTTGGTTTTATATTTACGTCACTTACTTTTTACAAGATTATATTATTCCAAATATAATCTTTACAAGAATATTTATAAAATATAAATTTGATACAGAGTTTGCTCCAAAATCTTTGCACTATCCGAGTATATGCATACATAACAAAGTTCCCCAAACTGATCGACCAACATAAGTTTATACTAGCGGAATTAAACTTTTAAAATAATATTGGGTGGGTTTTTGTTGCAGATAATAATAATAATAACGTGTAATCGCGGTAAGAATTTAAAATAAGTCAAAAAACTTTTTCCGAATTTCAAAATCAACCACCTGTGCTGAAAAGATGCTTTTCTAAACATAGATGAAGAAAAAAATAGAGTTTAACAATTAATTTTTATGTTGCGTATCCTCACGAGGAGAATGAATATTAGATAATTGAGATTTTTTACGATAAAAAGTCAAAGTAATTTTTTTCAAAGGGAAAATAGGTATTTTAGTATTTTATGAAGCATTTATTGTGCGAGGACAAGACCTTTACTAAATGGTTATTCAAGGAAAAAACATCGGATACATTTAACACACGCTGCTTTTCTTTAGAATAAATTTTAATATAAAACCTATTGTCGAAATGGCAGTGCATGATAAAACGAAAAAAAGCCTGGAGATGACTGCTTCGACGGTGCGGGAGAGAGCGAACTGGGATTAGGAAATGATGCTATATACATTGTTCTATTCACTATACAGTAATCACTCATCAATAACCATTCTCTTAGTTATTTATATTGCACAGAAATAATTTTTTTAGTCTTAAAATAACTTTTTTTTTTAATCCTATACTCAACTTCGGCATATCTGCCATTATTTGATGAGCAGCCCAATAAAGTGACGATGAAGCATAAAAAGAATTAAAATTAGCGTCCGTAGAGTTGTTTTCAAGAAACTTTAAAACAATAGGGCAGTGCCTGAGGTGGTCATCATCCATATCACCCTGGTGGTACAGAGAGCAACTAGCCGAATCCTTAACTCCAATGCGATATAAATACTTCTGCAAATAATCATGTCCGATAAGCAAACGAAAGCAAGCAACTCCAACAGATTGAGGCAGAGAACTGGGGATTCTACTACTTTTGTTGAGCAAGACATTCCATCTTTTACCCGCAGATGCATCACCATATAAGAAGGCTTTCCATTTATTGTAAATAAGCGTTTCTCAAACTGTGGGGTGCACCCCCTTGGGGGGCGTGATAACCCTACAAGAGGGGCATATCGGAAATAAAAGGATTAAAAAATTAATTTTCTAGAACGAAGTAAGCAAAATACTTTCTGACATTTAAAAAATGCGCATTTATACTGATATAATTTGTATATATCAGCCGCGATATTACTTCATCAAAAATAAAAGTTTCCACTTTGATACGTTCATTAACTATTTGATAATATAACTAAATTGAAAAAAAACATTTTGTTAGATTTGCTGTAATCACACAATGAGAGATATTTTTATTACGTTTTCTTTTTAAACTTAAAATACTACTATTTCAGAAGAAGAAATAAACTCAGACCCAGAGGAAGGTTCTAGGAAGATAAGAAATTCAACACTGTTTTTATTATTGAAATGCTATACATTGCCTGTAGAAAGGAAAGAAAAGACTTATACACTTTTAACCCAGGAAGCAGATTTGCGTCAGTTATCATCGTTTGACCTTAGAACTTATTGGTATGATTTTTTCTGTCCCTTCTATATGTTTTTGTTTTTCGTTTAGGGAAGTTGTAAATAATGAATTTATTTCTGTTGCATTTTTTCCATGTGAAAATGTTATATGATATTTGGAAAAGCACAGAGCACTTTGAAGGATTATTTCGCTAAGGTTATTTTTATCGGTATTCTGAAACATATAAAGCATGATAAAATACGTGCTTTTCTCAATTCTTTCTTTAGAACTAACATCCATATTTTTATATTGAATAAACTTTTAACCCAGGAGTGGTCGCGCGCTGATCAAAGTCAAAGGACAGCAAAACTACAATAATTTGAACAAATAATTCCTGTAATGTTAGTGAAAAGTGTCTGTGATTTGTGTCATTTATTAATGTTACGTAAATTTGAAACATTTTAATTCAGTTTCAATATAGATTTTTTCTCAAATTAGCAAAGCAAAAAAAATGGAAAGTCCCTGAAAGAAGTAAGTATATTTTCTCTTAGTTACATTATTCACTGGAATTGGGATTTTTGTCGCATTCAATAAAAATAACTGTAAATAAACAAAACAAAAAAAACATTGGGGTGACTCAGTCACCTCGCGCGACTATAACGTTAGTATCGAGTGCGCGCCTGCTTTCCCGGGTTAAAACATTTTGAAGCCTTTTCGCTTTAAATAATAATGCCAAATGTGATGGACATGATAGAGAGCAACATACACTAGACTCTTTTTCTAATGACATTTATACTTTTAGAAATGGAGGAAATAAATTTTTATCTAAATATAATTTCGCAATTTGTTCCAATTTAAAAATTGGAGAAAAGAAAAATAATAATTATCTAATTACTTAAAAGTAATTTGCTTAAAGTAAATATTACTTAAAAGTAACAAATATACAAAACTTAATGCTTATCTTGTTAATTTGTACGGTTTATAATTAGGATCATATTGTAGCTTTAGCGCCCCAAATCGCGTTATTTTTGTACAAGGGAGAGCGATAAATATGAAAATTGGGTCGCCAATAGTGAAAGTTTGAGAAGCACTGCGTAAATGATTCTTTTGATATTACGCAGAGGCAAAGGAGAGTCAGGTTGGTACAAGAGAGATCCCACTTTAGCAAGCTTATCTGCCTGCTCATTTCCCAAAATGTCTAAATGGTTTGGAATCCACTGGAGCGCAATACTTTCTTTAGACTTCTCAAGTTCAATAAACTGAATTCTACAAGGGCGAACTAGTGCGTTTTCATTATACCTTGAATTTGTTAAAGACAAAATGGTAACTTGAGAATCAATAAAAAAACACAATATTGTGTTCAGGAACAGCTTTCTAATGTATCGATATAGCAAATGATATTGTCGTTATCTCACCATTAAAATTGTCACAATACCTCGCAACAGGATAAGAAATACTGAAAGCACTTCAATATGCTCCAGCATTTTTAATAGCATCTCCTGCTGAACCATCGTGTATACACGGAACTATTTGTCAAGAGGATATCTGCATTTTATAATTGCAAGATTAGCGCTTTTTAAGTCAATTTGAAAGCCCGCTAACTAATATTAAGTCTATTTTCAATTTTTTTTCAAAAATTCAACCTATTTAAAGCAATATTAAATTTTTAAATTATGTTTATATTTTTTTCTCCTGCTCTCCATTTTAACGAACATCTTTTCGATTTATATAATTTTTTCTCCATATAAAACCCCCATTCACTCTAATGTATATGTTACATTATGACAGTAATGGTACACCTTTTACAATTTAGTGGTACGTATATAATGCTATGTTGCTACTGCGTTATCCTATTGATGCTGTAATTCTATTGTGTGCATATGCATATACATAGTAGATATGTATATGCTCACTAGTTATTCGTGGTTATTTTTTCTTTATATTCTTTGTCAAATTAAATTTTTCTTATAAGCAGTGAAGGCACGCTCTTATGTGTTTGGGCAATTTTGCACTCAGGTTCTGACTACAGTCAAAGTGAAGCTTTTTTCATTTCTTCTGTCGGGCTGCTTTTTTTTTTTTTTCGTGCGGTTCCCCATTTCGATGCAGAAAAGCAGCTTCTTTATTTTACTTCTTTCAGCGTGGGGACAGCTGTGAACAATTGCTTCTTATTTTAAACAGAGTAGGGAATGTAAGTTATTTTTTGCGATTCTTACTGTCAACATATGTAAATGAACGCAAAACAAAATGATTGAAAATATCTTAGCCATAATAATAACTACTGAAAAGAAAAAAACAATCGTTAAAATGTAAATTTTCGTCCGGATATTACATTTCAAACATTCTGGACAAATCATGCAAAGTACGGCAAAAAGAGAGAGAGAGAAAGAGAAAAAATAAATGTGTTAATATGACATTACACACTTCTCTTTTATCTTTAAATATAAAATTAAGTCATGATCTTTTTAGTTTTTATATATTGTAGAATTTTATTTATGTAATTTTTTTATGTAATAAAATATTACCAAAATGTTACACCATAAAAGGCAGTTGTTGTTGTTAAGAGCCAAACGTCAGTCTTATACTCATTTTACAATGCTTTCAGAGAGGAGAATTCCGTATTCTTCTATAAGTAAACGCAATTAAAAGTAGCGTTGAAACTATCTATGAAAATGATTTAAATGAACAAATTGGAGATAAGTCTTGGAGGGAGAGGCTGAATGATATCTCTGATTACCCGTGATAGCAAGCTGTTACTATCTTCAGACTGGAAACCAGGCATGACAGTCTTGTTATACATAGAATAAAGTTTTTTCCTCTCCAAACTGTGTTTCCGCTGGAAAACGCCCCTGCTTAGTATTGAGTACCTGGGTATTTGGATTTCTGTCTTTGGAAATCTTTTTGATAGGTAATGGAGAGCCAGACAGCAGTTACAAGAACGGCAATCTGACTTAATTTCTGATGCTACATGCATTTTTTATTCTTTGTTTTATTTTTATAATTAAATACAAACATTTAGAATACTTTTTTACTTGAATGTGACCTTATAATACTGCTCTCTGGACTTGGTCCTACCAAATTAATATGCCATTCAATGGATCCCTTCCCATGTACGGATGTACGGTAACGAGACTGCAGATATACATGCAATAAATGGATGTGATCCTCTAATTACAAATCCTGCAGATCTAACACCTTTGGAAATCCGCTCCCTTTATAAAAGTAAATTACTTTTCACGTGACGCCTCCCGCCTCATCATTACTGGTATGCTGTTAGTTGCCCAGGACTATCTCTATCGTGCAGTGGCCCCAGGGCTGTCCAATCGACCTTGGTGAGGTTTTGAAGTGTACATTTGAGACTTATGAAGTTCCAGAATGGTGAGCGGATACTTCCTTCCGGTTCCTGTTTATTTTCTGCCAGTCCTTCTCCTTTCCTTACATGTCTGGGTGTTTCCTGGAGGGCTCTGATGGTTGAACTGGAGAGAATTTTCGAATCACTAGTGCGACGAGGTCTTTTGGACCTGGTGTAGGCTTCCCTACATCAGGGGGATACGTTACAACAACAACATTGTTTCTAATTTGCTGTTGATTCTTGTATGTTCGCGAGGAGTGTTTTCACTCCAAAGAGTGATGCATTCACCAAGTGTTACTGCTAAAAATAAGAAGAAAAAAAAAAAAAAGAAGGGTTTTTTTGGTACTAATTTAATGTTTTATAAAATGTGATTTCGCACAACAAATTATTTTCAAGAATCTTATTCACAGCTTTGCAGGGAGTTTTATGTAATAAGAACTTCTTACTATTTTTCAAAATATAAATTGGATTTAAGAAAATTATATTCAATTTTGAAAACTATCATACATATTAACAATACAATAGCCATGTATAAGATTTAAAATATAAAGCAAATGCATTTTTACATCATATGAAACGTTCGAAACGATTTTGAATTTATCGTGCAAAAGTCTTAACATCAATATGTCTTGGATAAAGAAACACTATGGCTAATATTGAAAATGATCAGAAGGATTCACTAGCCACTAAAAAAGTTCCTTTTAATGACATAGTTTCAAAAATATTCTAATGTCTTATTTCAAAAATCTTATTGGTTCAAAATGGAACATTTCTAGAACTATTGGAGGGAATTGAATGAAATTTGGCGTGAAAAACAGGACCCATTTTGGTATGCTACAATTCCTCTATTTTTGTAATATCATCTACTAACTTAATTTCAGAATTTTTGGAGAAATACTTATCGGTTTTTAATAGTTTTGAAAAGTTTAGAGTCGAAAGTTCCTTGTCAACGGATTGAGCTATTCATTTTACTTCTAGAGACCCACTCCGTAAGACATCATAAATCAGCAAAATTTTAAAATCTTACAATTGACATTTTTTTTAAGATTAGAAAATAAACGCAGAATAAAAATTAGATTCAACAATAGAAAAACAAACCACGTTTTTGAAATTAATTAACTTTATTAATTATTCGTTTGATTCACCCATTTACACAATAACCTAGATCCATTTGAGCAATTAACTTTGATGTTAGTTTTGTTCAGCAGTGACAAGATTTGAGGAAGTTATAAAAATATCCCTTTTAATTATTGTTATTTATTACATTTAATTAAAGACTGATTTCTATCTATATATTGACCATCTATATAAGTTATATATATTAATTTTTGCTTGCGATACAAAAGATAATTTGATTTAAGTTAAGTAAATTGACGAATTAAATCTATTTCAGTACGAACGATTTCCAACGCTTATTAGAAAATAGTGAAAGTGTTGATTCTGAATGATATTTATGTATGCGAATTTACTATTAGCTATAAAATAAAATACAAGATTACAGGGTGATTATAATTAAAATTCCATTTTCAACATGCTGTAAAAAGGAAAGAAAAATTCTACTTGTTTCCTACACTCCTCACCTAACTGTTCCTGAATGCGCAATACTTTCCGCCTTCCTACCCCAACTGAAACTTTTGAACCCCGTTCCGGGACATTCTATAAACAGGAAGCGTCACGGACAGACGCAAGGTGTTTTGTCCGCATCAATCCGCAGCATCTTCAAAGGTGTAGTTTTCATTTACCCGCATTACTACTTTTAAGTGTAAATTTTATTTGTAAATATTTATTCTGTAATATAAACACATATGTACCATCTTCATCTCTGACTGTTATTCGAACTCAAGCAATGACACCACTACTGATTAAAATGACAAATTTACTCTGAATATACTTGAAGAATCAAGAAACGTCATGCCATAAGAAAAATACTCCTGTGTGTATCAGTAGATGACACTGTAAGTATATTGCTATACCAATTAAAATGCACCCATGCGCACGACACATTGTATTAGTTATAAAAACGTGGGTTACGGGGCGTTCTCCTCATTTTATTTCAAACGCTCTTGTATCTCAATAGTTTAAAATTTTTCTCTGAGATAGCAGTCAAAGTTCATAAGCTTACTCACAACAACCAATAGGAACCCTTACTTCAATTCGTCAAAGCATACTCTCTCCAGAAGCATTGATCCCTTTCTCCAGAAACCACACCTCCTTAGTTCCAAACCAAACTGACAACACCAGCCACGTCATAGTTCCAGATAGAGAGTCCAGTCTCTTATGAATTTCTAAAGCGGTTATAAAGAGTTCTCCTTATACTGCGTCTGAACAGCTTATCATGAGCAATATCAGGAGAACCTCATGAATCCTTCAATGAAGGATAGCTGTATGTTTGTGAAGCTCCTTTACAAGAACGGCAACTGTGGGTTAGCGTATTTAAAGAAATTCCTATCATTAATAGATGTTTAAAATGTCAGTTGTAGCTGAACCCACTTTCGTTATGCCACTTACAGAACCATCTATTGATACACTTTATAACTATTTTCTTACGCCGTATTGTTTCCCCCATCTTCAAGCATTCTCAGTTCAAATGTGAATTAGTTCTGGTCAAAGACTCTTTTTTTCTTACAGCATTTGAAAAAAGAACTTTAATTATAAACACCCTGAATTAAATCGTTAAAATACAGTCTCAGTCTTAATCGTTAACTTTTCTCAGTCTTTAACAACTACACAGAAAGTTTGAACCGTAGCATCTGTCATCTCTGTTTTTTTCTTTGTTGACTTCAGAGAATTTAATAAGAACATTAAATAAAACTATCCAGTAAAATATTAAACTACGAATTGTTGCTAATCCGATTTTGACAAGGATTTAAAATGTTTTAATCTAGAATCGAATTTATTATGGCGAATCCTTGAAGCCTTCAAATCTTTGTAGCAAAAATTGAAAATATTGCTGGAAACTCCAGAATATTGACAATGTTGTAATAAAATAAAAGTATGGTTCGATACAAAATAAGGTTTTAGTTCCTACTTAAAGAAATAAAATAATAAGAGTTGTCGCCTACCTTAAAATACATCCTGTCAATACATTGAACAAGAGATAAAACCTACAACATTAATAATTCTCACGAACAAAGAAACCCAATTTTAGGGGCCTCTAAATCCTTTTATAAAATATTTTAGAAAACTAGAAACATTTGTTTCAAGTACTAGTCCATTGAAAAATAAAATGGGCCATTTCAGAAACTGGGATTTGGTTTTATCTTAGAAACTTGATGTAACAAAGCAATAAATTCAATAACAGTTATGGAAAGAGAAGTAAAATGAGAAATTTCAGATTTCATTTTCTAAAATCCCGACATTAGAACGGCGAATAAATAGTTTAGTGCACTTGAAGAATATACCAAGATGGGAAACAAAGGTATTACTTTTTTTACATATCTTATTTTATCATTATATCTGCACTATGTATTGTTTTTCATTTTAATAACAATACGATCTATATACAAAAGCCCAGTGGCTGAATGGTTTGTACATCACGCTTCCACACCATAAATCCGAGTTTCAAATCCAGGGCTGGACAAGGTTGACTCATCCTTTCATCACTTCAGTGGGTCGATAAAATAAGTACCAAGCTTGATTGGGACTTAACACTGGGGGTTCGCGTTAGGCTGACCACCTGACCGGAACATCTGCTGATGCACCTCAGGGCCCAAGGTCGCGTGTACTGAGTTGGGCACAGTAGGCCTTGGCCCTCACTGGCTGTCACGCCACTGAGTTTAGTTAAGTTACGATCTATATATCATTATATGACAAAACTCTTTCTTACACGTAATTTTAGTCTGAATGTTCATATCCATATTCAGAGAGAGAATTAAAATTATCTATTAAATTAGTCATTGTTAACAAGTTATTTCTTAAATTTACGTTAACCATAACGTTAAATTTGATTGTTCGGAAGAAATGAAAAAAAAATCAAATATGACCTATTTTCAAATAATGTAAATAAAAATTGATTAAAGAATCCAAATAAAGTACTCCAATGTTTGTGGCCCTTAAAATATTCCAAAATATATTTTAGTAAATAAATTTATTTTGCACACAGGTTTCACATCCATATTCAGAGAGAGTTAAAGTAATCTTTAAATTTAGCCATTGTTAATAAAACATTCATTAAAACTAAATTAATCGTAACGTTAAATCAAATCGTCTGCAAGAAATGAAAAAAAAAAAAATACTCTCTACGACCAATTATCAATTAATGCAACTAAAAGTTCATTAAGGTATTGAAATAAAACACTTCAATGTGGCAAATAAATATATATTTTTAACAAATTATTTTATTATTCATGTTTTAAATTCATATTCACAAACATAAATAAAATCCTTTATAAATTTAGTCATTGTTAAGAAAACATTCATTTAACTAAAATAAACCCTAACGTTAAATTAAATCGCTTAGAAAAAAAGAATGAAAAATAAAATACTGTACGACTTAATTATAAAAAAAAATTCAAATAAAATTTCATTAAAGAATTCAAATAAAGCACTTCATTGTTTGCGGTAAATAAAATACTAAAAAGTTCTAAATAAATGTTTTTTGATAATCTCGAAGAAAAACTTAGATTTTTAAGGAAAATTACGTTAATTAGTCACGTTACGCAGTGGAATTATGTATGTTTTTGTTGAATGTTATGTTTTTGTATTATGTCGATTCTGTGTTTTCATTTCAGAAAATATGCGATTTATTTTACAGTGTAATATTATCCCTAATGCGAGTTTTAAGATAATGTAACGTTCAGATACATTTATTTATATATAATTGATTAGATTTATATCTATAGTAAAATAAATTTAAGAAGGGATTATAAAACTAAAAAAATCAAAGTTATCCCAAATCTAGTGAAGAGATTAGAAGTACTAACTATATTAACTAAAGTATCTTTTCCCAGGTGATCATTTAATTACTCAAGTGCAACATTACTTCAAGCACCATTAATTTTAACAGTAGCACTGTACCAAAATACCATTCATATATATTGATAGTTATTTTCATTAATATCTAGCAGAAAATAATTTATATTAATAGTACACTTGGTTCTCTTTTTATGCGGTTTTTTTTTATGATTTTAGAGTTATGCGGTTTTTATGGCAAGAAAAAAAAAAATTTTTATTCATATTTAATTCTTTTGGTGATTCACTTTTTCTGAAAACGAATAAGAATAACAACTACAACTCTACTATTACGCAATCAATACAACGAAAGAATTTCTCCTTTATATGCAAATTTATACCTTGAACTTTTTCTTTTATTGACATGTTTTTCTCTTGATTTGTTCTTAAAAACAAAAAAGACAAAAACAAAAATATCCCGCTAAAATTGCGTGTTTTATGCTGCATTTTGCATTGCATTTTGTTTTTTATGAAACTAATTAAAAAGCTTGCATATTAGAAAACATTAGAAAACAAAACTTTGTGAAAAAAGGTTACTACCGAAAACCGGAAGATAAATTTACTCAAGTGAATTGTAAGTTTTTTTTTTTTTTAGTGCGTAATTGTACATTAAGTTTTCTCTATAATTTTTTAGTCCTCTTAAAGAAAATGTGTGACAATATTAAAAACAAAAAGAAGTGCAATTTCGCTAGAAAACCAAAATTAAAATTCTCGATTGCTTGGCGAAAGGAGAAAGATCAACAGCAGTAGGTAAACGTTTTCATTTAGGCGAATCTTATAAGAGCAATAAAAAAAAAAATGAAGCGGCAATAAGAAAATCAGTCAGATCTGGTACAAATTTGAGTTCTAAAATTTCATCATATTCAAGAGACACTTTAATAGAAAAAACTGAAAAGGCTCTCGTAATTTGGATTGAAGATTTAACTCAAAAAAGAATTCCGTTAGATGGACATTTAATCAAGATGAAAGGCCCTTAAAAATTTTACAAGGAGTTAAAAGAATCAGAGCCATCTACATCTTCACGTGAAAGTAATCCACAATTCTCTGCCAGCACAGGGTGGTTAACTGGTTTTATAAAAAGACATTCTTTTCATAATCTAAAAATAAAAGGTGAGGTGGCTTCTGCAGATGAAGAAGCTGCTAGAAAATATCCTGAAAAGTTAGCTAAAATTATTAAAGATGGAGAATATTGCGCTCATCAAGTCTTCAATGCTGATGAAACAGGATTGTTTTGGAAAAAAATGCCAACCCGTACTTATATTGCAAAGTCCGAAAAAACTGCCAGTGGTTTTAAAGCTGCTAAAGATCGAGTTACTTTATTGCTGTGCAGCAATGCATCTGGCGATCGAATGTTAAAACCGCTGCTTGTAAATCGATCTTTAAAACCACGTGCATTAAAAGGAAAAGACTTAAATACACTGCCCGTACATTGGATGGCTAACAAGAAGGCCTGGGTAACAACGGCTATTTTCACTGAATGGTTCAATAAATGCTTCGTACCCGAAGTTGAAAATTATATGAATGAGATGGGTCTCGAATTTAAGATCTTATTAATTCTTGACAATGCGCCAGGTCATCCAATCTTAGAACATCCAAATATAAAGGTAGCTTTTTTCCCTCCAAACACAACGAGCCTAATTCAACCATTAGATCAGGGAATTATTTCAACATTTAAAAAATATTATGTAAAATTCACTTTCCAATTCATTTTCGATAAACTGGAATCCGAAACAATAACAGTTACTGAAGCTTGGAAACAATTTAATATCTTGAACTGTGTAAATCATGTTGCATTAGCAATTGCCGAAATAAAATCACAAACTTTAAATGCATGTTGGAAAGCTGCTTGGCCTGAATGCGTATCAAAAGGAAACGAATCAAATAGAGCAATAGTAACATCAGAAATTATTTCAATTGCTAAGGAAATAGGTGGGGAAGGTTTTGATGATTTTGGCGAGCATGATATAGAAGAATTGCTTGTGGACGAAGCCCTAAATGATGATGATATTTTGGAAAGTATGGTAGATATTACTAAAGATTTGGAAACAGTAGATAGCGAACCGGAAGAAGATGTTACTCCACTGGACGAAAAATTACTTCGGGAAGGCCTTCAACTTTCCGGTAAATTGGCAAATTTTTTATTCAAAATGATAATGATGTAGAACGCGCCTTAAAATTCCAACGTGATCTGAAATTTTGTATGTCTGGCTACAGAGAACTCTACAAAGAACTAGTGCCATCACAGAGTTTGATTACTGACTACCTTGTCAAAGAAAAAAAAAAATCACTGAAGTTCCTGAAGAAGCATTACCATGTAGATCTGATGACGTAATTTTATCTTCAAGTGATGAAAGTGATCTTGCACCAATCCACAAACGGGTTCGCACATTATCAGACAGCGAATAATGATGAAAACATTCTTAATATGATTTTAAATGAAGTTTTGTTTTTTGTTACATATTAAGTTTTGTTTTTGTTTTTAACATACATATGTGCCATTTATTAAAATATGATGGAAAAAAAATAAATCTTATTATTTATAAATCTTTTTTATGCGATTTCTGGTGCATTTTAAAACATTATTTGGGTTTTATGCGATTTTTTGAATAAATGGAACGTATCCATCATTTTGCATATAAATGTATGTCTTTTTTTGTGCGATTTTTTTTTTTTTTATGCGGATTTCCCTGGAACGCATCTACCGCATAAAAAAGAACCAAGTGTATCAACAATCTGTCAATCACACACATCTCAAAATAACTATGTAAAAAAAGAGGTTAAAATGAAAATATTAGGTTGGGGGAAAATAAATCCATTATTTTTGCACGAAATTCAAAACTTTATTTAACATGCTTCGGATTATCGGATTTGGTCAAATATGTACCGTTTTGTTGTATAAGTTGTTCCCATTTTAAAGGTAGCTTCATTTTGCCTCTCTCATAGAAGTCTTTGCCTTTATTGGCGAAAAACTCTAGTAATCGATTTTCACAATCTTCTCTTGATCCCAATTTCGTATTACTCTGGAAGTTTTGCAATGCGAGAAAATGACGGTAATCGTTTGGTGGCAGGTTCAGACTATATGGTGGGTGCATTAAAACTTTCCAATCAAGCTCCCAGAGTTTCTGTCGAGTCACCAACGCATGTGGCCTGGCGTTTACCTGGTGGAACACAGCATGACAATACAATAACTTAATTACAATTAATAAAAATTACTTGATTTAAACTAATTATTCAAAAAATTACAAATACAGCCACGTTAGCATGATTTTCGGCGACTTAGCGACCCTTTTGAGTCCCGTTTGTGTCAAAACTTTAAAGTATTTTTTCCTCACATTTTGAAGCATTCAGTTGAACTGAAATTTGAAATACACGATTGTTTTGGTTGACAATACAATTCTTTAATGATAATTAATAAAAATTAATTACCACTTAATGTTGTGATTTTGTCATATGTATATACATATTTATATTAATTGTAACTATTTAAAAAAAGTAACTAAAATAAAATTTTCTTTGTTGATCTAAGTAGGAATTGACTTAAAAAAATTTTTTATATCACTTTTGTTTCGATAAAAGTTTTAAATATTTTTATCATAAGCTTATGATATGGCTTATACAGTGGAGAAAAATTCAAAATTATTTGCAATACCTTAAAAATAGAGCAAACTGCCATTTTTTAAAATTTTTACCTAGCACAAAATTGTTTTAATATCTACAGAATGTCTCTCTGACGCAAGCCCTTAAATATCAAAATGTATCGCATGCAGCCTTAAAGATGCGAGAGACTACTTCCGTTTACGCAACTTGGAAACAAATGAATGTTATCTTCTCGTCGTAAAACTAATCGAAAGGAATTCTTTCGCATTCACCAGTGCCAGAGTCTGAGCGGTTAAAGGTGATCTCGCATGAGAAAATTTCAATTTAGACGAGCCAAATGAGGTTTATGGGTTCGGAAAAACGATAAAAAAGGTTCATTGGTATTTCTTTTTTCCTCAATAAGGGCGGAGCTCAGTCGAAGAAAGAACCCCTTGATAAAACCTTCATAGAGATTTTATATTTTTATATGGTTGACTGAGTCGTTCTTATTAATAACAAATAATTCAAAAAATTTAAAATTAAATATGCTTTAAGGCATTTTATTGGCAAGAAATCAGGAAAAGAAATATTTCCAAAATGCATTAAATTAGAGACAAGTAACTAATGAAGGAAGCTGTAAAACCACGTTTTTATAAATTTGATTGCAAATGTAATGGTTAGTAAGATATACTAAAATTCATGATCAACACTAGAAAGACTGACAATTAGTATATACCTATATTGCCGTAAAGCAGTTAAATTGATTGCATTGTGAAAGAATGATTAATGTGTACAGAAATTTGTTTAAAATTAACTTCTAATATTTTAAAAATTATTTACAGTCATATAACACAAGTTATTGGTAAATGTTAATAATAAAAAAAATTACTTCACTTGGGGAAAAATATATTCTAAGAAATTATATATATAATTGTTTTTTCTAATTGAAATTAAAAAGCAGTCAAAATTACTTCCTTGTGCAATCTAGTATTAAGGCAGTGCTTATCAAACAGTCAATGTTTGTGACCCAATTTTCAATCATAGATTTCATCACACCCCTCTTCGTAGAATAACACTAAATTGAATTCAATAATAATAAACTTTGAGGCTAAGGCTACAATACGACTTAAATTATAAACCACACACATTATCAACCTGTACTAGATTTTCTATATAATATCATATATGATGCCAATGAAGTCACTGGTGATTATTAAACGTGTTCTTAACTTAGTTTAGCTAAATTAATTATCAAATGCATTTATAAAATCAGTGTAAAAAATGAATTTTTATTATGTCGGAATGTATTTTGCTTTGCATCCTTTCATTAAATTAATATAGTTTTTTAAAATAAATTTTTTTCGTCTTTTCGATATGCTCGTGGCCTCAGGGTTATCACGCCCTCCTAGTGGTGGGGGGGGGGAACCCCACAGTTTGAGAAATGCTGGCTTAAGGTAATGTACAAACAAGAAATAGTTTTTATAAATTCGAAATATAATTATGAACATGCAAGTGGAACAGCTATTTTAACCAATTCATTACATTATCTCACTCATTTATGGAGTCACTTTTAATCTTTCTCTCTCTAAGTATTCTTAGCACCATACATACAAAAAATTGATAAGTTATCCATATTTTTATTTTCTTAGCAACAAAAAAAATTGCTTCATGAAATTTTTTTTCAGAAAGTAAAGTTAAAAAATGTTTTTGTTTCATGCATTTTATTCTATCAATGATAAGCGAGAAACATGAAATTCAGATTTCAACATAAAATTCTCGACAAAGAAACAAAAATGAAAATGTAGATAGACCCAAGCATCAGAGAATATCTTTTTTGACAACCTTATTTAAGTTTCAAAAACAAAAACTAGTATATGTTACCGTTAAACTGTGTAATTCAGTTATTTCACAGAATAACTAGGTCTTTCATGAAATAAGACACGTCAGTTAAAGTATATAATAGGTGAAAAATTTCATGATTTACCTAGTTATTCATGAAATAATTACTTTTTCTATGAAATAACTAATGATAGGGAAAAATAAACAATGACAAAGTAATTTTATAAATTAATTAAATATAAATAGCTAAAATCTCTCGAAAAATACATTTTATCCCTGTTATGGATGATTAATTAATAAATAATATGGAAAAGGAGATGATATATGTAATTTATTATTGATCATATTGATAACATTAGTTAAACAGAAAGAGAGGAAGATAATGATTTACATCTGTTACTGCCACAATTAACTTTTCTACTCCTTAACTTCAAGCATATTATAATGCTGAAGTAACCAATAGTCACGTGATATTTTTGTGTGTGTTGTTTTAGCACTTCTGCTATCAAAGTTAATAATTTTTCATGAGTAAGTGCAGTGCTTTTTACTTTGCCCTATGCTTATGCAGTAAAGATTCTCAAATCCCTCACATTGAATTTTTCATATTTACAGGTTAGTCTTCCATTGCTCCAGAAGTCATCGCTTAAAAACAGGTTGCAACTTTATTTTTTAATAATCTAAAATGTAAAACGCTAATATAAATAAACCGTCTAAATTTTATTTTTAAAAGCCACGGAATGATGGGTACAAAAAAACACGTCTTTCCAAAAATGCTATAAGAGGTCTAAAAACTCACTAAAAGCAGCCAGAGCCTGTGCAGAGCTTCCGAGTGCCGTATTTCATACTTTAATGCGATCAGGTATTGTTATTCTAGTTAAATCGTAGAATTCATTAATTTTATATAAAATAACTAGTTATTCTATGAAATAACGGATTTCTCACTTTAACGGTAACATATACAAAAATAAGCTTAATAGGAACACTGTAGAATTGAAAGTGTTAAATAGAGCAAGAAACCTTGACTTAGGTATACACGACCTATCAATGCGCTAACTGCAGACTGTGTTCTCGTAATTTTTTTGACAGTTATATAATAAAATGCTGGCAAGACTATCAGGAGATTTGCAGGTTAAGTGGTATGAATTTTTAATCAAAATTCGAGTTGTATCTGTGTAATCAATGTTTTCATGCATATTTAAAACCTAACCAAAGTATTGATTACCTCAAAGAAAATAAATCGACTTCTCTTTTAAGGGTAACGTTATTAAAATATCATGAAGTGAGCATTACAGACAGAACTGTCATAAGTCTTCAATTTTGTTCAATGCATAATTTCCAATCTTTGAAAATAACATGAGACTAGTGGAAAACGATCATAGAAAAGTTATAACAGATCAACCGAAAGTAAAATTATTTCTACAAGACCATTTTCTGTCCTCAACTGCGGGATGTAACTGAAAAATAAAGTCCTTTTCGGAACTTTTTGCAATCTCGGAAATAAAGATTTCCAGTTAAATTGTTGAAGGAAGTAATAGTTAATTAAGAAGGACATATACCTCAGTTTGCTGGCTGTTTTCCTTTCATTAATTTGTTCAAAAGAGAACCCATTTTCGATTAATTTGAAGACGTGGGAACTAGATAAACAATCAAAGGAGAGACGCAATACTCCACGATACATCCTAATTCAGTTTACAGTGTGGTATGGGTGGTAATATGTGTTGTTTCTCTATCTCTTAGATGAGATTCGGGTTAGTTTTTTTCTTAGGGTTACTTTCGAAGGTTTTTTCCAGTATTTATACTACCTGCCGAGGGTTTTTATTCATGGATGATTACATAAACTCTCTCTATTCTTACCTCGTGCAGAAATATTTTGAAAGTTCACGTAATGATTAGAAAGAACCCTCTCTTAAATATTACTGATAATTTTTGAAATATACTAAGATAAAATAGCCTGTCCTAAGTTTAACTGCTTAGCTCAAAATTATTATTTTGTAAAAGTGGAAAAACCTATCACTGCAATGATTAGAACCCTCCTAATAGCGTGTTACTTTGTAGTGATGCTTGTACCGCAACAAAAGGTGTGATTATTTTGTCTATTAACCAATTTAAGTAGTTCGTTTTATTTTCTTGCAGTGGCATTTAAACTTAACACCTTTTTCCCAATTTGGTTCCTTAATAAATTAACATTATATTTATTTTTTTTATTTGAAACAAAGGGTATTTAAAAAAAATGGAAAGGATCTAAGCTGGAACTAGCAACCGCAATATCACCAAAACTTGGTATGAAGACCGATAATGATGAACTGTGAAACTGTGAAAAAAAAACAGTTCCAAAAATTAAAGATGTATTTATGGTTTTGTTGTTACTAAACCGATAATCAACATGAAACACAGGTATGAAAGCAAAGCCCAAATGCGAAAACCGAGGCAGCAATTTGCGATTTTAAAAACATGTAGACAACTCTGGAGAATATTCTCTACTGAAGTGATCTAGAACAAATGAGCATGCAACTCACATTACCATAACACGTGTTATTGGTAATATTGTATTATCTTAAACATCATCAGCTCCTCGTGAGCTTAGAACACTACAGAAGGTACGTAAGGGGGCTTATCTGGGGCTGAATGATTAAAAAAATCAACGGTTACGCTCACAGCGGCTTTTAAGATGCCTATCTTTGACCCCACAACATGAATCATCTGGAATGGTGTCGCAGCCAATTATCATGGTTTGTTTCCATCGGACTGGCATCGCATATTATTCAACGTTGAACATCGTTTTGCTCTTGAGGGAGATGACCATAATATCCGTTTCTGAAGAGGCCGGGGTCAATGGTCTGCTTCAGCCTTTGTTTTACAAAGCCATACAGCCATATTCCCTGAGGTGACGGTGTCGGGTGCTATCTCATACAACAGCAGATAATCTCTAGGCAACATCCATACATCTTTAACAGCTCAACGATATGTTGATACCATCCTGTGGCCGATTGTATTATCCTTCATGCCAAGTCATCTGGGGACCAGTTTGAAACGAGATAATGCTTGACCCCATGCTGCTCGCATATCTCTGAATTGCCTTCGTATCGTTAAATTTCTTCTGTGTCCAGAACGGGCACAAGAACTTTCACCAACCGATCATGTCTGGAACATGGTAGGATACCATATTCGGATGTCCCAAAATATCGTAGATCCGGATCAACAACTTCTGAATACTTGGCGGAATGTATTGCAGGATGATATTAGGAGCCTTTAGAAGGAACAACACTCTTTACCGAGGCGTATACAAGCAAGTATCGCCGCCATGGTAGCTCCATCAACATTTAAGCTGTCCTCGTTAGCCGTGGATCTGCTCTATGGTATTGTTGTTTTTAATATCTTATTATCTGTGTATAAGTTATACACATATTTAATTTCATTAAAAACAATCACTTCCTTCATGGTGCTTCGAGTTTTTTACAAAAAAGTGTGTTTTGCAGAGAATACATGGCGTAGTTTCTATGAACGGAGGTCTTGCTGAATATGGTCGAATTCCTCGCCGGAGAAGTAATAACTGTAGTTAACAAAACTTAACATTTCACTCTTTTGTATGTATGTATTATTATTTTTTGTAACACTTTTTGCATTGCAGAGTAACATAAAAACGTCTATCGGGTATTTTTTGGACAATTCTTTTTTTTTTTTGCGGAATCCTACTTCCCATGCCATTATTCGTCTCCATACCAATTTTTTGCTGTCATTTTTTTTGTCATATAGTGATAACAGGTGTTTCTTAATAGAGTCAGTTTAAGCCGCCTAATTAAATATGTCGAATTTCATTCCCTTTTGCTGTTTAATTTGCACTTTAATGTAAAAATAATCCTTATTTTTAACTTTTAGACAACATTGCCTTTCATAGCAATATATTATAGAAGTAGATAGCTTTTCTATTTGGACAGTTGCATTTTTCAAAAAGGCTTAAAGTTATATATGTGAATAAATAAGACACTAAGTCAATAAAATATGCGATGGCATTTATGCTACGTATTCTATTTGATAACAACAGCTCATATTATACCCATTCACAGAAAGTTGACATCGAAACGATTCCTTCTAAATTATGGAAACATTTTGCTTTCCTTCATGGTTATGTAAAGTTTGAAATCTTAAGTAATATGTTTATCATTTCGGAATAACAGAAGCATATTTACAAACACTTTTACAGACATCTGGAAAATTTATCATGTTGACACTTGCTGTCACGAAAATGTAGACAACATATGAATAGCAGGATTCGTAGAAGTATTAATACAAAAATCAATTCCTTTGTCGTTCGTTGAAACTTCAGTTGAAGTCTTTCAACTCTGTTTAAATACCTCGTATACTGTCAGATACTTCAAATACTCTGTTAATAATATTGGTCTTGGATGATGACAAATAGTACTAAAAATGTCACTGTTGCCTCAAAGTAAATATTAAGTTCTACTGAGCTTAAGACATGATGGCATCTTTATGAAAATTAGAACGTTAGATTCTATTTTACGTACGTTTTCATAAAAAAGACCAATCTGAATTAGCTGTAGAATATTGAACAGTTACTAGGATTAATTCTGAATTATATACCTTTAAAAAGTATATTTCGATCTCTGTTATCTAACACTTATGCTAGTAAAAATGGAATTTTATAAGCGATTTTTCGTTTATTTCTTGAGGTATTATAGGGCTAAAATTTTGTTTTTAATAGTCTTATAATGATTATTTTGTTTTAGAGAACATCTAAGCATTAATTTAATTAAACTTAAGTTAAAACAAATTTAATTTAAATAATGATTTTATATCGAAAAGTGATGTATGGCAATGTATCTCGTATTTTGAATGACATGCAGTTAAGTTCATTTCACTTCGGCTATGTTTCTGAAGAAATACATATAAATGATAGAAAAATCAATATCACTACGTTGAAAAATAATGAAAAAAATCACAAGTCTACAGCAAAAAGGAAGCATTTTAAAGTTTTAAATTAAAATAATTATTAATAAATAATATTAATATAAAATAAAATACTCTTTTAATGGTATAATTTAAAGTATGCATATTTTTCATTAAAATCTAAGACGGAACCAAAAAAACGTATACGATAAAGACATAAATAGGACACTGTATTACACATAGAATAAAAATTCTATAAAATCATTTAAATATTAAAATAAGTTATGAAAATATAATTAAAACTTTATTCATTAACGCCCTCTAAAAAGTACGAAAATAAATCGAGAGAAAATTGGCAAAATTAATCTTTTCTTTACTGGCATGATGTCACAAATCCAAAGTAGAATTCACGCAATATTTTGACCTAAGTCTGTAACGCTATTAGGTGACTTTTGTGCTTTACGCTTAAAAAGTATTTTAATATTAATTTCTGAAAAAGTCCATAACGTTTCAATATTCACATTATATATATTATAATTTGAATTTAAATATTCAGATTTGTTTACTTGAACAATTTAAAATATATTATTATTCATGTATTAAACACGTTGAGTTATTATTATGAATCAGGCCCATCGGCTAATAAATATTTAATCCATTTGGAAGAAATTAAACCTTAAGAATGCATATCTTACCGTTAAAGTGTATAATTCAGTTATTTCATAGAATAACTAGGTAGGCACGGGAAAATAAGTCTGAAACTATTAATATTCGGGGGAGGGAGAGTTGTTTAATTCATTAATATTAAGTTATTTCGAATCAAATATTTTGTTCCCGAAAATAAAATGCTTACGCGTTTTCTAATCATTTTACTTATTACTAATGTATTTACAGAAACGAGCCCAAAATTTCTACTCCGTGCTAAATAATTATCTTAATATGTGAAAATTTTCAATATTCTGAAAGGTTAAATTATTTTTAACTTCTAAATTGTAATCTAAGAACAAATTTTGCACAAAATGGTTAAGAAAGAGATACAAGAAAAGACACACATATTCATTTATAGCTCACATCATTAAAGTCCTTAGCAAATCAATATATACCTGAAATCCTTAGCAAATCAATGCATAATAATTATCTATCACAGTTTCTGCACAACTAATGATCACTGTTAGTAATAAACATGGAAATGTACTCGAATAAATAGAACAAATATTTTAATAATGTAAATCAATACGTAATCATATAACTGCACGTTTCTGACAGATTATAATCTTTTTGCTACTAATTCCATTAATATAATAGTCATTCTTTTAAGCTTAATTTTTAATGGATTAATGTTAGATTACACGTATAATATTTAGGTTTGACATTTTCAATTATTGTTTATTTTCCACAATTTTTTTGCAATAATAATATGTCTACTTGCTCTAAATCGGTACTAGCTTTAGAAACAAGGATAAATTTCATTTTTGTTTTATTAACTATATATATATATATATATATATATATATATATATATATATATATATATATATATATATATATATATATATATATATATATATATATATATATATATATATATTGGTTTGTTGTTCTTGGTTTTCGGTTTCAGAAATTCGCCTTTCTCTTTTAAATAGAATATTTAATTTGATCATTATTTCTTATATTTATTATTATTGCATGTTGATGCATTAAATGAGGCTGCTTCGAACCAATTTGTTGTGTTAAAATTATTGCTTTTTGATCACTCATGAATTCTGAGATGTTATTTATTAGCTATATATATATGTGTGTGTGTGTGCATATACAGTAATCACGAACCTTTATTTTTATATAAAAGGAAAAACTGCAGCAAACTCAATCGCGCAAAAACAGAAGAGAATACAACACAATTAAAAAAAACTTAAATATTATTCAAATAATTAATTTAAACCTAATATTATCTTCCACAGGAGTAAATTCCCGTGGGCAAATAAATATTAGATTTAATTCAAAACTTGATAATCAAAGAAAAGAAAGAGGCTATTTGTATCTAGTAAAAGCTACAGAATTTAACAGCATTTTATGAGGATATTATCTAAATTATTAGATAAAACAAGAATTAGATATTATAACGTTTAAAGATACAGTTTATAGGTTATTAAGTAAAACTTCTGAACATGAAATATTCGAATTCGAAATTTATTTTGAACTTATCTTCATAAGGAAAATATTCTTTAAACGTTTTATAGCTGTACTTCTATTTTGTTTACTTACGGCTGAATAAGTATAAAAAAAACTTTGTTATGTAGAACATGTGTGTAGTAAAATAGACATAAAATTGAGATTTTATCTTGTAAAAAATGTTCAATGGAGTATTAAATAAAAGAATCGAACAATTGCATCTGGATTATTTTTGTTGTTTCAGTAGGGGTGGGGAAGGGTTTACGGGTTTTTCAATTCCAAGTGTTCCTGAAAGTTTTTTTGAAAGGAAGTATATGTCACGTTTCTGAAGCCTAATGAACTTACAACTATTTCTTTGGGTGATTCTTATTTCTTACGCTCTTTCTCATCAATTTTTTTTAGAAATGAAGAAATATATGAAAAATGTTCCAGATGGTTTGATATTTCTCTCATCTGATTTTTGTGTTATTTATTCTTATTTTATCTTATTTATATCTTTATATTTTATCTGATTTGATTTACTTAATCACTTCTAATCAAAAGTAAATTTTTATCAGGCAAATATATTATATATGTATATAAAATTTTAATAAAATCTATTAACGACTGAAAAAGTTTGAATACTAATGATAAAAATTTTGTTAAAATTTTGAAAAACCGATGTATGCTGTAGTATTAAAAACAATGCTGGCTGAGGACAGAACTTAAACATATAAAAATAAGGTTTAACCTATTTCATGTGGTTAGCCAGCCTTATCACTTTCTGTTAAAAATACTGGATGAAATCCTATAAAAATAGATTATCAATAAAAAGATACATTCGAAAATGCTTAGATCATGAGTGGATCAAAGAACAATGCACACGTTATTGCCAGATTTAATGATCAAACGATATATTCAAAGTCGGAAAGAATAAAGAACGAATCGTAGCATTAGCAAAACTATTTTTACGAAAATTATAAACTAAGAATGTAATATATATATATATATATATATATATATATATATATACAGTTGAACCTCTATGTAACGAAGTCACTAAATCCTGGAAAAAAGCTCGTTATATGGAAAATTCGAGAGGTTCATCTTTTAATAACTTAGTAAAAACCACTACGTAAAATAAATAACCACTACGAAAATTTATCAACACCATATATTAAAAAAAGTAATTATTCACATTTTTTTAAAATTAATATGTGTTTATTTTATATAACTTACCCATTAAAAAAAGATAAAAACAAAACTGCAACAAAAACAAGAAAAAAGAATGTCGAAGAATACTCTGTATTTTCAATATTAAAAAAATAATTTTATATTAAAATTTTTGAATTTTAAGGATATTTTCTAATTTAAAGCATACAAGTAATATTAAACATACTTTATTTCATTACTAGAAGACGGGACAACTACACTGAGTGTGAAAGGGGATATCGAAAATGATTCCAGTTAAAATGGGGCAATGGGGGTTAAAATCTGCACGTCCTGGATGAAACGTCCACAACGTTTTTGCTCTCAGCGAGTTAGGATTTAATAAAACCAGTTCAAGATTTATGACCACCTTAAGATGTGTTAAAGGAGGAAATAACTTGATATGTTTAGAAATACTTTCAAAATAAGGAGGAAAAAAATTGAATCACAAAAGAAAAAGTTCGTTACATAGAAAATACACTTTGCTATAGAGAGATTATTTTACGAAGAAAATCGTGAAGTGTTTAAGGTTCCAGGAAAAAGTTCGCTACATAAAACAATTCGCAAGATACAGGTTCGTTATATAGAGGTTCGACTGTATATATATTGCATATTAGAGCTTATTCTAAAACAGTAGAATGAAATATGTTTTTTTTTCTGTTTTTGAATTAGAATTTATTTAATAAACAAGCATCTAGCAGATCACCTTTCAGAAAAGGATACTAAATAAGAATTTTAAATTTACGATTTTTACTCAATAATACATCATACAAAATGTTCTATAAATTCTTCAAAATGTATGGATTTCATGTTCTCACGAGAAAAATGCTACTATCTATATAAAACACATTTCTCTCAACTTTCTCACAGTAACACAGAAAAATAGAATAAGGAATTCCTTCGAAGTCATGCGTTGTGTCGTCAGCAAATCGTATGGCGGAATAGACAATACATCAAAAACTACTTTTCACCGTTGTTAAACGGAAAGATCCACGTCAGCGTAAGCATGTGATAAATATACGCTAGCAAATACATCATCTGTCACTGTTGAGATATGATCCATTATAGAATTGTCTTTGGAAGAAATATTGTTGAAATCTTCGAAATATATATATGTATAAAAAATGGTTTGGTTGACGAAAAGTCATCTTAAATGTATAATTATATCAATGTATTAAACAAGTTATTTGTTAATTGGAAGACTGAGTAAATGTATAAATCAATATTTATCTGGACAAAAAGTGACTGGCTACGTTCGGAACTGTGATTTTGAAAATAAGTGTAAATGAATAATTTTTCCGATATGGTATTTGTGTCAGTTGAATATATAAAGTACTTCAAAAGCATATGTTTTTTTTAAAAAAATATATTCTAATACAGTTTTTTGGCAAAAAAATGAGGCAGGAGTGATGTATTTTAAAGTTTTTTATTTTTATGAAAAAAATGTTGCCATAATAATAGTTTGCCTACATATACCGTTAGAACATCTTTACGGTGGCTGAAACACTATTTTTGAAAAATTCCTAATATTTTAGGGATACTTGCTACTGAAGTAATAACGGGTGTTTTTTTTTTGTTAAAATTTCTCTACTCTGATCTATTAAAATGTGAATAAATCCACCTCTTAATTACATATTTCAAGAATCCTAGTTTGAACTATGTACAGATCACAGCTATATATAGGCAGATTTTATTTGTAAAACCATTTTTTTAATAAAGAAGAATGTTTAGAAAATATGTTATTTTTTCTTCCTTTTTTGCCAAAATATTGCTTTCGAATATTTTTGTCATGCATTAATATTTTTCAAAATCAATAATATTCTAATTTATAATTGGCACTAATTATCAAAAAATATCCATGTATACACTCTTTGAAAATCATGGTTCTGAATGTATTCAATCACCATAAGTTATATTGCTTCATAACAATCTGACTCAGAACAACCTGTAAAACTTATATCCGTAACAAGAGCGTTATATCAGTAGTTCCTAAATTGTGGTCCGTGGACCCCAGTGGTTCACAGTGCCTGCTTATGTGGTTCGTGGACTTTGTGTAACTTCGCATGTAACTTTGAGATGTTCCTCTTTTACAAACTCTGAAAGGCCTGGAAGAAAAAACGGAAGATGTCCCATTATAGACTAGATCACTAAATTGTCCCCAATGCAAAAACTCTACTAGAGCTTGTGTTTTGATCAATGGGTGCGAGATGTTTGAAATCTTGGGGTTCCGCGATTTCACGCTGATACTGCAATGGGAGCCTAAGCGATCGAAAGTTTAAGAACCACTGCCGTATATTAATAAACTGATAGTAAAAATTAAATGATCAGTGAATTTTTACCTCTGCATTAAACACAAAGGATGAGATAACATGCATTTCTCAGGGGGTGTCAAATACTGAGAGAAAAATTTCTTTCTTTTAAATGTTAAAAAAATCTAGCTAAATAAAAAAGAAATTATTTCTATGACTGTATCATGTGTCCACAAAAATTTTAAATTGAAGTATTACATTATGATGTCAAGTATTAGTTTTTACGTTATGAAAAACATTTCGCTAAACGTAAGTCTTGACCCTTTTAAGAAATTAAACTTTTTAGCATTTGGTAGAGTTTGACATTTTTAAAATCATACACACATAATCTTTACATTTAGAGAACTGCATTGCATTAATAACAGAATTTTAAAAAGGCCCGGCAGTTTATTTAGTTACCAACTTAAATTCTCGATAAAATCTAACAGAAAGAGAAACCTATTTTTATATATTTCAAATATATTTATTAACAACACTATATAAATGTAAAATGACCTAGAGATTTTTAAGTGATTACTTATATAGAACAGATTTAAAACATTTAAATTTAAACCTCTCATTTGGACATAAGAAATAATAAATTAATAGGAATAGTTTATGTGTAAGCTACTATTATAGTCAAATGCGTAATATTCTACTTTAAATGAATTTTGAAAACAAGAAAAATTGTTTACTATATCTACTATTATTATGGTAATGTATTTAGTAAACATTTGTTATTTAAAAGTAATTATATTTAAAATCTGAAGAAGCTGTAAGCAAGAATGTGATGTAGCTGTATTGGCAAAATTTTTTGATTAAAAATAAAACTCTCTCTACCACATTATTATCAGCAATTTAGACAAATATAGATTTTTAATCAAAAAAGATTGAAAAAAATTGATTAAAAATAAAACGCTGCTGCATTACTATTGGCATTTTAGCTAAATATAGATTTTTAATCAAAAAGTATTTAATATAATATATATTTTTTTCTTTTTAATTGAAAATTTTGAATCCATAATATTGTTAAAAAAAATTTTTACTGCCTTTTGTCAACAAAAATCTGTGAACTTTATCCAACTTTAAAACAACGTTCCCCAAAATTCTTCCTACGCATAAATTAAATATTTAAGCTTTAGAATTTCAGACAAAAATAAGTCCTTTCCTCGGAATACTAAGCCATGGCAGCGTGGAAAGGCTCCCTCCCGCAACGTCAACTAAATTTAAATTCACATCTCTCCTCCAGAGAAATGAAAGGCAAAACTTCTGCAGTTTTCATACCAAGTCCTCAACTACCTCAATCTCTTTTTCCTTCTTCTTTGCCTTGTCATCGCCGAAGTGCCTTAACAGCGATTAAAAAAGAAATATGCCTTAAAAATTTCTCCCTTGCCATTTATTTTCGTCATGAAAAATATGAATTGCCCCGCATTTGGAATTAGTGGGAAAAAACATGCCCTTTTGTACGCTCTAAAGCACAAAGAAAATTCGGAAGTAAGAAGTTTTAAGTAAAGTTGTTGTGAGGTAAAATATTTTATATCAATTTAGCAGTCCTTTTATAGTCGTTATGTTAAATTTCAGTCGGTGCAATTAATCATTTTACGGTTTGCAATTCCTACTATTGATTCACGCTTTCCCTATATATGTATATAT
This sequence comes from Trichonephila clavipes, assembly GCA_019973935.1. Classification (NCBI taxonomy): domain Eukaryota; kingdom Metazoa; phylum Arthropoda; class Arachnida; order Araneae; family Nephilidae; genus Trichonephila; species Trichonephila clavipes. Next base: position 161,072 of record BMAU01005313.1, on the reverse strand, counting down.
CTTGTTCAAAATTTCAATTGTTAGTAAAATCCTTTTTATGCATCCACTCAAGATCAAATACGGTTTTTTAAACTTGTAGTGAAGGACACTTGATGTTGATATAATTTTTCTATTAGTAATTCCTTAATTAATCAATAAATAGTAACAAACAAAAATAATTAGTACAACAGCATATATAGAAAGGAAAATCGCTCTCGTAGGACTTCTAATCCAAAGGTCGTGGGTTCGAATCCCACCTGGGATCACGTGATTTCTAAAATAATGTGATTTCTTTTTTGTTATTCTATTTTATTAGAATAGTTATATTTAATTAATGAGTAAAAAGTAACAAACAAAAAATATTCCAACACCATATATAGAAAGTAAAATGGAAAACTGAAAGGAAAATCGCTTTCTATTTTGCTATTTAATATTGTGATTTTGTCATAATTATACACACTTTTATATTAATTGTAATTATGTAATAAAAAGTAACTAAAATAAAAATTTTCTTCTTGTTGACCTAAGTAGGAATTTTGACTTTATTTTTTTATTTTATATATATATATATAATATCCCTATTATATTTCTGAAAGATTGGTAATACTAAAGACGTGGCGAGAGGATCTTACTTTCTGTAGCGAACCAAAGGATAGGGCGTGTCCGGTGGTGTGATTTTCTATGTTACTTGGAGCGTTGTCGAATACGGTATTATCAAAGAGGCACTCCTGTTAATCATTATTTTTTTTATTTCAAATCTGGAAACACATAAAGATCCAGTAGGGACGGCATTACACATACAAGAAGCAAACATGGACGACACAACACAGACAAAGACACACACAGAACGCACTGCAGCCGGCTACATGACTACAGAGAAGCGGTCGAAGAGAGAGAAGTACTAACTAACTAAAATTAGATGATCGCACCTATTCCCAGAAGGATGGGAGAAAAAGATAGACCATGATGAAGATTATACAAATCACGAAAACTCCCACAAAAAACGGGGAGGGAGGACGTACCCCAAAGCACGAAACGCTCTAACGAAGCAGAGCACAGGCGGGGGGAGGGGAAGAACGCAGGAAGGGAGACGGGACGGCCGAAGGCTGAGAATCAAGACGGTGAGAGATCACCTCAGAACCCAGAGTGAATGATGCAGTGCAGTGCAGCTAAATCGTATTGTTAAGAGTGTGAAAAGAGTGATTTTTGTTGAGTTATGGGGGGCGGAGCGGGTTTATCCACTTCGTTGAAGAGTATGCATATTTAATTTTAGGATGAGGATACGTAAACAGTGTTTGTGCTTTGATAATTGGATTGTCATGAGATTCTATAGATTTAAAGACATTTCTAGAGAGTTTAGTGATGTAATTATAAATCGGTTCCATATGTAGATCGTTGTGTATCACGTCATTCCGGACGTACCAAGGTGCGTTCGTCATGACGCGGAGTATCTTGTTTTGAATTACTTGAATCTTTTTCATGTGGATGGTGGCTGCGGCTCCCCATACGGGCGAACCATAAGTAATAACTGGGCGCAGAATCTGCTTGTATAGAGAGAGAGGTTTCCAGAGACATCGGCTTTTATACCTGACGTTGAAGACCACGTGCCATCTTTGTAATAAGAGCTCTGATTGGTTACAAGGGGCAGGAAAGGAATTTATGATGTAATATCATTAGTCGATTTCGATTAAAATCAGGGTGTTAGTTTCGAACAAAATAATTAAAAGAATATTTGAATATTATTAAAAGAGTAAATTAAAAGGATGCTAGGGGAATTATTATTATTACATTATATATATATATATATATATTGTTTCTTTTTTTTCGGATATAGGATAGGAGTTTTCGGATTTTTCACGAATAGTTTCAGAAAAAAAAATTACTTTCTAAATTTAGATTTTATTAGCATAATTCTTGAACTTAGTAAATTTAATACAGTATAAAATTTGATTTTTCTTTCTTAAAAAGTATTATTTATGAGATATAAATATTTTTTACAAGTTCAATTTTATCTCCAAACATTGTAAGATAATTAACAAGAATATCATATTGCAGTTTCATATTCAAATTGCATTATTAATGAATTCAATATATTGTTATTGTATGAGGACCGATGAAAATTTTGATTGAAAATTGTGTCTGAAGTGTGTTTGAGAAGCCCTGGAATACAGGATAGTTCTTAAACATAGTAATACATTCCATTTGTTTTAATTAAGTTCCAGATCTGTTTTAACATTTTGTTTTATTTAATTTTTTTTGTTTGCAATTACAAATAAACAGTTTGGTGTGAGCACTAGGAGGGATCGAATTTTTTTTTCAGGATTTAACCCTTAACTTCACAATTTTTTAAATTTCTATGCAAAATTTATATCAGCTATAGCTCTCGAGTAATAATAAAAGGGAAAAATATGAAAAAAATAAGCAGTTTTAAATTGAATTTCAGTCACTTTTTTGTTTGTTGCAGAAGTGCAACATTGCGCAGTAGTGCTGTAAATTACAAAACTTTTTTTATAAGAGAATTTTATTATTCACCATAAAATGATTAATGTTTTTACCTGGTAATTTATTTCGTCAATAAACAAGAGGAAGCATAAAATATAATGGATTTTTTAAAAGCAAAACACAGTTTTTGAGGCATCAGAGATTTTTATAATTGTTGTGTTTTCTGGAAAAAATGTACTTCCATCTAGTGACAAAATTAGCATGTATTTCGTTGCAGTAATCTTTTTTTTTTCTCAGATAAGTGATTTGTAAATAATTAAAAAAATATTGAGTCATTTAAATTAAGATAAATTATATGTTGCAGAATGCAACAGTGCGAAGTTAAGGGTTAAGACTTACCTTAGCGGAAAAGATGTTCTATAATACAAAAATTAAGGGGAAAATAAAAAAAAAATAAAAGCATTAATATTTATGTTAAGGACTTCCACAAGAAGAGTTCTTATGTATTTGAGATTTTTTGGATGAAAATTCAGAATAATTTTAGTTAAAGAAAAAGAAACATTTTTGTGTAATTTTTTTCATTTATTGCAAAAAGAGGACACCTATTTAATCGTTCATGTAAATATACTTAGCAGATTTTTTTAGTGTTGAATTTTTTTTTCAAAAAAGCTATTGTCAAAATTATAGTGATCTATAAAGTGGAGTTCCCAAAAAAGCTTGGATAGGACTTAACGACGATGCGTCGAGAGAGTTATACATTATGAAATGTTACAATATACATTGTATTCTTCTATTTAGTGCTGACTTGTCTATTCTATCATCTGTTTTTAATATTTATCTTAAAGAAAAACTATTGTACTTTAAAACTAAAATCATCTAATCAAAATCAAATCTTATTTTTCTATTTCTCGAAAAATTTGAATACTTTGTGGCAATGTTAAATTTTGAAGAAAAAAAATTTTTTTTTCTATTTTTATTCTAATTTCCATACTATAGTACAATTTTCACCTAGAAGGAGGTTTCGATTAATATCAATTTTTTTCCTTTCATATAACTACGATTCCCCCTATTTAACATAATAAAGGTTTGTGACACGCCCTAAACATGTAAAAACGATTGAGAATTGCTGTTAGCCCGAAGAGTATGAGCTGACAAGTTTCTATTCTATTTTTACCATTTTTATATGTTTTATGATATAAAATTACAGTAAAACCTTTTTTGTGCGGAACTGACCAATGGACCTTCGTCGCAGAAACTCCACGTATACATTGAGAAATTAAACATTTTAAAAATATTTCACTGTGTAATTTTTCATTAATTACATTGTCATGTGGAAGTACCTTTTCATAAATTTCGTAAATAATTGACGCATTTTTAAGTGCTACATTTTTTTATGCGGTCTCTCTCCACCGCATAAAAAGAACTCTGCAGTTTTTCAAAAAGAAGTTTGTTACATGCAAGCAGTGGCGCACACAAGGGGAGAGGTCCTGGGGGTCCGGACCCCCCAAAGTCCTTGATATTTTTTTCCGATTGATTATAATTCTAAGTATACAGTACGTAAAATTCAATTAAATACTTGTTATTAATGATTAATTTTATTAATTAATGCTAATTATTTATTCAAAAATTAGTTTTTTACTGTGTTTTGTTCCCGAAAATCGACAAAATCAAAAGGAGCATGATACAAGAAGGATGAACTTTCAACCCCGGACCCCTCCCCGCCCCCTTGAAAAATTCCTGTGTGCTCTACTGCATGTAAGTATTTATGAAGTTTTCGAACATATTTTGTGAGGTTTCTTTTTACGCGGTTCCTATCTACCGCACAAAAACAGGTTTCACTGTATTATGAGATAAGAGTTTTGCTAACACATACATAGTAACATTCGAAATTATGTACAGGGAGAACTGAGTTATTTACAAATAATTTCCTCAAACACGGTTTTTATTTTTCGTCAACAAATTGTACCATTTCTATTTAGATCATTAAAATTCTATTGATATTGCTTTATAGAATTATCACAAAAATTTCACAAGATATTTTACCAAAATTATTGAGAAAAAATTAGGGAGAAAAGAAATCAGTAATATATCTCTGAAAAACTATTTCTGCTGTCAAATATGGCATCAATTTTATGGAATACATTTAAAGTAGAAATTCCAGATACATTTTGGGAACTGTGTTTCAAGGATTTCGAAAGAGAACTACATATTGTGTTATACAAACTACAAGGTCAGTATATTGAGATAAAAGTACATCAGATCGATTAAACATCGACTTGTAAATTCCTGTCATTTTCTAAAGTTCTATAATTTTTTTCCTTTTCATCATGGTTGATGATTATTTTCTTCCATACATTTTCCAATTTATAATATGATACGAAAGAAGAACTGCGTCAATACAGAAAGATTATTAGGATTTATAAATAGTAGGTAATCGAAAAGGATAATGATGGGGTTTTCAAAATACGTTCTAAAATGAGTAATTTTCACAAGGACAAAATTTTTATAAGGGCAGAAAATTATGCAATTATGTTCGAGTTAACGTAACACGTATTACGTCATACCTCTAACATTTGGCCTCGAAATAAAAAGTACTCTCGAATTTTGTATTCAAATATAGAAAGATGCCTCAGGACGGAATATTTTAATCGCTAAATGTATACAATCATCTTGTATCAAACCATTAATTTTATCATGTCAGAGAAAATATAATATTTATTTGACTCTGCTTACATGGTTGCTTAGCTTTTTTTACACATATCTCCTTCTTTCTGAAACATTTTTATTTTTTTCAAATTAAGAAATAAAAAAAAATGGGCACTCAATAAAAACTTGGATATAATTATAATTAATTTGAATTTCATATTTAGCTATGTCCTTTTAACAACAAAACTGTGATTTGTAAAATACTACATTATTTCTGAATATTAAACTTAATAACAGATGCTCACTCCAGTAATTAGAAAAAATAAACTAAAACTAATAATGATATACTTCACGTATTTTAATACATTGGAGGTAATATCATAAGACTGAATTTTCTTAAATGAGAACACCAACTGCTTTTAATATTACACTCAAGGTTAATATGCAAATTACGATAACGATTTTCAAACTATTACCTTAGCTTACAATATGGCCGTGGGTAGCCTATTGGTTAGAGCACCGGGCCGGAAGGCCTGGGTTCGATGCCCGTACCGCCAAATACCCTCCGAGTACACACGGAGTACGTGCTCGTTAATTCAGTGGATCCGAAAGTCAGGAGTGCAGTGCGAACTGGAGAAAATTTCCCTCCACTTCAGTTTCATGCCTAAATTTTGGGGGTGGAGATAGATGGTGGCGCCATCTATCGTAGTGTTCTATCGTCCCTTCGGTAATTTTCACCGAGCTAAATCGTACTGTCACCTGTATGGTGCTCAAGGCTAAGGTCAACGACTGGCGTACATCTAGCCCATTGCCACGATGAATTTCGTGGGTCTCGATCTGAATATGTCAGACAGGTGGCATGAACAACAACACAATATAACCAGATCTTTATCGTATTGAACATGTTGTTTGTAATGCCACTATATCAATGGTGGCAGAATAACCTCACAAAATTCATCCTGACAAGGGGCATATTTACGTGTGTCGTTAGCCGCAATTTTGGCTACCATGCAGATGACAGTATACGTTTTGGCTCTATTTAACTCCAATTTTAAGAGAGACTCCCTGATGGATGATCAGGAGGGGCTTCCACCTAATTTCTCCTTTTATCAACCTTTCGAGAGGACTTTCAGCTAGGCAAATATTTAGAGTGTCCCATGCCGCACATGTACTATACATTTACAAATATTTTTGCCTTCTCTGGGATTCATACTCAGGTCCCTCGGAACAATAGTCAACGTCACTAACCACTATACCATCTGGACGGCTAAGAAGCATTATTGGATGACAAATTTAGCCTCGTTCACAACCAGTACGGACAGTTACTGATATGACAGACTAAGTGCAAACCGTAGGTGTATTTACCCAATAAAATAAGATTTGAATCTATATAACACAAAGTATGCACATTGCATCCTTTTATTCGAAATTGTGACAACGATAGTGATTATTGATGAGCTACACACAATTTCACACATGAAATGACTCTTCCGGCATACAGTTTAAACCAGCGATACTCAATCTGCGGCCCACTGAGCCTTTTTAAGTGGCCCAGTCAATGCCCATTGCTATGAAAAATTACCTTTTTTGAATACAATATATTGATGTCAAGAAGTCAAATGTATCAATTTTGCTTTCTGCTGTCGATGTCGTGCGAGTGCGAATTGATATTCTTTTTTTATTTGTAACGATTAGGGTTAGTGATAACAGAAAACTGTGGAGTAGTGACAATTTTATGGGTGGAAGTAATTTTTAACTATCTTTCATATCTTGCAAGCGAAAAATATTCGAAGAAAATATATCGTTTCAAGACGATTGGGGGTTTTATACCTGAAAGATCCTTATTTTGTAGTGAAAAGCAAATATGGATCAGTAATTGTTTGATTTGTCTCGAATGTGCTGTATTTAAATGCACCAAAAACACAGGAATCATTCAATGATACCTTTCCTCGAAGATCTATCTCTTTCAAGAGGTAATAAATAGGATATCTTGAATAATCTTTGTAACAGCAACAACGTGTTTTGTCAGTGATGTCACAGCGGTAACAAAGACATCTTATGAAGTTTGTTATATTATTGGTAATCATATGAAACCATTCACTGCTGCAGAAATTGTGAAGGGGTGTTTATTAAAAGCTTCTAATTCACAGTTTTAGTGACAAAATAAAAATTTAAAAAAACTTAATGAAAAAAAGCGAACCAAGAGTTAAAATATTTTGATCAATTTTCCACATTATACACCCGCCGCCCCTCTCTTGGTTCTCATGAGGCGGCCCGCGTGAAAGAGCTGACATTTGTTTGCGGCCCAGCAGAAAAAAAGGTTGAGCAATTCTGCTTTAACCTGTAACTTCTACATTTGAATAAAATAGATATGATGCATTGACAATTTTTTTGCCAAAATTTCGTTTTTCAAGCTAATGATTATTGATGTTAGGATTTCGATTTCTGATTGTTTATATTCCTTGCGTATATGCGTTTAGCATTAACACTACAACGTCCTGGATTTCGATTACCTTTAAACGTCCAACGGTGCCGTTTAGAAACTGATGTAAAATATTTAAGGTAATTGTAATTACTAAATAGTTGCAGGACTACCGTTCAACAAGGTTTAGTTTTAAGGCTTTTTAATATTTTTTTCATGTAATTATCATAGATCATGACCCTTTATATCATAAAAAAAATTTGACGTTGACATATTTCACGTAGCTTGTTGAACCACTGCTTTATCGCAAAACTGCCAGGAGCTTTACAATTTTGCTGGATAAATTCTATGTCATCCCGAACGACATATATATCGAGATTTACTGGAATATTATCAACTTCATCTGCACTTCTTTCAGATTTTCCGCAATCACTTTCACTCAATCTTTTGTCTTCATTTAATCTAAAATAGAACAAGACCGCTCACCACCACGCAATTCATTCTCAGAAAGCTCACGCAACAAATTAGCAATTTCATCTGGGCTTAGACCTCTTCTACGAGCCATCGTTTCAGGTTTTCTGCTCTGTACAATGTTCGAACATCGAATGAATATTTTTTTTATGAGCAGATAAGCAAATGCTACGTAATGAAAGACTTAGACACAAATATTTTAGAAAAATTTATTTATTTCCACCGTTAACCCTTCATCACTACATTCAAGGTCAAACATACACACAAATGTGCAATAGAACTTTGGGAAGTTTGTTTTACTAAAAGTAATGTTGAACAACAGCTATTTATATTGATAAATTGTCTTGATGTCGAAACGACATTAGCGGACGTTCTTGGTATATTTAATAGTAAAATATTTCTTAATTATATATAACCTAGAACCACAAAATGTTTTCTGAGTAATCACCATGAAAAATGATTCAAAGTCACTAAAGGTTTCAAATTTCCTGCAAAAATACAGAAATGAGAACAGACTAAATAGGCTCTGGTGTCGAATCGACTCTTGCGCTATAGTGTTTATGTTCAAGTAAACTTAAAAGAGGATTGATTACATCAATGATCCTGATTTAGGAAAAGTGTGTAAATGAATAAATGTTTTTGATATATAGTGTCCGTTGAATTAGAATATACTTATAAAATGGTTAAAAAATAATAAAAAACTATTTAAATGCAGTTTTTTGGCAAAAAAAGGGGGGAGGGGATAAATGACATATTTTCAAAACATTTTCCTTTTATGAAAGATGCGAATAATAAGCTTTAGTAATATTATTTTACCTCTATAAAGCTAAGACTTCTTTACAGAGACTGGAATAAATGTTTTGAAAACTTACATTATTTTCAAGGTTATGACCAATTGAAACAATAAGGGGGTTTTGAGTTTAAATTTTCTACTCTTATACATTAAATCATGAAAAACTCCCCTTCTAAATAATACATTTAAAAAACTCAAATTCAGTTTCAGTCTCAGTAGAGAGGTCTTAGCTATATATATATATATATATATATATATAGGCAAAATATTTTTATTACGGAAGCTTTTTTCATAAAAAAAAGTGTTATAAAAATATATCCTTCTTCGTTTTTTGCAACAAAAAAAAAATAAATAAATAAACCCTTTAACCCATTTTTTTCTTGTAATAATTTTCTTACTCAATTTTATATGTATATTCTAATTCAACTGAAACTAAATATCTGAAAAAGTTTTCCTTTATACGCTTTATTGAAATTACGTTTCCCAGTGTAGCCGGTCATCTTGATTCTAAATAATTATAACAGTTAATTTCTTAAGAAAACTCATGTATTTCAAAAATATGAATCGAGTAACATGCTTTCAATATGGAATTTTGTGATCAATATATTTAAATTTATTTAATTTAAAAAAAGGAAGGACTATAAAAAATTTCTTTTTTAAGCTATAGATCTCAAATACCTTTCATCGGTTTTATCTCATTCAAAGGAGTTTTTATATGGTTCTGAAAGGAACGTAAAATTGAAGTTCTAAGAGTATTATATTTGGTGGAAAGTTTAGTATCATATCCAATAATTCCCTCTGTTCTTAGAAAATATGTAAAGAATTCTACTTTAAGAACTCCTTTCTAAAAGCTGAAACTTTTGGATAGAGTATCATCAGCTCCAAGCGATAAAAACATTTTTTAATAAATTCTAAAATCATAAAAAGGGGAAGATTGATGAAAATCAATAGCTAAACAAGGAATAATTTAGAAATAAGTTTAGACAGCTACACGTTTTAAAAGCGTCGTATACATGTCTAAAAATAGCGACTTAAAATGAAAAAAGTAACGAAAGTTTTGATATTAACATTCCATAACATGGTTGGGTGATAAATTTTTCAGCAGTGTTTGAAAGTAATTTAATTGAAACAGAAAATAAATTTGCCTGTTTACATTCCGTAAATGGAATTCCGTTATTCTTCAAAGAATACGAAATTGAAATTCTTTTCGTTTTGAAAGTTGCAAAAATTGAAGAAAATATCCGAATATACAAGCATTTCAAAGTCTGGAACTGGTTATTCACATCCGGGACAAAAGTATTTATTTTTGAAATGTGATTCAAAATATCTAGAGCGATATAATTACTAAAATATCAGAAATAGCGATATTTAAAAGAGCATAAAATTTTCATTTACTTTATATAAAAGTTGTGTGTAATATTCTTCATTCTAAACATGTTATTTGTGGAAAGATTATTCGCTGAATATCAAAACAAAATCACATGTTTGTATATTGAGAGCGATTTTTCAATTTTTTTTATCTGGTATGTCTAAAAGTAATATCGATTCACTTTCAATGAGATCATTAATAATTTTTTTAGACTTTAATAATTACGAAATTGACATAATTAATTTATACTAGCTTAAATTGTCGTTGTTCAACGTCATTGTAAAGCTCTCAAAAGTTGTTATTTAATTAACATCTTACTGGATTAATATCTTAAATGTAAATATCCAATAAGAGTAAAATAAAACTCAAATTTTATTTAGTTTTTACATGAAAATTAGAATTACACACACGTAGGTTCTAAATGTAGAATTATTCCACACAGAAATCACACGAAATGTGTGAACTATGATTTTATTCTCCAATATTTTGTTTTTTTTCCTCAAGGTATAACCTTTACATTTACAACCACAGACGAAAGATAGAAAAGATAGAAAGATGAAAATATCTATGTCCATACAGCGTGCGGGAAAATCGATTGTGGTCAGTTTTAGTTAGTCCGTGCTTTGTACGGGTAAACCATTTAAGAGGTTAAATAAATAAATAAATCCGAGAATATATCAAAAAAATTAGAATAAAAATTCAGGGAACTGTGCGTGATTAACTATTTTAAATGCAGTATATTAGCTGATTAACTTAAAATGGTTCAAACATTTTTATATCTAGTGCCGTAACTACATTTGTTACGAATACCTTCCTCTTATTATTCGTAAAACTCAACCGAAATTTTAACGAAACGTCATTCTCACGATTTGTTAAATGAAGACTAACTATTTTTTCCCGTTTATTAAAATCAGTTGTTTGATATATTCTATGTCTTCCCCACGGGAGCGTTTATCGAACATTTTAGGGGATGTAAGCACTTTAAATTTTAATAAGATGAGTTATTTAGAAAAAAAATATTTGACTTCTTGAAGACTTTCGCATAGTTCAGCTTAATTAATTACAAAATAATTAAATCTACGCTAGAACCCATTTGTTATGTGAAGAAGGCATAGCGCAATGAAGATAAATGGCAACGAAACATTTTCTAAAAGGTATTCATTCCTTAAAAAAGCTTTTTAGTTTAATTTAAAGATTAATACATTAGAAGGAGGATTGCTAAGAAGGAACACTGCAGGGTTACTCACATATATATAAAAAGAAAGTTATTAATCCAGTATAATGTGTTATTTGTTAGATTAACGTAAAACTTTTCAAATAATTTCAAGATAAAAAATGGTTAAATATGTATTTGTTATTTGATAAATTTTTTTTTCATCCCACTGCATCTTGCTGTAAATAAAGTGGTCATGGTAACTTGGCGTTTATGGTCATGAATTCGAGGCCAAAGTATTAGGGGGTCAAATCCTGGAACCACTGAAGATCCACCATGTAGAGGGGGGGAGGTGAGAGCGATGCACATAAAATCTGCCAAGGCTCGATATCTTCCGGTTGGTGTGGTTTTGTAGTTAGGACAGGGAATACCAGCTCTGGTACCATCCTCATCACTTGACCAAATTTCAAAATTACGAAGTCCGTTGCCAATAGTTCTCATGTTTCTTTATAGAACGACACATGCTATAAGAAGAAAATGTGAAATATCTACTTTAATTTTAAAGTATTTACAATTTTTATATACTTTTTCTCAACATTCAGGCTACATATAACACTGCATTTGATGCTTACGTAAGCTCTGATGGAAAACTGATAAGTTATGCACAATGTTATGCGTTAGCTATTTGAAACACCATAACAATACAATACCAAATTTAAATTTACAAACTAAAAAGATCAATAAAATAGTCTCTTTACAATTTTTTTAAAAAACATTATTTTTATTGATGAATATTCCAACTGTCACGAACTTTGTAAGTGCATAAAATGTTACCAATCCTTTTGCCACACTTTAACCTTTCTTGAGCCAGTTATTTCTCTTTCGAATTTCTCGTAGGTAAACAATAGCATTTAAAAAAATAAATTTTATTTTGGTGAATTTATGTTTTCATTTAAATTTTAGGGGTGGTAAGAATACTTTCCAAGGAACCATTCACCGTCATAAAGAAGTTTAAAGTTATGGTGATTATTTTTCACGAATAGATGAAAAGCATGTTGCAATGCACAAGGGGGCATGCCATTCTGCATACATATAGAGGGTGCTCTTTTCCTGACTCTTTTTGCCACAATTCCTATATAGTCCATAGTTGGAAGCCATTTTTGGCCTATGATTTCCTACACTGGCTAAACGCACATCATCTGGAACTACACACTTATTTCCGTAGAAGCTATCAGGACGTTCTTTCCTTTTTCTTGAGGAATATCCGTCTATTACCTCAGTGATCTCCAACCCCCGGTCCGTGGACCGGTACCGGTCGGTAAATCAAATACTACCGGTCCGCACAAAAAACATTAAATTATTTCCATTTTATTTATTGTGGTAAATTTTTCTTAGGTTTGGGCCGGTCGGTGGATCAGATACTACCGATCCGCATAAGAAGCATTCAATTATTTCCCGTTTATTTACTGTGCTATATTTTTCTTAGATTTGGCCTACTTTTTATGAAAATCACTTTATATTCCTTGTTAAATCACTTTAGCTATATTTTATTCTGAAACCCCGATTAAATACAATTAAATTAAAATTATTAAATCGAAACAGTCTAAAATATAAACAATCAACGTCTCCCCCCTCAGTTAGCCGCGGTAAAATTAACAAACGTTGACCGGTCCGCGGCGATAAAAATATTGGGAACACTGTATTAGCTGACAAGCTACTGCTGCACGGAATGTTAGCTGGTCTAAACTTCTGTTTCTTTTGTTCACTTGCAACAGTATGAAACTATTTATGATGACAAAGGTAAAAAAAATAAATAAAACATTAAGGAAGATATTAGTTTTCCCATCCTTACAAAGACAAGGTCAATATATTCTAATGGGTTTTGCTCTTCACAAAGATGTGTTTTGTAGAATCATGTAGATGGGTAGTATTCTTCTTCAGGACCACGAAAGGGTTAATACACTTTTTATCAAATGTATTTTATTACGTGAATGTACTAAACAGAGAAAAGAGATTTTTTCTCCTTTTTGTTATACATGTATGTAATGATTCACCATTTTAATTTTCTGTCCAGGGATTTTATTTAATTAATGATGATCTTGAACAATCTAAGACATCGTGTTATATACAATTTCTTTTGTTTACCTTCCTAACGGTACATATTATTTTAACTATAGCATTATCTCCTCAAGAGCTGCCACATTGGCATATTTTAAAGTAAGGTGATGAAGCATTACATCATCCAATTATTCTGAATAATCAGGGTAATCATTAACGGAAATTACACGATTCTCGAAGCTTTCGGGTGAGGAAACTATAAGAGCTGATATTTCCAGAACAAACAAATAATGTTTTACTAAATGTAGGTTTGTGTTTCCTTTTTTCCCTTTATTTGTGGGATCGTCAATAAAATGTCAAAGTAAATTAACATACCAAAGTGATGCTCCAATCTTCCAACGATTGTAGCAAGATATTTGTTATCTCAGTAAAATGCTTTAATTCCCGTAAAATCATCATAATATATGTGTATGTACAAAAAAAAATTCTGAAGAATTTTATTTCATTAAAAATTAAAACATTTACTTAGTTTTGTATAACAAGTTTGATATCAGGATAATCTTACACAACACACATAATTATTATCTCTCACAGAGAAGTGTCAGAAATGTAATTCTTAGAAACATTCTAAAACGAAAGAAAAAGCGAAATTTTATCAATTTACTTCATGTGCGAAAGGAAATGAACTAAAAAAACTGAGCACCAATATCCATAATTAATTATGGTAGGGGAAAATGCAATTCTGTTGCCGTAAATATATCAGTCATGAAATGAGAAGAGAAAGAAGGAAAGAAAGAAAAACACTAAAGGGCATATGTCAATAAAATTAAATCTATTAATGTAATCGTATAAACTATATTTTGAAGTAATAAGCTATATTCAGAAGTGATGTTAGATAATTAAATCATGTTGAATTCTTCAAACTGTTCACTTTTTGAAAATACTATTCCTGAATATGTTTTCATTAATACTTTTTTAAAAAGGTTTTTATTTCTTAATTTTTTTTTATAATTCTCATAATAACAGTTTATTATCTACTACAAATGAGAAGTAATACGAAAATTAAACTCACAAATTAATTGTGCTTTCGTAAAAATTTGCTATTAGAAATTTCTAACAATTATAGATTTAGATAAAATTTTTATCTCAGACGGTAGTTTGATAAAAATAACTTTTTCTGTGTTAAAACCTTTTCTATTGTCTACTTCTGAAAATATATTGAATTGAATATTTATTAAAAGATATAAAAGTATTTAAGTTCTCAGAGTGTTCTATCTTAATGTTCTCAGAAAAAAGACGCATGTTAATGAAGATAAATTTCAGCTAATTTATCTTCCATTAAGTGTATTTATTCTACGCTAAAAAGTAGTATGTTATAATGACTACAAAGTGAACATTTTAAAACGATCGTATTGGCTTTTTTTCTTTAGATAAACCAAGAAAGATTCAGCAAGGCGCCATCTAGTATAATTATTATGAAGTAATATTAGAATAATGGCCATTAATATTTCATTGCTCCTATTTTTCAGTCTATAAAACGTTTGAAGTATTTCTCCGAATTCTGCATTAATTTCTTGAAATGTATGTATTTTAAAAAATTACTTTCGATAATTATTAATATTATGGAGAGTTACAATTCTTAAAAGATTTTTCAATAAAAACTTACAGTCGTTTTTGTAATTATTAATAGAAAAATATACGTGGAATCACATGTAACATGTAAAATTTTTAAAAAAATATGAATTTTAACTAAGATAACGGTTTGATTAATATAATTTTATCACAAATAGAGTTTATTTAAATTATCATACTATTAAACAAAAACATATTTGAAATTTAAATAAAATTTCTCAGAAAAAAATGTTTTATTTCATTATTTAATATAATTAGGTATTTAAATAAGCTTTAGTTGTAGGAACGTAACAATTTTTCCACGAAAAAAATTATTCATTAAATTCCTAGATGAAAGAAAAAAAAGTGATTATTTATGCATGAAAAAATTTATCCTTAAGAAAATAAATATTTTTATATAGATACATCTATGAATAAAAATAAATTTCTTAAAAATATCACCGCCATAAATAACATATTAATCAAATTTAATCAGCTCATAGAATAAAACACACACACATCCGACAAACTAATATGAAATGATGCATATAAATCTTCTCAAGTATAAAATTAAATTTAAGGCGGTCTGCGGCTAATATAAAAGACTATGACCCAAATTCGAAATATTTTTTCAGATACAAAATTACTGTAAGACCCCGCTTAACGTGGGGTATACGTTCCATCAGAGTAAAGCGTAGTATGAAACAGCGTTAAACGAGGTTATCTCATCATGTAAATAATGGAGTTAGGGGAAGATGGGTAGAAAATTGGTCAGGTATTTTACCATTAAATTTATTAATTATGTGTTTTATAACAATAAAACAAAAATGTATTTTTTACAAATATAGAAACATAATAAATGGACATACATATAAAAATAAATAAAATTTCAAGTCAGTATGTTTATATTTCAAATCATACAGTATCTTCTGTATTTCCAATTTTCTGCATTTTTATCAAGAAGGCATATAATGTAATTTGCGTTTTCCTTATGCGCTCTGTAAGAAGTTGTTAGTAAGTGGATAAGGCATCCTTAAAGCCCCGTCTTGCCATTGAACTCCTGTCAAAGTTTGCTCCTGCTTTTTCTTGCTGCTTTATTTTCGTGTTTTTTATTATCACCCATGATAAAAACTAAAAATCATAATATTTGTCACTATAGCAATCATTATATTATATAAATTTATACTTACAATAACGTTAACGAATGTTTGAAAAGATAAAAATACCTTCGTATAACACCACTGGATAGAAGAAACACATATAAACTGCTTCGGATATCGGGAAGCCTACCACTGTGTGTAATTTCGGAGAATCCCACAATTCAAATAAAAAAGCGTTAAACCGAAACAGCGTTAAGAGGGTCTTACTATATTCAAACATTATACCGTAACGCTAAATTAGCTATCCCTTTATATGTGAAAAAAACTAATTATTTATGAAATATTTTGAAATTTTAAAAACGCTATGTTATAAACAAATGCATGAGTTACAATGTCATAACTTTTTATAAAAATTGAGCATTTTTTCTGTTCGAAAATGTGTTCCGCGTTAAGTTCCCGCTCTCTAACTGAAGGCGAATAATGAATAAAGATTGCAAAACGTTTGTGATTGGTTAGGAGTAAAATTATAAGATAATTGATTCAGAAAATAGTAATTATGTTTATGTACCGATATATTTTATTTCCTATTATATGGATGTAGGATCCAATAGTCCTCAAGATAACAACGCAGTCTTAGCGCGCAGGCGCAGCTAAGTGAAACAAAAACTGAAACTATGAGACTGTGAACTTTTAAGAGAAACAGCAGAGAGAACGAGAGAGGTGCGCGAGCAGGCGTTACCTTCTGCATATCATCGTCAAACTTATCTGTTAAAATAGCTACCTTTTTTAATTAATTTGTTTAATTTTAAAATAAATGTGAAGTAAGACAAACGTCTTGGACCCCTTGTTGTCTCCCACAAATTATGGGGGCTCGGCCGCGATCGATAAAATTTCGATTTTGAACCAAAGTCTGGACAATGAACGGCAGCGTCCGTGAAGGAGACGCTCCGCCATTTTTTGGAAACTTCGTTCAACCTGTGTAGAGGTTTGAACTCAGCATGAATACTCCGCCTGTGTAGAGGCCGGGATTGAAAAAATTTCGATTTTGATCAAAGTTTGGAACGTGAACAAAAGCCGTCCGTGGAGGAGACGCGCCGCCATTTTTCGAAAACTTCATTCAACCTGTGTAGAGGTTTGAACTCAGCATGAATACTCCGCCTGTGTAGAGGTTGGAACTGTTGAATAAAATAACCTGTGTAGAGGTGTATTTTTCAACGAACCATCGACAAATATTCCGCCTGTGTAGAGGTTGGAACCCATCGACGAAAATTCCGCCTGTGTAGAGGTTGGAACCACTCACATATAACCTGCGAAGAGGTGTCAATTCGAACAATTTCAACTATATTACCTGCGAAGAGGTGAAATCACAGTGGAATCGAAGCTTTTTTTAAATTATTGGATACATCGTACGTGCGAGCAACAAGGGAGCCAGAAAAAAAAAGGTAGGATCTTTTTCCATATTTTTCTAAAATGTATAAAAATGCTCTTAAAGAGGATCTAGACGGTACTGTGGAGAGTACGGACACCATAGCTAACCTAAAGACTAAAATTGAGAACAGTAGTACATTTGAAAGTGATCCAGATTTCGTTAAAACTTTAATTCAAAACTGTATAGATGAGAGAGTATCGCGAAACGAAAAGAAGGTAACTTTAGAAAAACAGAAAATTGAGCTCGCGGAACTTCAGTTTGCAAAATTAGAAAAAGAAATCGAACTTCAAACGGCTAAAAATAAAGCATTAAGTTTAAATACTGCAGCTAAAGTCGAAGATAAACAGTTCGAAACTAACATAGAAAATATGATAAAAAAGTATTAGGACTTTATCTCTTCCTGTTCCCACCAGATCTGAAAATTTTAATCTGTTCTTCCAATCATTAGAACGCGCATTTTTAACCAAGAAAAATAAATGACGAATATAAATCTGAAATTTTAATAAATCTTCTGGGCGAAAGAGCTCACAAAGTCTTATTGTATATTAAAGAAGAGGAATTAAATGACTATGAAAAACTAAAATCTATAGTACTCAGAGAATTCCAATTAACCCCTCGCGAGTGTTTAAACTCATTTAAAAATGCTGTAAAATCATCAGGCAAGACATACATCCAATTTGCTGCAAGATTGACGGCAAACTTCCAATATTATTGTTCGTTAAGAAAAGTTAATTCCTTTGAATCTCTACGTGATCTTATAATTTCTGATAAATTATTTGAAACTTTAAATAAGGAAACTGCAACTCATATTGGCATTCGAGAAGCAGAAGATTGGTTTAGGCCTATTGATTTAACTAAAGAGTGCGATATTTATATTTCATCTAGAAGCGGATCACATAAAGAAATTCCTATTACTTATGGATATACCCAAGACCCCTTTAAAAATAGATCACAAAACTTTAAACCAAAGATTAAAGAGAACTATCCCCAATATCTTGAAAGAGAAAATAAAAATTACTTTATATGCGGTGATTCATCTCATTGCGCAAGAGACTGTGAGAAGCGTTTTAAACCTAAAGAATCTAACGACCACATCCATAATAGAATAAACGTGAATACTTTGAAAATCGTGAGCGAAAAACAAAATAGCGATAAATTCGAACAATTTCAATACGTAAACATTTTTCTGGAAAATCAGCCCGTGACAGCCTTGATCGATTCAGGTTGCCAGATCCCAGTTTTAAATTCCTCACTAATTAGAGTGCAAACACCTTCCGAAGAAATAATAACATTAAGTTCATGTTTTGGCGAACAGCGTATGGTAGAATTAAACCGATAAATCTTTCTCTTAATCAACACTCTCCCGGTCTAAGTGTTCGAACGGCAATATCACCGACCTTGACCGAAGAAATTATTATACATCCCAGTGTATATGCTGAAATAAAGAAACTAGGCCACGCAAAGAGCGATGTTTTATTGAGTGAAAGTGGATCCTCTTTGAGTGCAGATTCTGGTGTTTCTTTTCCAAATGTTTCTGTTTCAAATGTGATAGAAAACTCTAGTTATGATTTGCCACATGTTAAAAACTTTAATACTAGAAATGATTTGAGTTCTCTAATTAAGAATTATAAATGTAATAAAATTAAAGTACTAAGTTAAAATTGAGTATTATAAGAGAAAATGTTCTGATATAATATTGTGTAAGAAAGTAAATGGTGCCATGAAAACGAGTTCCTTGAACTTCAACACCCTTCACCTATGAAGAGTAATCATCGACGGTTTTGCGTTGCTCCGAAAATCTTCCAGCCCCGGCAGAAAAGGAAACGAAGGAAAAAGAGAAATCGTTTTGAACACTCCAGAACTCTACAGAGGAAAATATCGATGCGTTCAACCAAAGATCAACTTGTTAAAAAAGACGCTCTTATGCCTGTGAAACACAATGTTTTCCTGTGGAACCTTCCGGATGTCGAAGATGTGCCTTGATGGAGAAACTGTCTTTCAGAAAATTAATATGTTAAATCTCTATGTATTTGTCGTAAGTCCTTGTCTGTGCCGTTTTTTTTGGTATATTTCACTCCTCTGGTCTCGATGGACCCGCTGCGGACAGCGTACAGTCAGGATAGCCGGATGTAGGATCCAATAGTCCTCAAGATAACAACGCAGTCTTCGCGCGCAGGCGCAGCTAAGTGAAACAAAAACTGAAACTATGAGACTGTGAACTTTAAGAGAAACAGCAGAGAGAACGAGAGAGGTGCGCGAGCAGGCGTTTCTTATCATCGTCAAACTTATCTGTTAAAATAGCTACCTAATTAATTTGTTTAATTTTAAAATAAATGTGAAGTAAGACAAACGTCTTGGACCCCTTGTTGTCTCCCACATGGATATTTTTTTTAAAAAAATAATTGTTTAAATTCTTTGCATATTGTTGGTACTTTTGACTGACTAACTTCGTATTATTTATATGTCATTGCGTACATCACATTTTAATGTATTTGTCATTTTCCACTGGCTGATTAAATTTTTTTGGTTATTTATACATTTGTAAATGAAACTAACTTAAATGTAGGCTCTCACCCAAAGCGTCTAACATAAGTTACCGTTTGCTTTTCTAAGATTTCTATAAAAGGGGGAAAAGGAAAAAATTCCTATCCAATATTCCTAATAGAATCGTAAACTAGATTTTGGTCGCATAAAATCAATTTAGATTCCTCTTTATCTTGCAAATGTATCGCAAGCAATCATGTAACTACTATTCAATCGATGTTTAAGAAAAATTACGATGTGTCTCGATTAAATAATAAAATAGTGTTGTCTATCAGAAATTTCTATTTAATCAATAGAATAAAACTTTCTTAAGTTTAAGATACACTGTGATACTTTTCATTTTCTATTCAATATTTTCAATTACTTAGAACTTCAAAATAGTTTAGTTTTTTTTGTTTAACATTTTATTTGTTTCATTGTTGCATTATTCAACACAACACTGAGTTAAATTCGAATTCATTCTGAAAAATTACAAAATTTCTTCCACAAAAAGTTGTTTTATGAATAAGTAGATTAAAAAAAATAATTGCTCATTAAAAACTTTATAGTTTGCTTTACCTTTTCACCAACCTTTAGAATTGCAACCACTTTTATTATAATAACTGTAGCTGACTGTCTTAAGCAGCAGATGCACCCTCAAGCGATCACGTATCTTCAGTAAGGGCCATGTGAGGAAAGAATGTGGTCGCTAAGAAAAACCATCGATGTTCTTTGATTATTATTTTTGTTAATGATAAGTGTTGCCTTTATGTAATTAATAAAATAATAAATAACTGTTAAGCTAAAATAACTTCATTGAACTCACAACCGCAAATCTACCACATGTAGTTCAATATTCAACGCTCATAATTTGCAGAATAAATATATTCTTATTTAGATATTTTGCCTTTTCCTGCAAGAAAACATTTTTTTTCAATGCTTATGCAAATAGATACAGAAAGCTTGTTTTTTAATGCATTGCAATCTTGCGTATGCATGCTCAAATATAATCACCGTTTATTATAGGTTAAACTACTTCAATGGATGTTCAAACACAATAATATTAATCACGCCTGCTTAAAACTAACATTGTTTATAATGTGCAATATTCTTCTTTTATTTTGTTATGAAAAATTAGTAGAATTTTGGATCTATTTTCTACATGTGAAAGCAGGGGAGTATTTCAAAAAATACTATCTAATACGTAAGTACCCTAAATGATATGAGTTAATCAGAATGGCGACATGAATCTTCAAGGTAGCATTTCGAATCGTACTCATGCAAATTCATGAGGCGTTGTCTACATAAAGAAAACTTACTTTTCACGAGTTTGAATGTAGACACTGTGTTTTGACCACCTGAATAATTCAGTTACATGATCTTTCATTTATTTCCGGTTATGTGTTTTATTTCCATATAATATTCAATTCTTCTAAACCTCCATCAATTTATTTGACGACGGCTAATACGGAAGATTCATTCGCGGAAATTTGTTTTCGTTTATGTGCGGAAAAAAATGACAACATTTGGCAACGATTTTTGATTTAGCGATGCCTTTTGATTGTTCAAAATTGGTCGATGGTAAAATACTCAAGTGCAAAAAACTTTTTAATTTCAAGGACATCATTTAAAAAAAATCAGTGAGAAAATCCCTTCAAAATTTCTAACTTTCAAAGAAGATTAAATATTAATATTTGGCATATATTTCACTTTTGTGTGAGTAATCTTATCATTTCAATGAAACATGACAATTATTTTCAGTGAATAGCTACTTCAAATAATATGTCTTGAGATATGGAAGAGACTTTATAATTAGTATTGAAATAATTCTTTAAAAATAAATGTGATTGACTAGATTATGTATATATATATATTTAAAAGGAATTGTAAATATATAAAGTATTCTGGTATATTAATCGAAAGTGAATATTTAACAAATATATTGCTTAAAATATTTATGAGCATTCTCATTCGTTCCAATTCCTGTGGTAGTAAAAACAGCTTCTCATTTTAGTTAGATATATTTCGTATAAGAGATTTATGTAAAAATGCTAAGCCAACACATTTTATGAGCTTAAATAAAACGTGTTACTTATATTATTTTTAATGGTCATTCTAACAAATACAAAGAATAAAAAATATTAGAAAGATTTAATAAGCAATAAAGAAAAACAATTATAAATAAAAACATACTTATATATGTATTTAACTCTTATTTGATCTAAAGTATTTTTCTGAGTAATTTAAAATATAAATAAACTACGTGATCATGGTAGAGGTAAACACTATACAATTTTAAAAATACTTGAATCGTTGCATAAGGGTTTTTTTCAGCCACAAAAAATATTTTTTTCATTTACAGAGGAATATGAATCACTATATACAATACGACATTTTGTCTCTTTGTTTGCCGTATAAGATTGTTAAAATTCGAAGTCTTCATTAAGAAACTTGTTTTTTATACACATGTATTTCTACCCATTTCTTAAAATTAAATTAGATTTTTATTTACTTCTTCTTACATCTCTTGATAAATTCATTAAAAGTACAATGGAAATTATATATGCATAAACTTCCTGTGAGTAAGGAAAATAATTAACCTTGGATTACACAAAATTAATTTAATTTGTTATTCATGTATATGTCAGATGGGAACAGTTTTCGATTGCAAAAGAAAAATTCTAGAAATACCTAATCTACCATTATGTTGCAATGTTTCTTTCCAGCAGCGAAGGAAATTACGAGAGTCGATTTTTTTTAAAATAGAATTCTTTATTTTTCTCTGCTTAGGAATGTAAATCGCGAGCATGTGAATCAAAATTACACAAGATTATTTCTACACTTTTTAGTTGTACTTTAAGTTTGGATAAAAATAATAAATTTCATAATTTAACAAATAATATATTTTTAGTTCTGACTTTAGAAAGGTTACGATTAATTAATTCTCTTTCTTGCTCCCTCACTAATTTTTAAAAAGTCTTAGGGGTGTTTAATTTCTTTTGAGGTCTGAAAATATAAACACTTTTCAAACAGGTATAATTCTTTTAAATTTAAATTAAATAATTCGAATATTTTACACATTATTTACAAAGGAATGAGGATTCAGAAAAGTATAAAATGTTTTAAATATAGTCATAATTTTAAAAAATTATAAGCATATGAATATAAGAAATTTTTCTACAAGAAATATTTATTAGGTTTTAAGTCGCGCATGCTATTTTGTAAAATAGTATATTTAATTACTAGCTATAAGTTGATTTATAAACTTAAATGTATCCTTATTACACTGTAGCGATTTTTATATAAATAGAACAAAAACTTACATATTTTAATAAATAAAAAATACATTTAAAAAAAATATTTAAAAAATTGCAATATTTTGCAAATATTTTGGAATACAAAAGATATATAATACTAAAATTAGGTAGGGTTTAAAGAGTATGATGCATGTTGTAATTCTATCAAGTTTTATACATCAGGGACCACTATTTAAGAAAATAGCGTGCGTAACGCAAAAAAAATGCTTAATATCAATTATAGAATTTTCATATGCTTATGATTTTTAAAATTATTATTATATTTTAAGCATTTTATATTTTTCTGAAGCCTCATTCTTTTATACATAATGTGTAAAAGATTCGTATAATTTAATTAAAATTAAAAAGAATTATACCAGTTTGAAAATTGTTTATATTTTCAGACCTCTAGAGAAATTTAACACCCTTGAGACCCAGTACTACTGACTGGTTTAGCTAGTCCTAAGTGCCCCCTGTAGCTATCTTCTTTTGGGACCCTTTTTCGGAAATTTACACCAATAAGACTTATTTGGAAGTGTCGAAATATTACATTTGTTGGGGCCCATGTAGCTTAGGGGCCCCGTATCATTGATGCGGCTAATAAGGCTTTAGCTACGCCTCTGGCACTACTAGATTATAGATTGTTACAAATTCCTCAGGAATGGATTTAAGGTATTAGTTTAAGGTTTCAAGGACATGATGAAAATTAATTAAATGTGTATTAGTAAGTTAATAATCTGAAAAGATGGTATTCTCACAATCAATTTTTCGAAACACTATTCTCTCCAGTTTTAAAAAAAAAGGTTTCAAATTGTAATGGGAAAATGATGAGAAAATGAATATTTGTTGAATATTGCGTTGAATATTTGTAATAAATGTACTGTATCAAAGATTATTCACAAACACCAGAAAAGCATTTGTTTTTTTAATTAATTAGAATGTATAACAAAAGACTCCTTAACCAGTTTTACTTATCTTAGTTTACCAGTACTTATTATCCAGTACTTTACTTATCTTACCAGTTTACTTAAAACAACAATTTGTGAACCAAAACTGGAATAAAAGTAATCAGAAGTGGGATAAATATATTTCTATAGTTATTGATAAGGGTCATAGGGCACATAAATTAACGAAATTTAAATTAACCGAAGAAAAGGAGTACTTTGTTTACTGCATCCCTCCCTTTTTTGTGAGAAAAGAATATAATAAATTCATCACTATCTCTATCTCTCTCTTTCTCTCTCTCTCTCTCTCTATATATATATATATATATATATATATATATTACTACATTTAATTTCATCACCCAAAATTACAAAATTGACTGGAAGCATAGGGACATTTTAATTAAAAAAATTAAATAAGAACTAAAAATAAAGGAAGAAAAATAACATTTAAATATTGTGAGTATTTAGAGGACAAAGAATAACAATGGCATTATCTTATCCGGAAGTTCTATTTTACTTTTCTCTTCATTTGTCATTAAATTCTGCTTATGAATATAATCTTTTTCTAGTTCATAAGTTAGAAAGAAAAAATTATAAATTTATTTCTAAGCATCTCTTTTGAAAAGCAAGCAAGTAATCGTCACATATGTTACAAAGTTATTATTGAAAAGAAAATATTTAGCAGCAAAACATTTTTTACATGTTCTTCAAGGTTAGAATACATATATATGCAAATAAACAGATGTAAAAATTAGTCTCTAAATATAAATCTTATTTTCCCCGAATTTATTAT
This sequence comes from Trichonephila clavipes, assembly GCA_019973935.1. Classification (NCBI taxonomy): domain Eukaryota; kingdom Metazoa; phylum Arthropoda; class Arachnida; order Araneae; family Nephilidae; genus Trichonephila; species Trichonephila clavipes. The sequence continues at coordinate 136,040 of BMAU01005313.1, read as the reverse complement.
TTAATTTTCCATATAAATTTAATGTTATTAAAGTTAATAAAAATTAGAAAAAAAAAGCCCAAAGTTTATATTTCAAAACATTTCATCTCTTTAAGACAATTAAGTATTCATCACACACTTGTTATTCACACAAATATAAATTGCTGCTAACGTTTTTTTTTTTTCCAGATGTTCTCCAAGGTTTGAAAAGGTATATGCAAATAAACAGATGCAAGGATCTGTCTGTAAAAACGAAAATAAATGTTATGTTTCCCAGAGGCTTATTTGCCAACAAAGAATGCAAATAAATTCCGCCAGGGAAAGAAAAACAACCGCAAATACGAAGATTATCCTGGAGAGGTAAAACACGTGTCGAAAAGATTCAAAATAACGATCTCATGCTGCCGTATCCCGCTCAGAAAGCAAAATTAAATACGCACGATTCTTACCACCTGTTGGTAAAGATTACGGAAATCGTTCTACAGTACCCACCCTCTCATTTGCGCATTCGTCTATACGCCCACGCACAGGACGCACGCATAGAGTGCAAGAAAATTCTGCACTGGATTCTGTGAAATGTCTTCGAAGAATCGACAGCTCATTTTCATACCGATAATAAAATGAAGACAGCACCGCAACCTGGGCAAACAAGCGTGATATATTCACTCTCATTGACTTGCATAGGTGAAGCCGTTTCCAGTTCTAAATATAGAGATGCTATTGTAGTGACTGGTTTATTTAACGGCAGGTGCGTTCTAAAGAAGTCTCACATATTCGATCGCAAACACTGAGGTCGAAGCAAAGTATTAAAAAATGTTTTATGTCATTGTTCTTTCTCTCGGGTTTAGAGCTGCTTCTGAAGCTGCGAAATGCTTGACATGAAATGTCTTGTAGCCGTACATTCCTGCGTTTTTTAGCATTACATTTAAGGTATCCGAACAAGTTAGGAACACTTAAAAAACAGCATGCTAAAAATTTATAAATGTTTTTTAGTAATCAATACCAATAAATACTAACATTTGACTAACCATATTTTTTTAAAAATATCTAAATTTTACAAAAATCACAGTTATAAGTGTAATTTTAGCGATATTTTTGGAAAATTTCAAAGCAAATAAGAAAGAAAGTAATACACTTATATCAATGAAAGTATTAAAAAACAAGTGTTAATTAACAAGTTAGATACATCTATCTAGAAAGTGCACTAAAATTTTAATGTTCTATTAAAATTTAAAAATTTTAGAGCTGATCGAGTAAGTGTTTTAAAAAATGTCATTCTGTACGAGACAATTATTTTAGTAATAGGCCATAATTCAAAAAATATTCATATAATAAGAAATATTAGTACGTTCCCTAGAAAAAAATATAAATATCAGGTTCAAAAAGTTTTATAGAAATGTATTCGTAATATTTTGAGTTATTTGACACGCCATGATAGATATTCAAAATATCTCACTGTGAGTTCAGATAACTCAAAATATTACGAGTATATTTCTATATTGTGTATTTAATCTATCAGAAAAAATGGGCATTTAAATTAAAATGCCTATTTCTTATAAATTAAAGACCCAGTTCCGGTTTTCTAATTTTGTAAAATTGATTGCAACTTGGTCTGTATGTAGCGCAGAAATGAAACAAAGCATGATTTCTAAAGCCAAAGATTGCTCTCCACTATTAAGAAACATAAAAAAACAATTAATAAGGGTTTTGACCGACTTTGATCTTTTCAACATGTTCAGTTACCTTAATACGCCAAAAATAGAAGCGTGAAAAGCTTTTCAGTTCTGGAAAGGATTTTTAATAAATCATATTATAGAAAAACGTAGAATAAAAAAAATAAATGATAAAAAGTAAAATCTGTACAATCCTGGGGTGGGAAATTGTTTTGGGTCTAAGAACTCATTGTGAAAGCAGAGAATATAGGAAAACCGCACTTTTTGAAACAGTTTGCATTCAGATCTGCATCTCAGAAAAAGTAAAAATTGTACCACAAAAATCGATAAATACACAGTGAAAATCGTTTGACACGAAACTGAGGGGGCTGAAATATTGTTTGCTGTGAAAAAAAAAGTATATATTCAACACAAATTAAGTTTATTAAAGTATATTTTATTTAAACATATATTTATATATGCCTGTATTTAATAAAAAGAACCCCAATGAAATAGAAACACTTACAAGAACTTAATAAAATTTAATACGAAATTTTTAAAATTTTAAAAAACAAAACACTTATTGGGTTATTGGAAAATAATTTGATATTTATCTTCGCATTGTCTTTTCTAGCATCAAATTGTTCGATCTCGTTTATTTTGTTATTCATTTCACCGTTGGAAGGTGCATCTAAATAACGGAGCATACTCTTTTCACGATGTTTCTCATTTCAGCTGACGTGGGAACAGGAACTGCATATTCATTTCATTTTCGCCGTGAGAACCTATAGTATCTGTTACGTTTTGTGAGCGTTGAACAAACTGCAAAATAGCTTTTTCTGCCGTAATTAGGGCTATTCGCACATTAACTTCATTTGCTGCAATGAATTCTTCCGATCAAACAGTAGGACAGTCGGAAAATTCAGAAACTTTGTTAAACATTTCATTAAGTGTCTAGTGTTTTTGGTATTTTGTTCATTCCCAGAAGGGAAATTCTTTCGTGTTAAAAGATTTTCAATTCGTGTTAAGAGATTTTTTCAATTCGAGTTAAGAGAGAAAAAAATGCAAGAAAATACATAGTAGTTTGTTGGGACTGTTGTATTACTTCGTATTAACCGACATTTCGTCTTCCGCGCTTTCGCATTAAACGTATTTCAATGTATAAATCAGTGCTTCTCAAACTTTCACTATTTGCGACCCAATATTCAGTCATAATTTTCATCGCGCCCCCCTTCCATACAATAATATATTGAATTCAATAACACTATACTTTGACTCTAAAGCTACAACACAATTTCAATTTCAAGTGCCACCGACGTATATAAACGACTCACTCAACCAAAATTATTGCCCCGGACATTTATATACGTCTTTCCGAAGTACGATCTTTTCTGTGCACTGCTATCCATAAAATTATTCCGAAGGCCTTGAAATGCAATAAAAAGACATTGACGGTGTTTGTGAAGGATTTACTTATTTCATATAGAATGTGCTTATTTATTCCTTCTCCCCAAAATATCACATACGCTGGTCTACAAGGAAAACGGTGGCTTTGGGAAAGGATTCGAGTAACTTTTAACTGGCAGTCAAGGGATTAATTATCAAGATAAATGCTAATTTTTGTATTTAATTTTTTTGTATGACAAGCCCATGAGGTCATTGGTAATTTTTAAACTTGTTCTTTCTTTAGTATTGTTAAATTAATTATGAAATACATGGTGCAGTACTGATACTTTTATAAGTGTATTATATCAGTGTAAATGTGTATTTTTTTAATATGTCAGAATGTATTTTTTTGCCCCATAAATTAATAATTTTCTAAAATAATCTTTTGTTTTTGACTTTTTAATATGTTCGCGCCCCCCGTAAAGTTATCACGCCCCCTAGGAGGGAGCGCCCCACAGTTTGCGAAATGCTAGTGCGTCGGTGTGATAGCTATATGAACCTGTACCAACATCACGCGAAGACGATACTTTTGGCGTGATCGGTTAAGTACTCGCATTTTCATTCGGAACGGAAGGTACCCAGAACGAACCTTCCTTCACTGGTATAAATTAAATAAAATATATATGGTGGCAGTTGTATTCAATTGATATATTTACTATCCTAATTTTATAACTACAACTGCGATTACATTTTATTTAAAAATCAGTTTAACAAGACAAATGTTCCTCCTATCACACTTTTCTACAATTTTTTTCTTAAAATTAGGCGTGAGATTGCTTGTTAAGTTCTCATCACAGCCCGCAAGTTAATGTCAGCCATCTTGCATCTGTACTTATTCTTGTTGCTCTTCTTACAAGGAAAACTTTGCTCACAAATATGTGTGAGATTTTCTGGTTTCCAGAGATTTCTAAATATAGAGAGCATTTTCTGTATACTTGGTTTTCTGTCTACCTTAGGGTGCCGCAAAAAAAAACTCTTTTAGCAGACTGCAACTTGCTCGCGGGCAGCTATTCGCCCACCCTTGATGTAATTGAATGACATCAGTAGTTGCGATCCATTTGTGTGAAAGGGGAAAAAAATATAAATTAATAGTTATAACTATCGCATCCCAGCTTTTATTGACGATATCTCAGTTTTGCAGTTACAGCTATTTCCAAAGTTCAAATTCGTGAGCGTGAGTAGTGTTAAAAATATACAAATATAATTTTCAGTTAAAAAAAATTCTTATATTAAACCGTTTGTATTAGATTATATTCATACATAATGATCTTAAGATGGATATAAACTGCCCAAATCTTTATTCGGATATTACTGATAAATAAAGATTTTTGTAAATTGATCTTCTCAAAGACAAAATTCGTTTTTGTAAATCTATTTTTTTAAAAAAAATACTTTTTTCAAAATTAATAAAAGTAGCTAGGAAATATTAATATATTTTCAAAAATCTGTTCATACGTAAGATACTAACTTTTAAGGATTTTTCAAAAATAAACAAAAATTACAATTTCACGGAAGAACTAGAATACAAACACAGTCTTTAACTAACACGAAAGGCTGAGACCAGGAGTGGACAAATAATGGCCTACCAAGAGTTTTTTTGCCCTCACCGAGACAGCCAGAAAACCAAATATATGTCGCAGGGAAATGATTAAATCAGGGATTTCATCAAATCCCTAAGGCAGATGATCAAATTCACTCAAGATGTTAAAATAACGTCTCTTTGATGTCATTTCTCTGATTTAAGTAAGAGATTTGATCAAATTCCCGAACTGTTTTAGTGAAATGATGAAATAAAGAAGTCAGCATTTGTAGAACTTTGTTTTCGCTTATTACCATTCCCTTTTACCGTCCCTCTCTTTTCGTCCGTGTCAGGCAGAGCGTGACGTGAGTTGACGTGATGTACCTCAACGAATTGACCTAAATATAATTTTTTAGTTTTATTTAGTCATATTCTCTCTGCATTATTATCTGTCGATTGATGTACCATTTTTGTTTGCCTAAAAATTAAAAACTGGATAAAACTTCAATTGAAAAATGTAAGCAAATAAATTAGGTAATTTGACCACGCCCGCTTTATATATAAAAGAAAAGCTTTTTAAAAAAGGGAAATAATAACTAAAAAAAGTTGTTCCAAATAAAGCAGAACATTTCCGAAGTACTTACTACATTAATGTATAATTTTTAAAAAAAATGTTTGAAATTTTTCTACAAATATCCTTTTTTTTTTTCAAAAAAAGTACCAGCTTTATTATCTAATTATTTTGGTAATTAATTTCGAATAATTTGTAATTCAATGATTATTGTTTTATTAATTACTTGTAATAATGCACCATATTTGCTAAATAAACCCTTTTAAACTCTTGACAATATTATTTCATCATTTCATTGAAAGAGGTTAGGGATTTGATCCTTAGGGATTTGATGAAATCCCTGATTTAATAATTTTTCTGCGACATATATATCGAGAGAGACCAATTACAATTTAGAAGCCGAAAGGTACAGAAAGAGATTTATGTATTTTAGTTTCCTATGATTTCCTTATGCTCAAGGTTTAAAATTAGCATCAGTTATATTCCATCTTGTTCTACGGTATTAATATATTTCGCAAAATTCAATAGATTTCGAAGCTCCAAAGAACACACTGAAAGACCTATGTCACTTGCTGCCCGAGAAAAATTTGAACAGCATTTGAAAAATGTCAATCAATGACAATTCTACAGCAGTATCTACAATATGATACACAAGGAACTTAATAATCCATTCGCCATTTTAAGTTGTTTCGTGAATACAATTATTCATGAAGAACTAACTGCATGTAAATAATTTTCCGTCGGGTCCTCATAATTTAATAGATCCCCAAAAAGAAAAGCTTGTCAGAGTCAGTGAAGAAATCCTTCAATTATTTAATAATTATAAATACTATGCTATCTCTAAAATCATAGCCGGTCATAATGTAACTAGCACAGTGTTTCTCGAACTGTTGGGCGCGCCCCACTAGGGGGGAGCGAGCATATGAAAAAGTCGAGAATAAAATATTATTTAAAAAAGTTATAAAAATTTATTTAAAGGAAGCAAAACATAACACATTCTGACATAAAATATGTACACGTCGCACCTTTATTGTTATCTGTTCCAATTTAAAAAATTAGAAAAGAAAAGCAACATCATACTTTTCTTATTACTTAAAAGTATATATAATTTACTTATTATTTGAAATTTATTATTTGAATTATAAGTATTTATTATTTGAAAGTAAAATATACAAAATCTAATATTTATCGATAATTTGAGTGGTTTATAATTAAGATAGAATTGTAGTTTTAGCATAAAAGTGTACATTATTATTTCATTCAATGCACTGTTATTGTATGGGGGGCGAAGAAAATTATGATTGAAAATTGAGCCGCAAGTATTGAAACTTTGAGAAGCACTGAACTACCCTACTATTTTTTTTGTTGTTATTAATTTTTGTTTATTTATTTATATATTGTATTTTAACAGGTCAAGTATAAATCTTTGAACATGATCCCTATTCAAAAACAGTGAAAAAATAATGTATGTCATTTCCTTTAAAGCTGTTTTCGTCATATGTGTACAACAGTGTGGACCTAACGCGGAGCAAATTTTCGGACAAAAAAAATGTCTCAATTTTTGTAAAAAATTGTGACATTGTAACTCATGCATTTGTTTATAATATAGTGTTTTTAAAATTTCAAAATATTTCATAAATAATCAGTTTTCCCTTATAACATATAAAAGGATAACTCATTTAACATTACAGTATAGGAGAAAAAATGCGCAACGCATTTTATAAAAGAAAATGTGTCGACTCGGATAAAAATGTGCACTATGATAAAATAAGTCATTCTCTACAGGATAGTGAATTTAAAATATAATATTAATGTTTGAGTACTTTTATATCTCAAAACATATTACGAATTGGGGTCATATTCTTTAACATTATCCGAAGGCAGCCTTAAAAGCACGTGACTTGAAAGCCATTAAGCAAGAGAATGAAATATTATACAGCTGTTAACCATTAAGTACTTTCCACAAATACTTTAATAAGTGAATATTGAAAAACTCAAGTTTCGTCATTATAATTCCTATTCTTATTCAACAAGATTGACAGCTGAATTTCTTGATTCGAAACACATGAAACTGACAAGGCATCCTCCTTATTCGTTTCATTTAGATATGTAAAATTTTAGATATTTTTGATCCTAAAATATAACTTTCTAATTTCTATAATAATGAAGCTATAAAAGCAGTTTTCATATTTTTATTCTAACAAAAGAAAAGCTTGAAGTATTTATAGCTTGTAAAATTCGTCTGTAGAATAGCAATGATGTCGTTGGTAAAACTACCTTGAACTTTTTTAAAATTCATAAGTTTAACTTAACATTTTGTTGTATCTCAAAAACAACTCCTAAATAACTGAAATTTTTTTGGAAAAAAAAAAGAAAAGTTCTTGTTAAACTAAATTCATGTAAATAAAAATTATATCCGTGTATTTAAATGATAATGTTATAATAGTATATGGAGATGATCGAGACGATACAACTCCGTGTAAAAAAACAAGAAAAGTTTAAATGATAATGTTCTAATAGTATATGGAGATATGTAGACGATAACAACTCTGAAATGACGATAACAACTCTAATACTAGTTGAGTATAACTGAAATGGTTTGGAAAAAATAACAACTCCTAAATAACTGAAATGGTTTGGAAAAAAAACAAGAAAAGTTCTTGTTAAACTAAATTACAACCCGTCTAATACTAGTTGAGTATAACTCTAATTCTACATTCGTGTATTTAAATGATTATGTTATAATAGTATATGGAGATGTATCTATGAGACGATAACAACTCCTAAATAACTGACATGGTTTGGAAAAAAAACAAGAAAAGTTCTTGTTAAACTAAATTACAACCCGTCTAATACTAGTTCTTGTGTTTAAATGATAATGTTATAATTACAACCCGTCTAATACTAGTTGAGTATAACTCTAATTCTACATTCGTGTATTTAAATGATTATGTTCTAATAGTATATGGACATGTATTTTATTTTTTTTCTCAACCCTTCTAATACTAGTTGAGTGAGAAAAAAGTACTGTTTTTTTATTTTTTTTCTCTGTTTTTGCTTGTCCATAAAAAAGTTCTGATAATAAACTTTGAGTGACGTATCTGACAGCTCTATAAAAAAACACATCAGACATTTTTAACACAGAATCATTGTCTGTACAACAAATTTATTATTATTATTCATCGCATGTTTTATTTCAATACGAGAAGCCACCTTGCATGCAATTCATTTTATTTACTTTTTTTACTATATTAGTTATTTAGTGTTTAATATTGTATCTTTTTCTGTTTATGAACATTGCTTTTACGTTAAAAGTAAAAAAAAAATAGTATCAGAAAGGAATTAACAATAACATTTACGTGTAGATCAGGGTCCTTTTCTATCAACAGTTCAATATGCCAGATGTATATCAGCGAGCTCAGCGCTCGTGTAACGTTCTATTCTACTACCACTCTGTCGGCAGGTGACATGGAATTTCATAATTAACGCGACAGCAGAAAACGCGCGTGCGCATGCTCCATCATATGATGTTTATGGCTTACATAGAGCCATTTATCGCACATTACAATTAAAGACTTCCTAGCATTTTTGCTGCATAAGAATAATAAGCATGTTTTCTCCTTTTCTTCATGTCCTGTCTTTCTTGTGTTTTGAGTCGTCACTACAGTACTAAGAAAACGTTTCGAACCATGCATTTCTATGTGGTTTCCCATCGTCTAGGTTTACTCTAAAGTTTTGAATCACCCTGTTTATCCACACAATCATTTAACTTTTTAGAACTTAAAATCTTGCTTATTCGAACATATTAATATGGAATTGAACTTTTCACGAGGCGCAATGGAAGACCTTAATGGTCATGGGCCGAACCGTGTCTGACGTTGTCAAGTCGCGGGTTCCAGTCATGAAGCCACTGAATACCCGCCGTGTTGAGGAGTGATGCACATTAAATCTGTAAAGACTCAAAGGTCTCCACCTTCGTTGAAGTGGAGGGGAAGTTGAAAGAAGGGAGTGCCGTTTGAGGTGTTGTTCTCGTCACAGAAAAGTGGTTCGAAATTACGAGGTTCGTCGCAAATAGCCTTCAAGTTGCTTTAGAGCGCGGTCATTTTTTTTTTTTTTTTTTTGCAGAAGGAAATGTCAAACTGAAATGGATGGGTAAGATTTAATTAAAACGAATTACATAAAAATGTGATTAAATTGAACAAGTAATATAGCTAAAGCTTTTATTCTGTACACTTTTCCCACACAACTTTTAAGTTTTAATAGAAAAACATTTTCCATAGATCGGTAGGAATCTCATTTAATTTTGGCACCTCAGGAATTAAGATAACTTCATAAACAAAAGCAAGTCAGCCAAAACATTCAATATTACTGCTTTCGTTGTTTGAATGGGCTCATTGTGATATTTAGTACGCCAGATATATATTGTGAAAAACTCTAATGGAGCATGAAAAACAGGTCAAGCACGAACTTTTTTGTTAGAATTTCTTGCGTTTTTTATTTGTTCTTTGTGATTCCATGTTCTTGCATTTTTATCGAATTCAGCACATATATTTTGTTTTTTTCCCTAACATTCAGACTTTTCAAAACTGAATATTTTCAGTTCACTCCTGATGCAAATAAAACATGTGAAATTTTGGAAGATAAAGAAAGACCATATATGGCAAAGAACACAAGAATACATATGATCATGTTTAAGATTAATATTATTCTTGCTTTTAAAAGTAAAGACTAAAACAACCGCAGTTGGAAAATAAATCATTCAAAGCAAAATGTTATTACATTGATAAAACAACAAGCAATGGAAAGAACAAACAATACTAAAGTAATATATTGTATATATACTTCATGGATTCCTGATGGTTTATTTATGCAAGGAACTTTTAAAACAATAATAGTTAATTAAATACGTTTAAAAACAGTGGGTTGTAAAAAGAGCATTTAACTCTGCACTGGCAGATTCCTCGTTGTTTGTAGATAAAAAAAATATCGAAAGAATTGTACTTGTACGATTCATAATTTACGAGAAAAATATGGTAAATGATGATGAATGAATGATGGTTCATGATAGGCACCGGAACATTTCTGCACTCCTGTATATGATTGACTGGATGTGACATATCCTGCCCACTGTATCGTGAATGTGGGGCTTTTCTATGTCCACCACGATCAACACATCTCATACTGTTGCATTTTTTCCTGTTGGGCAGTTTCAAGAAATTTGTATATAGAGACGTAATGACATTTCAAACGGACTTAGTTACTCGTCTGCATGCTACCTGTACGAAGTACAGGTAGCATGCAGATTCCTGTACACCGCGCTGCTGCACCATGTGCACTTCAGGCACGCTCAAGTCTACCATGATATGTTCAGCAGACACTTTGAGCATCTCTCTTTTTAAAATTGGCAAATACTCCTATTGGCGTTTCCAATACGGTGTTTTTTCCAGCTGTGACGTCATACTTATTTTTCGTTGTTTTCTCGTAAACTTTGGATCGCACAGGAAACACATTCTTTCTATATTTTTTAAGTGCACCCAACGAAAAATCTGACTGTACAGAGTTTGGGCGTTATTTTGGGGACACCCTTTCACGAACAACAAAACGCTATCTGTCACAAGAAAACTAATATTCGAACTTTTCTCAATATTCTAAAAGCAATGCAATGATACTTCGATTAACGACATACTTAAGTAACGAATCGCCATAAGTCAAAGAAAAAAAATGCTTGGGGCAGCCACGAAGGTTTTGTCTTCGACATTTTATAATATTTGCAAAACATTCATACTTATGTCATTTATGTTTTTACACACGATTTTTATAAAGTGGTTACTTGCTTTCTATCAACGTGTATATCGCTTCGTGTTGTATGTTGTGTGTTCACCATATTTCTTGTTTTAGTTTCACATCCCCAGGGTTACTCATAATTCTTGCTGGGTATTCAAAGAGTTATAATAAAAACAACACAACACTAATACAGCAAAAAGAACATTTTAGATAATAAAGAAACAATTCAAGATTTATTTACATATTTAATAGGTTTTCAATGTGTGAAACCTTGGTTATATACGGTACACATCAGTTCAATAGTCCAATTTATGCCATACTCTGCTGAGCATGGTACTATCAACGTTATTTCCAGCACGTGTTATCCTTCCCGAGATATTCGAAAACTTGGTCTTTCACATAAGACCAAGTTTTAGTTCTTCCTTTGCCTTGTGATTAACAGAACTACATGAAAGAATGAAGGTATTCTTGAAAAACGTACCTTCGTGGTGCTTAGTTTCATGACCTATAGTTTCAGCATGCCAACATCCAAAACACAAACTACATATATATATATATATATATATATATATATATATATATATATATATATATATATATATATATATATATATATATATATATTTAAATATATAAAATCAATCAATTGAAAAATTGAATTATATGAATCTTATAATACTAAATCCCATTTCAAAATATCAATGGTGAATATAAAGATAAAATTCCATTGTTTTCAAACAAAATTAAAAAATTATAAAATAAAATAAAAATTTATAAAATATCCAAGTGCAATCTCGGACTTAGGACCGATAAGTGGGATTAAACTAGTTTGATGGCGCCAACCTTCCCCCTATTGCAACTTGGTAAATTAATTGGAAAATATCCAAATTTCAAAAATTTTTAAAAATTAAAAAGTTAAAATTAAACCATTATACTTGAAAAATTAAAAGTTAAAAATTAAACCATTATACTTGAAAAAATTAAACTATTCGCCATCGCATTCTGAGAGATATTACAACATTAAAACATTAAAATTTAAAAACAATTTAGTGCATAATATAGGTGATCCATCAAACGCCCAAGATGATGCACCCATCTTTAAAATAGTTGTATAGGTAGAAAAAATAGTTGTATATGTATAAAAAATATTTGAGATCCGAAAGTTCAAATTAAAAAATATTTGAAATCCGAAAGTTCAATATTAAAAAATATCTAAAATCAAAAATTTCAAACTAAAAATCCGAAAGTTCAAATTAAAATTTCTAAAAACCGAATGTTCAAATTAAAAACACAGTATATTCACAAATGAAAAGTGTAAATCATTAAAAACTCACCAAAGAGTATACAAACAAGAATATAATCCATATCTTATAACACAACTTTTCATATTTAATATATCAATTACCACATCCATATTTTGCTCATAACATCTACCAATGCCATGTCAATCCAAACGATTCATGATCTAACACTAGAGTTTGACCACTTGGCATTAGAAGCAAACCAGACCGCATGTAAAAAACTTGCTTGATTGGTCATAAGCATTTGATTGGTCTTAAATGTGTGATTGGACATAAATGTTTAACTGGTCATAAATAATTTTAAACTGTAGTCGTGTAAATATTGGTCTGTGTGTATTAAAATGTATCCTGTGTGTGGAATGCACAAATACTTCACAGCTGGACCACTAACAAGCTGAGTTTGTGGACCTAATGTTGTGTGGTGGATTTGTGCATTTACGAGTTTAAAAATATTATTTTTAAGAAATATTTCTGATCTATATATTTTCTCAGGAAGTTGATGGGATAATCATTCTGTATGCAACACAATATAAATTTCTGGATATTCTTGAATTTATCAATATTGTGCGTAGTTAAATTATTATTTCTCATCAGAAAATTTAAAATTATATTTCTAAATACTGATATATGTAGACAACTATTGATAATTGGTATCTTTATGACATTGAATTTAGATGCTTCCCTTTTATCATATATATCACTGTATAATTTGTTGTCAATAATAGTTAAATCTAAATCTAAAAATTCAACTTTGTTTGAGTTAAAATTCATCTGTATTAATTTTAGGTATTCCGGATAAAAATTAATGCTAGGTTTAAATTCCCTATCATGAGCTATAACAATTAAATCATCTATGTATCTTAATAACAGACTATGTCATCTATGTATCTCTGTATATAGTATATATATTTATATACTATATATATAGTATATAAATACATATGTATAGTATATATATACATACAAATGTATATGCTATGGCGCTTCTGTAGCGATTTTATGTGAGCTAAGATTAAAAAAAATCATTGAAAAATACACCCGTAATAAAAAGGGCGTACTGGTATCCCGGAGATTGGTTAATGTAATATTAAAACCTGGACGTTAACTGATAAAAAAAGAGAACTATTTGTTACCAAATTGTAAAAGAAAAAAATACTCAGGAAGAATAAATTTTTCTCGGAAAGAATTCTTTAAATGTGTCGTAAACTGTCTTGAACGTCTTGTAAATTGAGCCGCTGGAGTAGTGATAGCTTACGTTCTATATAACCTTCAAGCCACATTTCGCGATGCAAAAACGCAGTGTCTAATGATTTCATTTCTAAAAAAAATTCTGTGCTTATAACATATATGTAAAAAGAAAAAAATTCTTCCTGAAATAGTTTCCAATTATTTATATATTTTTAATATCTAAAAACTTATAAATTAAACACAGAATATAAATTACGACTTAAACTTTGAAGCCATCAACATAATGATTGGGTTAAATTGTTCTTATCAAGAGTCAATTCATCGGATCAAAGGCAAAGGTTGATAAACAAGATTCTTTTTCATCATTATTTGGCAATAAAAACACAATATTTACCTCACGTTTCAAAAGATAATTTACTTGAAAGGAATATCAATTTGTTTGCGAAAGAGGTAGGTACAATGTTTTCCCAGTATGTAATATACATGACATTTTTTATTACCATTCTTGAGTTTATTAAAAAGAAATGAATACAATTATGAGCTAAATTAAACGACTAATTCTGAAAGAAGACATTTTATTGGCTTCACGATTATATAAATAAATTTCCCAAAAGCAGAGTTCTAAAATAAATCATCTGGATCTTCTCCGATGGAGTGCTTAAGAAAAGAAATTATTTTCACTTTTATAATTAAAAGTGAAGTGATTAATATGCTACTGTGTAGTTTCTTTAAGATATTGATCAATAATACAACATTAATTTTGTAAAGATACAACGTTGAAGGTCAAAAATATGCGCATGAAATGTTATTCATCTGTTTGTATTAACATTGTAAAAAGACAAAATAAAAATATGTTTGTTCCAATTTTTTAATTGCAATTAAACAGTTGATTCTGAATTTAATATATATTTCTGATTTGTAGGACACATCAGCAAATATAAGTTTTAGAATACATTTTATATCGTGGATAATCAGTTTTAATTATATTGTTTGGTTCGTGAAAATTCAGTATTTAATACGTTCTCAAATAAATACTGTACAATTTAATTTTTTTTTACCTATGGTTTCTAGCTAAATTTGTTTCTTCCTTTGTTTTAGCAATCCTTTGGTGCAGTTCGCTTACATTTTCGATTGGTTTAAAAGAAGTTTGAAGGCAAACACACACTTCGTGCACTACACGGTTCAATGTCACGGAGGGTGTCAATTTTCCACATCTTCAAAAATATTCTTTCATCACTTAACTAAGTGATATGGAATCGCTTTTATTTTTTCCAGAATTGATGTGACCCCATCTCTATCACCCTGTGCCAGCTAGACGTTGAGCTTCGTGATACCATGTATCCGTGAGTGGGGGTAATGTGCTGATTTCAAATGAGATGGTAAGACAATTATACATATTCGTAATGTTTGTTTATACTATCTGTCAGCAGTTCTCAAACTGTAGTTCCTTTGACCTTCAGAAATCCTTTGCGCCTATGTATTAATTTATGAAGATCTTTCATTTTATCTTAAGGTTTCCCTCTTTTACAGAATCTGAAAAGCCACATGGAAATATTTATAAATGTGCTATCCTAGACTAGACCATTAAATAGATTTCAATAAAAAGATTTCATTAGAAAATTTCTGATGTCTTATCGAATATTTTACTTATGTAACAGAACATTTTCTGATATTCATTATCTTACTTATAAGTACAGAAACCGTCTGGAAAGAGACTGCAGATTTCAAAAATTACATCTGCAGCACTATTCTTCTCATTAAAAATGTTTTAATTAATACAGTTAATTACATTATTTTCTGATTTAAAATCAGTATTTTGTACTCTATTTATATATTATAATAATAATTAGATGTTTAGTGTTTTTTAAGGAGGAAAACTGTTACAAAAGTCTGTACAAGTAGCAGAGATAGTTTCGCTTACTGAGGAACCTTTACATCACTCAACCCTGTTTTGGGAGTCCGGTAAGGATGTTCAAAATCTTGGGTAATGTCAGGATGATATGTAAACGGTGGTCACGGCGATCGAAAGTTTAAGAATCACTGCTGTATGTTATATGATGGCATATGCAGTTTAAAACTCCAAAAGTAATTGGATGGTCGTTATTACCTTAAGGTATCTGGCTACGTCAAAAGCGTATAAATGGATAATATTTATGATATTTACTGTCACTTAGATTAGGAAATGTATATAAAATTGTTTTAAGAATAGTATTACAATAAAAAATTATTTAAGTACAATATTTTGACAAAAAATCAACATAGAATGACCCATTTTCAAAATATTCTCCTTTTGTGAAAAGTGCTATAATATTTTGCCTGTATGTAGCTCAGACATCAGTACAGAGGCTCAACTAGAATTTTTGAAATATATAACTTAGAAGTTGGTTTATCCATGTTTTACAACAACAGAGGGGAAACATTTTAAGAAAAAAACGCTGATAATTATTTAAATTGGTTGTAACTCTGAAAATAATTGGAATTTTTCAAAAATCATAGTTGATCCTCTGTAAATAAGTCTGAGCTATATTTAGGCAAAATATTATTATAATAGAAGCAGAAGGTTATTCTAAGTTAAGTTTTTGCCGAAATAATGTATTTAAATAATTTTTTTGTCAAACGGTCCTTAAAACAATTTTATACATGTATTTTAATCTAAGTGACACTAAACATCATGAAAAAATTATCCATTTACACGCTTTTTTAAAATCACGGTTCCGAACGTAGTAGGATACCTTAACAGAACAAAGATTTTCTGCAAGATCAAATAAAAAAAAGTATTTCAACATTACTTAGCTTCTACGTTTAGACGTTTAAATTCACCAAGAGCAGAAAACTTGGTCAGAATTTTCATATAAATAGATTTTACGGTCAAGTGATTTTTGGAGTCGTTCTTTTTATTATTATTATGGTATGGCTGCATTTTTTTCTTATCTTAAATTTTTCTAAGAACTCAAATACGTGCTTCCTAATATAAATTTGAAAGGCAGTTTTCTCAATTCAACTCTATTATTTATTACCCACAATTCTGATTGCATGGATCGGAACTGCTTTGTTTCGTAGTTTATTTCGAAGTCCGCTCGTTATGTGGAAGGAATTTCGATCTTCATTATTTAATACAAAATGCCCGAAATTCAGTCCACGTTTTGTTTGAAAGTAGTTGTAAAGATGGATGCGAAAATTTCATTAAAGACCTTTCCGATGTGAACCGTCAGCAGACGCCGCGTATTTTTATTTAATTAAGCAATGCTAGCAGTAATTGGATCAGATTTGTCTGTGGATCGAAAAAGGAAATAATCAATGTTTTTTTACCTAATTGGGCATTATTAATTTTGTGATAATTGAAAGTTGCAATAAATCTGCATTATAAGATTTGTTTCTGACATTTTCTAAAGGGCATTTAGTTTTTCAACTTATTTAAAGAAAATAACTTTACAAAAGTTTAATTAAAATGGCTGCTCTCTGAAAATTTATTTCATATTAGATTAACAACTCACGACTTGCAATTCAGTATTCAAAATAACTAACTTCCATTTTGTTCTTCATAAAAAAACTTCTCCCTTTTCAGTTCTAATATAAAAAAAATTAAAAAAATATATGTAATAATGCAGCATTTAAATTTTCTTTCTCGAAATTTTATATAATTCATAACGGTTTTAAGTAGGCTGTTGTGGCGTGGTTAGTTTGTCGCTGGCCTTCTGCACCTAAGGTTGCGGGTTTGACTCCGGGCCAAGTCGGTGGATTTTCATGATGCAGAAAATCGACAGCGGCCGTATCGTATGATTATGGGGCATGTAAAAGATCCCTAGAGTGTCTGTTTGACTTGGGTGCTCTACACAAAATGAAATCCTTGTGCAGGTTCGCATCGCCAGAGCTCAGGTACCTTCCTGGGGCGGAAACTGGAGGCAAAATTACTTGCGGCAAATGGTACCACCTATACGGTGCGGTGCTAAAAAGGAATACCAGATCCTGGGGAATGTACTAGGTCTTAAAATGTTAAAATTATCAATGCGCAGCCCCATTATTAAAAATAATAACGGTCTTAAGCCCTCCAAGACTTCAAGTGCTTATTAATTTTTTTCACGTGATTATTTATCTGCCTCAACTTAATACCCTAAAAACCTACAACGTCTGTACATTTCAAAATAAAATGGGTCAATATTGCATCAAAGTATGTGACGGGCTCATCGCGTTTTCTACTAAATTCTCCTCTTGGTATCTTTGGGACCGAAAAAGGCAAATTCTTTCCAACCAAATCCAGAAGCAAAACGTGAACATGCAAATTAGAAACCTTTTAAATAGCAGAAGTTTAACGTAAGCGGTTGACCTATCGGGAAGTGATTATGCCAGTCTGGTTTAAGAGCGTGAACTGAAGGAAGGGAAGAAAGCCGTCATTGAGTGTGAAGCTATCCGTGACTGAACGATCAAGTGAAGGTGGATCCAATTCCACGCGAGATAATCTAAAGACATTGAAGATCCGAGAGGATTGCGATTAAACAAGAGATTAAGGTAGGATGATTCTAGCATATATTAGTAACTGTGATATAAACAGTGCTTAGGAATAGACGGGAAAGTTAAATATAGTGGTTGCGATCGTACTTATTTGGTAATACGTATCGGGTGTTTTCTCACCTCAGATCCTCTAAGTTATAATATAAATATTATCATTGTTAGTGTTTAAGTTAAGATTTTAATAAAGACATTTTAAGATCATGACAACGTCTGGTTCTTCATTCAATCCCACACCTCTAGGTCACGAAGATAACTTAGGAGTGAGGTATCACCCACGGAGGAATTATTCACAATTATTATGATAATTCAAAGAAGTCATTACAAGAAATCACATGATTCTAAAAGCTTTCGGTTCAGAAAGCTGTAAACGCTGAGATCTCGGGAATAAGAAAATAAGAAAAATTTGGCCCTTGTCATTTGTCCTTGTGCGTGCTCGTGTTGCTATCCGTACAACCATTTTTTGAGCATTAAAAACTGTAAAATGTACAATTAAGGTATCTAAATGTTCCTTCAACATTTTAACGATTGCTGCAAAAAAATATATCCAAGTAACATGGTTTAAATCCCCTGTGAACTCGACATATTACACATATATATATATAGTCTAATTCACTCTCAAGAGATAAGCATCCATCAATCACATTCGAATAACACATAGACAGTAGGAAAATCTCCCAATCTCCTCATGTGTCCTTCATTGGGAGATTTTCCTACTGTCTATGTGTTATTCGAATGTGATTGATGGATGCTTATCTCTTGAGAGTGAATTAGACTCTTTGCTGGCTGGTTTAAAAGTCAGCTCAAAAGATGTGTTTATGTATTTTCGAATTTTTTAACTTGGTGAATAATCGATTTTCATTAATGTCAAGACGCTTGATTCTCCTCGTAAAAGCTCTGTGAGTAAAGAAATTTTGTTAAATTATTTCTTGAAAGATACTTTTCTTATGTAATTGTTTTAGCATTTTTCTACTTTTCTTACGTAATTATTTTGTGATTTTTCTGCATTAAGAGTTTGGGAGAGTTCGTTACATAATAGTAATGAGTGGTTTTTTCATACTCTCTGAGTTATCCAAACTCTGAAGTTTTGTTTATTTTATTTTATTTGGTTTTCCTACCGAGTTGCAAAGGGGGAAGGTTGGCGTCTTCAAACTAGTTTAACCCCACTTATTAGGTCCTAAGTCCGAAATAGCTTTCTGACTCGCTAGGTTCTTCTTTTTTGTAGTTTCTTTTTTTATTTCTTTATAATTTTGTTCTTCATGTTCAGGTTTTATATTTTTATTATGCTATTTCTTGTTATGTTCTTTATCTATTATTTCTTATTTTTGATATATAATACATATTTCTTATATATATATATATATATATATATATATATATATATATATGCGTGTGTGATGTGTGTGTGTGTACCGAGGTGTGACACAAAAAAAGGAGACTGGTACAATAAATCTTTATACGTACAGAATGAAAAAATTCTCCGTGGCATTATCACCTTCAAAGTCGTTCTCTTTATCATTCATACACTTCTTCATTCGGTGCTGCCATCGGTGGTAACAGTTTGGTGACGAGGGTTTTGGAATGCTCTTCAGGAGATTCTCCGTTTTTGCTTAAACCCCTACCACTGGGGTAAAATGAATTCCCCGTAAGCCAGATTTAACTGTAGGAAATAAAAAAAAAATGGTTGCATGGGGCCAAATCACGTGAATAAGGAGTATGCCCTATGGCAGTAATATTTTTACTGGTCAGAAACTGCTTGACAGATAAGGCCGTATGAGCGGTAGCATTGTTTTGATGCAACAACCATCCATCACTTCTCCAGCCTTGGTTTTTTTCTTAATTTTTTCATGAAGTCTTTTTAGTACTTCAGAGTTGTAGTGTTGATTAACAATCTGACCATTGACATGAGAGGAAACCCACTCATATCACGAATTTTTTCAAATGTTTTGGTCGGTGCCAAACCTATGGCTCCCACCGCGTTAATTATCTTCCACACTGTTCCTTCTCCTGAAAACCGCTTATGTCATTCAAACACATGAGAATGACACAAAGTTTCATCCTCATAAGCCTTGGTTAAAATTTGAAATGTTTTCGTGGCCGATTTCTTAAGTTTCACAAGAAACTCTATGTTGATTCGACATTTTCCCGACAGAATGCAGTTGCACGTGTTCACTCAATGACGCAGCATTCCCAACTGGCGAGATCATTTTAAGACAAAACTGGTCATATGGATAAAGGTTTTGTGGGATGGATGATGTCAATAAAGCAGTTTTTGCCAACTCCAATCTTTTTTTTAATCTACACTCTTAGTCTCGTTTTGTGTGTGTGTGTGTCACACCATGTATACGAGTATAGAGAGATTTTTTTTTATTTCAAACGTATAGCGTTTTCACTATTCAAATCCTTATAAAATATGAAATGTTTAATTTTTTTTAAATATTAATGAATACTGTATTTAATTATCGAAACAGAAGAATTTAAAGTTTACCCTTTTTAACTATCTATTTCTTTATACCATTATCTTTTCATGTACATCCTTTATTTAACCTTACTATTCGTTGTATTCCAGGAAAAGTATTATACATATAGATATAGATCATTTGAGATATTTCCTTTCTGTCGTTTACTTTTTTTCAATTCCACTTATCTTCTTGGAAACGAGAAATTGTCATACAAAATATAATTTCACGAGAAGAAAACTTTATTTTCTGGATTTATAAGAGGAAAAAATTAGCCAGCTAGACTAATATGTTAGAAGGTTTGATTTATTTGAATAAAATTGAACTAAGTATGAAATAAGAATATTCCCGATATATGATTAATTATACCGGACTTTTATGCTTGGAAAGTAATTTTGAAGTTTTGGAAAAAAGTAGATTATAAGAGTTTTAGAGCTTTCTTTTTCTTTGCGACTCTATTTCTGAACTTTTTATTTGCATTGCATGTAATTTATTTCTGTAACGCGTAACAGGATTGGCTCAGAATTACTTTCAAATACTTTTTTTTTCTTCTTCTTTCTCAGAAAACATTTGCCCTTTAATCAATTTTGCAAACAAAATATTCTAAGGGTAAGGAATTTTTTTTCAATCATGACAAAAAATATTTTATAATAATTTGGATGTAATTTGTGCTCCTTCAGGAGTAGAGTAACTTAATTTCAAAACTATTAGAATTACGCATCTTTTCTTTTTTGTAAATATTTTTCTGAAGACATGTGTAGATATTTCAAAATTATTTATTTCAAATCATTAAAAAGAGTGCAAATTCAAGTACCGTAAAATCCGGCATATAACGCGCACCGCCGTGTAACGCACACCTGTACTTTCAAGCAGCAATTTTTAATTTTCAGGTATATTCGCCGTAAAATGCGCACCCCCTTTTTACGCAGAAACCTGAAATGTATGTGCGCAATGTTGTTATGTTTTGAAGTCATTTATTCGAGGTATTATTTCAAAATTAAAAAAAAATTAGTATACTTCTAGAACTACAACCTTTTGAGTTCATAAGAAATGCCATTAATTTTAAATAAACAGTAAAAATCTATGTACAAGTCTAATTTTTTTTTTTCTATGCTCCTCTTCTTTTTTTGTTTTTAAAGCTCTCATTTTTATACCCGGCGTCAAAGGTCATGCATCTCTCTTACCCCTTGCTTGCGGTTTCGTTTGTGTCCGTTTCCCCCAACCCAGTCCTCACCCCATCGACAGTGTCAAAGGTCACGCGACTCGCTTCCTCCCCCTGCTTGCAGATTCGTTTGACCCTACTGCTACTTAGATAAGTTTTGAACTGTTGCATTCAACTCTTATAATCATTCCAATGACTTCATTCTCTCTCAAGAACACTGGGCAACATCAATTTTTCCGTAACATAGAAAGCATTTAAACTTAAATTAGGAAGTTTTTGGGTTTTACGTCATTTGACTTCTCACAAGGCTCCGCATTTAAATAGAGGTAGGCCAATTTTATACCTCTATTGTTTATTTCATTGCCAAACACTGCACAAAGCAGTCACAATAAATGTTTGTCTTGCAAGAGTAATTGTATAAGTTTGAGTGTGCGGTGGAGGTGGCGATCGCGGAGCCAACATGTTGTTTTATTTAAATAAGTACGTAGATAGCTGTTTCCAAAATAAATATTTTTAATTACGTTTTAGGTTAAAATGTGCACTTACACCCATAAGTTAAGTAAGTTTATTTAAAACTGAAAATAATTTCATTTATCCTGCGCAATATGTATACATATAAATAAAAATGAAGTGTCTGTTTGTAATTTGAAATTAACAGCTTTTTACTATATGCATTTAAAAGTATATACGGTACTTATATGAAAAAATCAATTTTTAAAAATTTTGTCTGTCTGTCTCTCTATTTGTTCCAGCTAATCTCTGAAACAGCTGCACTAATTTTGACGGAATTTTCACTGGCAGAGATAGCCAATGTTATAAGGAGTAACTTAGGCTACTTTTTTTAAAGAAAAAATTCCGCGGAAATAAAATTAAAACCAATGAACAATATCCGATTCAAATAGGTATTATTTATTTCAATAGGGATTATTTTTATTCAACAGGGATTATTTTATTTCGTGAGCCTTCTGTCTCAACGATTTCTAGCAGTTACATTAAACCTTTTTGTTTGATTAGGTTGCTGCCACTCGCGACATTTCGCGTCCATATCCTTTGATCCTAATAATTTTACAGTCCTCATCCCATGGACAGTATCAAAGGTCATGTCCCTCTCACACTTTTCTCAACAAAAAAAAAAAAAGTAAAACAAAAAAGAAACATTGATTCACAAAGTAGAAGAATGACATTATACTTATATATAGCATAGGTATTTCTTTACGTGAAAGATATAATTATTAAGTTTTCGTTAACTCTGCGAATTGAATCAATACTTTTCTGTTAAATTCCACGTGGACGAAGTCGCGGGTAACAGGTATTTAACATAAATAAATGCATCAGAAAGTAATATTAACGTATTACACATCCAGATGCAAATTATTTACATTATTTTAATGCGTTTATTACACAAAATTTGTAACAATGTGTTAATTTTGCTGAGCAGAAGGAAGGTGTTTTCAAAAATTGATCCAAAAGAAAGTTACGGAGCGTTATAAGAAAAAAAAAGTATTTTATGCCAGCTATTATATATACAAATTATACTTAAAATTTAGCAAACGTGTTTTTTTTTCATCTGAGATCTGCAAAAACCTTTATTTTTGTTTGTTTAATTTGCAATTCACGTAGAATTAAGTCATTAAAAACTTCTTTATCCTTTAGTCTGTATTGCTTAAATTTTCAATTCACCCGTGTGAAGAACGGGTATACCAGCTAGTCTCTTAATATATAACAGAGGATAATTTAAAAATAATACAAAAAATAAAGTTAATTTTAAAAAGTAATTTGTGTGTGGGGGCTAAAACAAAATTTTTTAAAAATGTACAGTAAAATAAATAACACACATATAACATTGAAATAGATTTTCTTTCAATATAAAATGCAAGCATGAAATCAAAATAAAGTTAATGATGTATGTTAAGCGCTCAACACTTGTTGCTTAAATACTGTTATTATATTTTAATGTTTTTATTTAAAATATAATTCAGAGAAAGATCAAATTTCATATACCGTAAAATCCGGCGTATACCACGCACCTATACTTTCAAGCTACAATTTTTAATTTTTAGGTATATTCGCCGTATAACGCACACCCCCTTTTTTGTGAAGAGACCTGAAATGCCCGTGCGCAATGCACTATGTTTTGGAGTCATTTATTCGATTTATTATTCTAAGCTTTTGAAAAAAATATGGTATATTTTTAGAACTACAACCCTTTAAGTACGCATGGAATGTTATTTGTTTAAAATAAACAGTATTTGGATATATGTAAAAGTCTAATTTTTTCTATGCTTATCTTTTGTATTATTTTTGAAGCCCCCCTTTTTATACCCGGTGTATAACGCGCACCCGAACATTTTGAGCTTATTTTTTGCTGTTGAAAGTGCGGATTTTATGGTATATAGTGAGGACCTTCAACACATGAAGGTAAATTTTGATAAACTAATATCTTCTTAGCGTTTCATATATTCAGATCGTGTGAATGTTACACAAAAGAAAGTTAAATAAGGATGCTAAATTGGTATTTTGACTCAAATGCATGCTAAAAGGATAATAATTTAAGAATTTTCTTTTTTTAATTAAGGTTTAAGTAAAACAGGTTTTTTTTACGTTCAGATAAGATTGAAATAAGGTTTTCTCGCATTTAAATAAGATTGAGACAAAGTTTTCTTACATTTATAAACAAGGTTCAAGGGAGTATTTCATTTAGGTGGTATCATTTCCTCATACTACACGGTAAATTGAACTCAACCAACAAAAGCCTTTGCTTGATTGGTAACTGTGATTAGGAGCACGGCTATATAAGACCAAGTTAGTGAAAAATTTACTGTAAAACTGTGAAATGTGTGATCGCAGTATATAATGATGTGATGGAGACTGTCAGCAAGGGTGTTTTTAAAATGAAGATAATTTGAAAATAAAAAAAAATTAATATGATTGTTATTGATAGAAAAGAAAAAACGTATTTTTTTATGTTAGTCAAAGCCAGGTGACATCATTCCCTCAAAGCCCAACTCAAGCAAACTGCTTTGATTTACTCTAAGCCAACAAAGTGTTTTTACCTATTTGTGACTGATTAATAGCACGGTTAACTAAGACCACGTTAGGGAAAAATCATCTCTCAAAATTGTGAAATGTGTAGTCACGGTACTTAATTATGTAATGGAGAGTGTCAATTTTCATTTTCGAAAATATGCTAATCATCCTTTAACCAAGTGACATGGGATTTTTTTCTATTTTTGGAGAACTTATATGAACTCCCTTTTCTCCCCGAATCTCTTGACGTGAAATTTCGGGACACCCTGCATATATTGCTATTTTATCCTTTTTTTTGTCTTCTTGACTCATGAATGTCTAAGTTCGACAAATGACTTTTTTGTCTTATCTTTTGTTCCTTTAAAAATTATTGCATTAATATTCATTATATGAATTCTAAAACTCTCTATCAAAGCTATATTGAATTATATAAATTCTAATGAAAAAATTAACAATTTAACTTAAACCTTTTTGTGCATAAATTTATTTATTAATCATTACTAATATATAATTTTCTTTACAGAGAATATGCTATTAACAAATAACTTTGAAGCATGTGAATTATCTTTTTTTAAGAGAGAGGTCTTCTGTTCATATAACAGATCAATTATATTTTTTGATTTGGTATTTCCTTCTCTATGATGTTATTATCACCGGCATGTTGATTTTTCTACATGTTCATCTTCTTGCTACTTAGTGCTACGTCTTCTGCGTGTACTTTGCCCGAGGAAATCACGGGATGCGCAGTGAGATGGTTAAGAATCAAAATAAATCATTCGAAAAATTCCGAATACGACCAGTCTAGTTAATATAGTTTAATATTAATGGTAAAATCATTTTTGATAATAATATGCATGTTATTTTTATGTTAAAATAAGATTTAAAATTAGAACATTAGCAGTTTTATTTGAAGAAGATTGATAATTTTACTCCATATAAATTCATCGAATTTTTACTTTGATTATCAGTAACAAATACAACTTTCAATTTACTAAAAATAATTAATTCCATAGAAAAACTATAATTTATATTCAAGTAAGAATTTTTATCAAAAATTTCGGTTATTGCGATATGCAATGGGAATTATAATTTTTTCAGAGCTCAGAAAACTTATTTGAAATAAGTTCCAGTAAATTTAATGAAAAATGAATCATTTGTTGTATTAAAGTACAAATAGGTACTTATAGGTCAGGGAGCCGTATTAATAAATTGAAAATTTATTTATAGAAAGAGAAAAATCCATTCCGAATAGTTTACTACAACTTGAACATTTCCCTTTTCCTTAATGCACATCCTATTAGATTTCCAAGTGTTGGTGCGGTTTCAAATTTTTCATTTGGATTAAGAGCTTTTCACTAAAGATTTATTTAAACTACTCTTTTAATATAATAAGACTTTACTAGTTCCAGGAAATTTTTCAATAGAATATATCGTTTTACGTATCTTGACGATATATTTTTTATATATTTAAATTTATTCTACGAAGTTAACCTAAAAATAGAACACACTTATTACAATAACACCCACATTAAATCCCTGGCAACTCATTTGCATAAATGTCAAAGGTAAAAGATGAAATGATTGAAAGATCAAATGTACCTTAAAATAGTATGTTATTTTCAATTCAGAAAAAAAAATTATTTTAGAAAGACATTCTTAAGTACGTTAAAGTTCTTATTTCTCTTGTAAAAACTTAATTTAAAATTTTCCTTCTTTAAACTACTCTACAATCCGGGTCTCAATCTCAAACATTATTTTTCTCACGTTCGTGTTTCTTAAAAAAGAGCAGTAAAGGAAATTAATTTCACATCAAAGAAATTGTAATCCTATTTCTAAAAAAAGGTTTTGTGGTGATTTATTTAATGAAACATTCAAAGTAATAATAACAATTTGAAACTATGATAAATTTTAAAATTCCATACTAACTTTAAACTTAATGAGTTGGCTACTCTTCATGAATCAACGCTAGTGGGTTTTTTAATACTTCTATTTATAAGATAATTTATAAAAGAATATTTAAACATTTTAAACGAGTTTTTAGAGAATATTGAAAGGTATAATTAAGTTACAGTTTTAAATATTTATTAATGTATGCCATTAATAATAGATTTTATTTTATTAGTATAGATTATAAATGCTGAGGTGACTAACTGCGTTCAGACTTGTGAATTTTTAAAAGAGAATATATGAAAATTTGTTTTGATTTTAAGTTCTAGTTGAAATAAAATGTACATATAAAATAGTTTTAGGAATTATACAATAAGAAAGAAATTATTTAAATGCAACTTTTTGGCAAGAGGGGGAGGTTAAATTACATTTATGCAAAACATTGTTCCTTTATAAAAAAAAGTCTTCTATTATAATAATATCTTGCCTATACATCAGTGCTTCTCAAAGTTTCAATATTCGCGACCCAATATTCAATCCTAATTTCCATCGCTTCCCTCATACAATAGCAATGTATTGATTCAATTACGCTATATTTTGATGCTAAAACTAAGATACGATTTTAACCTCTTAAGTCAGTGTTTCTCAAACTGTGGGGCACGCCCCCCTTGAGGGGCGTGACAACTGTACAAGGGGGCGCGAGCATATTGAAAAGTTGAAAACAAAAGATTATGTAAAAAATTATTAATTTACTGAAAGTAAACAAATTATATTCTGGCATAATAAAAAATAAAATACACATTTACACTTTTATAAATTTATCAGTGCTACACAATTTATTTTACAATTAATTTAACAATACTAAGTTAAGAACAAGTTTACTAATAACCAGTGACACCATTTGATTGTCATATATAAAATTATTTACAAAAATTAAAACTTATCTTGATCCTTCGTACGGTTAATAATGAATCCATTAACTGTCGATTGAAAGTTACGCAATCCGCTTCACAATGCCAACAGTTTTCCACGTAGGCGAGCGTATGGGACGCATTGAGGGGTGGGGGAAAGAATAAAGAAACAAATAATCTGAAATAATTAAATCTTTCTGAAACATTGTCAAGATCTTTTTATTGCATTCCAAAGCCTTCGGAAAAATTGTATGATTAGTAGTGTGCAGAAAAGATCGCTCTTCGGAAAGACGTATATATATGTCCGGGAAGATAAACATGTTTGCTTAGCGAGACGTTTATACACGCGATGGCACTTAAGAGAAAAAAGTCGTATTGTAGTTTTAGCGGGAAAGTATGTTATTATTGAATTCAATACGTTGTTATTGTATGAGGGGGGCGCGATGAAAATTGTCATGGAATATTCGGTCGCGAATATGGAAACTTTGAGAAGCACTGTTTTAAGTGACACCAGCGTATATGAACGTCGTTCTGACGTATATATGTGTCTTTCTGAGCAGGATCTTTTCCGTGCACTGCTATCCATAAAATTTTTCAAAGACTTTGGATTGCAATAAAAGAACCTTGACAATTTTTGCGAAGGATTTACTTATTTCTGATTATTCGCTTTTTTATTCCTTCCTCCCCCCATCCCGAATCCATCACACATGCGCGTCTATGTGGAAAACGGTTGTCATTGGGATGAAAATCATCTAACTTTTAATTGGCAGTTAAGGGATTTATTATTAACTGTACAAATTATCAAGATAAGTGTTAATTTTTGTAAGTAATTTTACATATTACAAGCCCATGGGGTCACCGGTAATTATCAAACTTGTTCTTAACTTTGTATTGCTAAATTAATTGTAAAATACATTGTGTAGCACTGATACATTTATAAGTGTAATATATCAGTGTAAATGTGTGTTTTATTTTTTATTTTGTCAGAGTGTATTTTGTTAGCTTATTTTCAGTAAATTAATAGTTTTTTTAAACTTTTCTTTTGTTTTTGACATTTCAATATGCTCGCGCCCCCTTGTAGAGTCGTTACGCACTTCAAAGGTGGAGTGCCCCACAGTTTGAGAAACGCTGCTATACATATCTGAGACTTTAATACGGAGCCTGACTTAGGATTTTTGAAATATATAATTTAGAATTGGATTTATTAAAATTTTAATACTTTAGAGTAGAGAAATTTTAACAAAAAACATCATTCGCTATTTCAGGCGCACTTAAGGTATCCGACTAATTACAACAACTTTTTTTAAAAAAATGGAGATATATGTAGAGATGTGGTTTTTAGATTTATTTAGTACATATCTTAAGAAAAAAAAATTATGAAGTTAATACGAGAGAAAAAATTATTGTGACAAAAGGGGGAAAATTGGTAAAAATTTACAAAAAATTACATAAACGGGGCCTATTTTGTACAAAGTTTATACGAAAATTCTAATTTTTTTCTTTCTCGTTTTTGATGTGTTACAATACTATTCATTTTTGAAATGACCTTCAGGATAAAAGATATTTTAATGTTTACAGAAACTAGATCACTTTATCCTAGTTATTATAAGAAATTGCTTAAAAATACAGTGATTACATTCACAGGAGTGACTGTAACTTTTGTAACAAAATAATGATTGATAAATCTGAAGTGATTAAAATGTTTCTAATGTTATACAGAACACGTAGAAAAAATTTCAGTTAGTCGCTTTTCCCATTCGAGCATTTTCTAAAAAACATTTTTGGAGTAAGTCGCATCTTAAAATTCGACATCTTGCCTGAAGTTGTGGTATCTGCTTTTGCTAAAATACTTGTAGATTTCTTTTTCTATTGAATGAAAAATAAAAAAAAAGTTATATTTTTAAATAGCTATTAAGGTGGCTGCCTACCTTGAAAATGTCATTTTTCGTCTACATAAGGCATTTTTTACTGCAAAATCTTATAGTTTGAACATTTTTCTTTCCAGAACAGTTTTTTTCCTTTACGCGAAATAGAAATAAAGTTATAGTGAATTTTAAAAAAAACTCTATGCAAAAGGGCAGTAAGATAAACTATAAATGAGTTTTTCTCAAAATTATGTTTTCGAAAGAAACTCTTTACCACATGCATGACATCATAAGAACCAAACCAGATAACGTTTTGAAATTTTGCAGGGATGTTTATTATACTACTTTTCCTAAAGTGGACCATAAGTTTAGTTGTAGGTTAAATATGTTTTCATTTAGGGTAGTTTTTATAAAGAAAAACTTTAAAAATATCAAAATTTTCATATTATTATGTATAATGGTCTGTATTTTTTTTTTGTATTTTAATATTTGTCTCAGATTTTGGTTCATTTTGAAGAGCATCATAATATGTATGGTGTGTATAAAGAAAATTATGATAATTGTTTTTGAAATTTTTATACAGTGTTACCCGTTTTAGTAAAAATTTGGTAAAATTTCCTTGAAAACAACCAATTTTTCTAAAAGTACAACATTTATTTAAAAACTTTTATGTATATACATTTTATTTTTCTTCCTAAAAACACTTGATTTGTTTCAAAAATTTGTTTTTGTAAAAAAAAAATGGGTCCGAAGGTTGGCAGTCACCGTAAGATGATCTATAAAATAAAATAAAAATAATTGTCACTTTTTGATAAAGTTCACGATTTTAGGGGAGTTGGATGACTTAACTCTCAAAATAATATGAGTTTCTCAAAACCTTTAATTCAGTCTCTGTAGAAAAATCTTAGCTATGTAAGAACAGAATATTTTTATTATAGAAGAGTTTTTCATAAAAAGAATTTTTTTTTAAAAAAATATGTCATTCTTTCACCAACTTATATTAAAAAATTGCATTTAAATAGTTCTTACCAGTACTTCTAATAATATTCTAAAAGCAATTGTATATGTATGTTCTAACTCAAGTGACAACAAATATCAAAACAATTATTCATTTATACGCTTTTCCAAATCACGGTTACGTACGTAGTCACCCTAAAGAAATTAGTAGTAGTTTATTTTTGTTACTAATAGGTTATTTATAAACCTAAATTTGGGAAGAATTTTTGTAATATATTACCTTTTCATCAATCTTTCTTTTTTACATTATAGTACAATTGTGCATATCATTTCAACGATAAAAATATATAAATTTAGTAATATTTTACTTAAAAATTACTGTCCCTTCTTTTTAATTAATATCGTATAAGCAATTATGATTTTAACTAAACCCAAGACCTTTAATATTTTTTTTCTTTACTTTTTAAAAAAAAATCGAATATGTTTTTACTTTAGAAATGAAAAAAATACTATAGACAAATTATATTAATGGCTCTTTCTAAAATCTTTTCGACGTAAGTTAGCAAAAAAAAAAAAAAAAAACGATACGCAAAATTAACACATTTTTAATGATGAATGCAAATATCCTTTCCGCATGATGAATATAAATGACCCTAAAAATGAAAGTCATCACATTAAATAATAAAAATAGGAGAGAAATATTAAAAATATTAAAACAAAGGCTCCTGAAGAAATTTGTTTTTGACTTGCGACGTATTATATAACTTAAAAAAATAATTCATAAGTCTTTCAATGTTAACTGATTTCTTAGAAAATAAATTAGCGACTAAAAGGTTAATTAAATTACTACATAACAATGGAACACAACTCTTTAAAATAATCTGCACAAGAAAAAATGACACAAAAGCTTAATAAATATGTGTGATGAAATCTATTGTTTTTCTAGAAATATTGCTGAATTCTTATTGTATTTTTCTATACAAGTTTTTTTTATTCCTGTATTCTAGGGTAGTTTTGTTATTAACTTGATTGTTTGTTTTTTAGTATATATGTGTTACTGTCAACATGATTAATTGGTTATTATTAATAACTAACAAGCCGAGATGAAGGTGAATAAGCTATGTGAATATATCACATTAACCCAGTGTTTCTCAAACTGTGGGGCGCTCCCCCCCTTGAGGGGCGTGATAACTCTACGAGGGGGGCGCGAGCATACTGAAATGTCGAAAACAAAAGCTTATTTAAAATATTACTACTGAAAGTAAACAAACAAAAAATACATTCTGACATAAAAAAATAGAATATACACATTTACACTGATGTAATACACTTATAAAAGTATCAGTACTGCACCATGTATTTCATAATTAATTGAACGATACTATGTTAAGAACAAGTAAATAATTGCCAGTGATCTCATGGTTATGTCATATATATAAAACTATGTACAAAAATTAATACTTATCTTGGTAATTTGTACGGTTTGTAATTAATCCCTTAACTGTCGATTAAAAGTTACGCGATTCACTCCCCAAGACCACCGTTTTCCACGTAGGAATGCTTATGGGATGTACTGGAGGAGGAGAAAAGGAATAAATAAGCAAATCCTTTGAAATAAGCACATCCTTCGCAAACACTGTTCTTATATTGCATTCTAAGGCCTACGGAAAATTTTATGGTTAGCAGTGCACAGAAAAGATTGTATTTTTGACAGACGTATATATACGTCCAGGAAAATATCGTTTTAGCTGAGTGAAACGTTTATATGCATGGATGGAACTCGAGAGATTGAAATCCTATTGTAGCTTTAGCATCTAAGTATCGTATTTTTGAATTTAATACAATATTATTGCATGGAGGGGGGCGCGATGAAAATTATGATTAAATATTGGGTAGCATTTATTGAAAGTTTGAAAAACATTGCATTAACCCACTGTTATTTACGATTAACAATGAATTTTTATTTTCAAAGTAAGAAATTATAAACACTCATATACAATTATGACTATATCACGGGAATTAAAACATTTCACTGGGATAATCTTTGTCTTGTTGCAATCGTTGAAAGGATGAGGAAACATTTTGGTATTTTAGCCTAATTATTCATTTTATTTAACTAAAACATTTATAAAACGACAAAACGAAACACAATATAAACTTGAACATACAAGACAAAAGATAAAAATGTTTTATCTGTGTGTGAGCGTGCTGTTCCGGAGATCTCAACTCTTAAAGCTTCCTCGACAGTAAGCTTTGAAAATCAAGTGACTTCCATTAAAGTATGCCGTAAGTGGTCAGAATACGCGAGATGATGCAAAATTGCATCATCCGCGTCTGAATTGCATCATCTAAATTTAAAACTTGCAAACGTGGGAAGGTTTTGACGGTTATTTTTATTAAGAGAGTAAACTAAAGAGATTAACCATCGCGCGAAGCATTGCAAGGCTCCGGACTCTCATCAATCAAACCGGGAGCGGGCCCAGAGTCACGACAGGCTCACAGAATCATTAATTCTTAGAAAACTGTATATTTGCTATCAATGATCTTGTCAGTATCCTCCTGTATGGCAGTCTGGCAGTCTTCGTGGGAACTAAAATGTGTATTTGTTACATATACCCTTCTTTTTTTGGAAATAGCAAATGTTTTTTCACAATCTTAAAGTATATTTGAGATAACTGAGTTCCCCGCGCTACCACTTTTGTCTCAAAATATTTTCCATGAACTGGCTACATTTTCACTCTGTGAACGTGCTGTGTTGTACGACTCATTTTGGTTTATAAATGTAAATGAATAGAATGTATATATATATATATATATATAAAGAAATGGGTATCTACTATATCTGTATTGGATGAAATTGAAACTGATCAAGCAAGGGAAGAACCTGATGAAATAATAGATATTTATCATGATAGTGAAAGTAATTTTTAGAAAAGCGATGGACGTGAAACGTTTGAGTTGAAAGGAAATTATTCAAATGCTGCCATTAAGGAAGATACGAAACCATAAGCGTACTACAAGACACACTGCACCCTCTCAAAAAGTCATGCACCTCAAAAGTCAATAAAGCCATGCACCTTTGAAACATTTTAGTTCAGTTTGATAGGGTTTTTTTTCTCAAATTATCAAAGAAAAATGGAAAAGTCTCCAAAAGTAGGAAGGTATACTTTCTTTTAATTCAATTATTCAATGAAATTATGATTTTTATCGTGAGCAATTGAAATAATTGCAAAATAGATCATTAGGGTGACTCCGTCACCCCGCAAGGCCACTAACGTTAGTATCCAGTGCGTGCTTTCTCCCGGGTTAAATAAAATCTCTAGAGAGAAAATAAGGCCAGAAAATTAAGGAAACCCTAGGACTTTAGCACTAAAACGCCAACCATTGTCTTTTTGAAGCTAAGAATAAATTATATTCTAAATTCTGTAAATATTCTGTAAATTTCATTCTAAAATCTGTAAATATTGATTGATTTCTATAATTCCTCTTAACGTTTTCTTAATTTTGTAAAATAATGCACACAGAAAATTCTGAGAAATTAACCTTATTATTACCTAGATTACGGATAGATTTACCTATATGTCTGACTGAAGCTAACTGGATACAGTAGAGCAAATTGAATCACATTAATTTCAAATTTTGTTCTTTTGCTTAGTTGTTCTATTATATTGTGTGTATAGGGAAGAAGAGTAAAGAAGTCCTGGAATGTGGTATTTTTTATTTTTATTATTATTATTAATAATTTTTTTTACTTTTGGTCATTACGAGTTCTATTTCAGCTGCTCCGAAACCTGCTCCTGAGACTTTCTTGCAAAAATAGCGCTATTACATGTTAGAATTGTCACTTGTTACTTGTTGAAAATTACTAGTTAGTTATGATTAGTTACATTTTTGTAAGGCTTTATTTCATTCTTGGGAATTTCTATGAATAAAATTTTAAAAATATCTTCTAAACGAGAGTTTTTCTACAGAAGGGATAAACTTCTTAAGAAAATAGAGTTAGAGAATAATATTCCCAACATCCATGATAAAAATTTTGTTTCTTTTGTGTCGACTGGGTCAAAAAGAGATGAAGATGTTGAAACTGATTATCAAAATCAAAAAAGAATCGGAAGTTTCTACCACTAAAACGACACCAAACCGGCACTTCAAGGGTTAGCAAGTTTCCCGACAGAGTGTAGTGTTACCTCTAATCGCAATCAATATTCTACATGGCATGGACTTAACAAGTTACTAATACGATTGTTGAGAAAAGCTATCCGGTGCTCATATAATACAGCGTTTATTTGGGTCAGATGGAAGGATTGCTTTTTCAAGCCTTAAAGTAATCTTTCGCTTTCTTCCCACAATTTTATCGAAGAAGTCTAAGCCTTGATTGATGTTCTTCAAACCAATCTGAGACGGATCGAGTACATTAGCAAGGTTCATTGTCAAGTTGAAAGTGACCATTTCTATACGGGAGCATTACAGCGATAACCGAGTGCAGGTGATCGACAATAATATTGAGAAAGACTGTGATGTTTAAGGGAACTTGGTACACTTTGAGCTACTTTCTTTCTGTATGTATTTAAAAATTATATCTTAACATTTCGTATAGTGTTTCTGTTCCAGAAAATTATACAAGATGAAATTTTTCACATAATATTCACATAATCTTAAAAAGTAAAGTTTTTGAAGAAAATTTGGAAAATTTTAAAATCCTACTACTTCTGTAATTATTAATTGTTTAAGCTGGATTTTTTTGTAATATTCTTATGGATGTTATATAAACAACTTTAGGGAGCGATTATATAATAACCTAATTCGTTTTTGAGAAGAAAAAAAATGTTGATATACACACATGCTAAATATCAAGGGAAAAAAGCCCATATTTAATTTTTTTTAAAATGTATTCAAATTACAACAAATTCAGTTTACAGCAAAATTGATCCCTAATTTTGTTACATGCTTTATATGCAACACACAGCAATAAAATGGAGGTAATTTGTAAATAGTTGTGGAAGGAGTAGTATTTTGAATGCACTAATGTTTCGAAAAACACAAACTGAGAAAAACTACTTTTAAGTTAGTACTTCTGAGAAAAAAATTTATAATAAGCTTAAATAAACTTAAAATACAACTTCAAAATATTAGTTATACATTTTTCTTGAAAATAATTGCATTTTCGTATTTTTTCACCCCATACATTTTTTATAAATAATCAATTTTAAGATGGTATTAATTGCACAAGAAAATTCAAGAAAAATGTTAAAAAAATTCAGGATCATTTAATCTTTCAGTCGGAATTTACTTTTAATTGAAGAGTGTCTTTATGTCTGTAAATGTTTGGCCACTATACATATATATGTAATAATTCCAATAATTTAATCTTTAATAGCGTTTGATTTATTTAGGGTACAATCCGTGTAATTATTTTAATTAGTTACCCACCTAACGCAAACTTCTGGAACTACATCCATTCAGCCCCCAAATCATGTGATTTCCCGCTGGGTATAAATAACGAGACTCTGGAAAATTCCACGTCTTCTATCTTTGTGTTTTCAACATGTAGTTTAACTGCAGTGCGTTGTGTTTTCGTCGTCTTTGTTCTGTGTAGTGTCGTCCATGCTTTATGTTTGTTATATGCCTATGTGTTTCAAGATGTTGAATAAATTGAATTGACTTACAAGACTGCCTCGTCAATGCCAATCAAATGTAAAACATGAACAGTTTAAAATAATTATCCTCGTTGGAGAATCACTCGCGAAGTGACAAATTTGGCACCACTTAAGTTATATATAAATATATATATATATATAGATATATTTATATATCTATATATATATATATATATACATATATACATATATTTTTATATATATATACATATATTTATATATATACATATATTTATATATATATATATATATATATATATTTATATACATATATTTATATATATATATATACATATATTTATATATATATATACATATATTTATATATATATATATACATATATTTAAATATATATGTATATACATATATTTATATATATATACATATATTTATATATATATACATATATTTATATATATATATACATACATATATTTATATATATATATACATATATTTATATATATATATACATATATTTATATATATATACATATATTTTTATATATATATACATATATTTATATATATACATATATTTATATATATATATACATATACATATATATATATACACACATACACACATATATATATATATATATATATATATATATATATATATATATATATATATATATATATATATATACATATACACTCAGGAACATTGAAAATAGCGACCCAAGAAGGAAGCTAAGTACAATCACGAAACTTTGCAAATAAGTACAGCGTAATGTGATATGGAAATGATCCCAGTTTTGTCCCAATACGCAAGCTCATACACGCCGAGGTCGCACTACAATCAGGAAGAGGGTGCTATATAAGCCACCGCAAATTCGAAGATTCATAAACGTGACGATTACCCGCCGATTGTACGAAGACTTTGGTAAGCGAAACATGCCAGGTAAACGTGCTAGAAGATATTTCTCACACATAAGCGAGTTTGAGAGAGGCCTGATCATCGGGATGAAAACTGCAGGCTGGTCGACGTGCCGTGTTGCTGGCCAGGTGGATCGTTCGGAGTGTGCCGAAAGAAATTGTTGGGAGCAGTGGACACGAGAAGGTACCCACGCGCGGAAAACCGGGTCTGGAGCGACCAGGAAGACATCGAGGAGAGAGATCGAAGGATCGTGCGACAAGCACTTGTGGACCCCACAGTGACTCGTTCAACGATACGAGCAGACATCGCAGCAGAGACCGGAACATCGGCAACTGCGTCTACAGTGGTGCCAAGCCAGATCAATGTGGAATGTCACAGATTGGCAAAAGGTTGTGTTTAGTGATGAATCCCGGTTTGTTTTAGGGACAGATGATAACCGAGTACGGGTGTGGAGGTGCCCTGGTGAGCGGTACAATTCCCCCCACACTGTTCTTCGCACTGCCTGCACAGCTGGTTTAATGTTCTGGGGGCCATAGTATATGATAGCTGGTCCACTTTACTTGTGATGCGTGGAACCTTAACGGGCCAACGTTACGTTGATGATATTCTTCGACCCGATGTAGGTGCTTTCCTAAATGGTCTCCCAGGGGCAATTTTCCAGCAAGATAATGCTCGTCCGCATACAACAAGAGTTTCTCAAGACTTTCTACGTCATTTTCAGACTCTTCCATGGCCGGTTCGCTCCCCCGATTTGTCCCCTGTAGAGCACGTGTGGGATCATCTAAAACGGCAGATGCCATCGTGTCACACTGTACATGATTTAGAGTTGGCTGTTCAAGATTTGTGGGCCCATCTGCCTCAGGACAACATAAGGTATCTAATCAACTCAATGCCGGACCGTGTGGCCGCATGTATTGCAGCTGGAGGTGGTCCAACACGCTATTGAAGTTGCCCAGTATTTGTGCGGTTGCACACCTTGTATTCGTTTAATTGTCCTATTTTTGAGATGAAGTGAATCTGTCATCTGTGTCATTATGTGTATTAAATTTCATTTCAATCCGTTGCTTTCTTCTTGGGTCGCTATTTTCAATGTTCCTGAGTGTATACACACACACACACACGCACACACACATATATATATATATATACACATATATATACATATATATATATACATATATATATACATATATATATATACATATATATATATACATATATATATATATATATATATATATATATATATATATATATATATATATATATATATATATATATATATATATATATATATATATATATATATATATATATATATATATGTATGTATAAAATTTTACCGACTGAAGCACTTCTTTTTTAAAAGTAAATTCCGAAATATGACGCAAAGACGAATAGTTACTGACCTACCAATATTATTACCTAAAAATTTGACCTTCAAATACTAGTCAACATGAATATATTACTTAAGAACTTTTCGAACAGTGAACAAATTATTATTATAGGATTCTTAGAAAACGGAAATGCTTTCAACATCAAAAAGAAAAGAACCTTAATACTTCTAAGTACTACCACATTTTACTTTTGTTTCTGGTTGTTTCCTTAGTCTCTTTTATTACCTGGGTAGATTTTCATTCTCGTTTACAAATAATAGTTGATGAAGCATACCTGTGAGAAAAAATATCGTATCCTTGGATAATAAAAGCGTAAGATCAAAACAAATAAGTTATTTCTGGAAAGAAGAAATAAAAAAAATATTACATAAAACTCTACAAAAGAAACTACAGAAAGAAACTATTAAATTCCCAGAAATGAAATATTTGAGTGCTATGATTCCTGAAATTAGAAGTATTTTTACGTTGCAAAATAAAAATCTTTTTGTACTTTATCAAGTTGTTTATATAAAACTTATTCTTTTTTTACTTCAAAGATTTCCTCTTGTCTGAGATAAAACATTCATAGAACGTTAAAAATTCCAGAAATTTAAAGACCATTTAAACTGAAAATTTCTAACATTTATTACATTTTGAGGTTAAATTGCCTTGTGCAATATTATTTTGCCTTTTGTCAGCCATTCTTTTGTTCATGGACACGAAGTCAATAACCGTATAAAATTTCTGTTCTCTGTCTTAAATATAGATTAATTTCATTTATTTGAATACAGTTAAAGTGAATTTTTAAAGGTACAAGAAATTACGGAAGTTTCAGTAACTTATATTCATCCTTTGATTTTCTGAAAAAAGTTGTATGAGTATGCTTATGTTGATTTCGGTACGTCGTTCGTGGGCTTTCAAAACTTAAAAAAATGTATAAAAATCTTGAACAAAATCTATTGTTTTCAAATTACATCACAAAACATTTTATTAATTTCCCTCTCTTGGAGGCATTTTTTTGGAATACAAATAAATAAAAAAAGTAACAATTACATAAAATTAACATTACGCCCCACGTTTAAAATGGCGGGTTTTAATAGCTTAGAGAAGAACCACACGGGGACCATTCCCCCTAAACATTCCATTATATATTGCACTTTTCTATATCGCAGTGTTTCTTAAGTTTTCGATCTCCACGACCCCCTTTATGTATCCGCCCAACATTGCAGATCCCCAAAATTTTTAACATCTCTTTCCTGACTCCCAACATGTGGCTAAGTGGTTTAAGCAAAACATTTTAATGTAAGAATCTTCAAAAGTTGTTTGTGTGGTTGCCTTGTGCTTAAAGCTTCATAAAAAGCTAGATATTTAAAGTTTTAAGAAAGGAACTTAAAATTTGTGAAATGATTTTAAAATGCTACTTCTCCTACAACAATGTACGTACACGCATGACGTTTGATTTACACGTACGTCAAACGATGTATAACAAAAGTTGGTACAGGTTTGGCGATAACACAATTGGTATTCGCAAAATACTTCTTTTTATGAATGCTTATTGAAAATTCCTTAAAGAAAATGTATAAAAATTCTGAGTTCAATTATTTTTTAAAAAAATAAGTATTGTTTTGATCAAAAATGCATATTAACTTTTGCTACATGTTCTATTAGCAATAGGTAAAATTAAAATTCAAAGCATTAGGCACAATAGAAAAAAAAACTTTTGATTTTAAATGAAGACAAACTAGTTATTTTATCCTTCGGAGAAAAGTAAGTTTAAAATTTTGATTTGCAATAGGGATGTGAATAAAAAGGAACGTACAAGCTATCATAATTCTGCGTTTCTTAAGTTTAGAGCTTTCAAATTCTGTGAGGTTATAGAAAAGTATATAAAGAATAATCTAGGCTAAAAAAATTATATTTGATTTTCTTGACCGATTTTTGTCAATTGAACCGGATTGTGTCCCCTTAAAGGTTTTTCAATAGTACTAAGACTGTGTCTGTGCTGTTTACACAGATTTCTTAAACG
The DNA here is from genome assembly GCA_019973935.1 of Trichonephila clavipes. Lineage (NCBI taxonomy): Eukaryota > Metazoa > Arthropoda > Arachnida > Araneae > Nephilidae > Trichonephila > Trichonephila clavipes. The sequence goes on along the minus strand of BMAU01005313.1, from coordinate 95,883 downwards.
CTTTTTTCTTCTTTAAGAAAACAGGAAACATAATTATACATGTATATAAAATATTTAAAAATACTAGTTCCAAATAAATAAATTATACAATTTCAATTCATAAACGGAGCATTTAACAATAATCTCCTTTTCCTTATTTCTTCTCAACTCTTCAAGGATTTGATTTCCTCAAAACCAGTTTTTAGTGGATCTATACTCAACAAAAGAAACTTGTATATCAAATTTCAAGCTTCTCGGTCTAATAGTTCCAGAGAATGCATGATGAGTGTTTGAATGAGTCTGCTTTCTCATTTATATGTGTAGATATTAATAGTACATACAGATTTCATGAATAAAGTTTAAATAAAAACGTCCCGTTTGTCTAAATAAGAAAATAACTGTCGTTTTCAGTGAACTTTAATTAGAACATCCCATCTTTTAACAAAAAAGTGCTTTCTTCTAAAGAAGTTAAATTTTTTTCTTTCAAAAATATTTATGTACTTAAATATACTTAATAAAGATCATCTTCAATAGCCTTTATTACGTGATTTGTAACGTGTACTAAAATTTTAATTGCCTCTCTATTCTTCTAGTTAACCAGCGAGCATTAAACAAAACAGAACAAGACAAAGATATAGATTGCAAGCTTAATTAATGTTTATTTAAGGTTAGAGCAGCACACAAAGTATAAAGAAGTATCTATATTTTCGAGAAATGGTAAAAGGTTAAACGAATGAATGTGTAGTCAGTCTTTTTGTTTTAGTACAGCAGAAACTGTCAAGCCAGTGGTTCTAAGCCTTTTGCATCGTTGTATACTGTTACAAAAATTAATAAAGCTCTTAATTATGATGTTTTTAATAAATTAGTTTGGACTACGAAGTTTTTATACAGTTAAAGCTTCTCAAATAAAGTTAATTAAAGCTAACTAAAACCTGAATTCCTCTTTTTTTTATCTGAATGTGTTTCATATTTCTGAACAAGTTTTAAGCAGTTAAAACAAGTTTTCGTTTTATGTAAAGAAATCTCTGTTTTGATCTCTTTTATTTTAATAAAGATCTATAATATGAATATTTTGGAGAGTTTCGGTTAAGGTACACATTGTTATAATTATTTTTTGTTTATTTAATCCATGTTAAATTAATGAATAAATGCTCAACAAATTTGAAGCAACTGACTAAAACAATAATATTCCTCCCACTTAATATTTGTATTAAAATAACTCTTCCTAAACTAATATCAGATTACAAATCAGCTTCTGGATAAAATCTCAAAAAATATTTACATTTAATAAAAGTAAACATTTTATGTAAATATTTTCCAAATTAAATCTTTCCTAATTTTTTGTGAATAAATTATCTGTATTCAAACATAAAGATAGAAAAAATCCAATAAAAGCTAATATTGTAACTAATGGCAAAAGGATGGAGAATAGCGCGCACTCTTTTCACCGAGTGAATACTTACTAAACCAGGCATGTCAAACACGCGGCCCGCCGATACATAAGTTGCGACCCACCATGACTTTTTAAAAAATATTTCAATATCAAGCTTTTAGAGTTTTTTTTTTTTATTTTAAAACTTATTTGAAGTGAACTTTTTTTAAAAAATTACAACATATTTATTTGTTAATTATTCTTATTTTAAAAGAGAAATAGAGAGCAATTTCTTAGTAGACTGAATAAACTACATTTCTCACACAATATAATGCGATTGTACTAAAAGTTCATGAGATTAACAGCACGTTACGAGTCATTCTCCCTCTTCTAAACCGTTCTCATAAGATCAGTCCCCTTTTGGTCAGTAACCTTGCACTTTCTTTGGTCAGAGAGACTGTCCATTAAACTCCCCTCTGGAATTGGAGAGTATTAGGACAGTTAACATCTTTATGACTTAACTTTATGCTTTGTCAGATGCAGTCACAAGACGAAATACAAGATAAAGGGCAGAGTAAGCTCAATCGTTTGCAGATGAAAGTGAATTATCGTAAAAGAGGATTTAATCTAAAAAATTATGTAATAAAAAAACCATACTTCAAATACGATGAGTAAAAAAAGATCAATTGAAGATGAACGTCGCATTTTTGAAGAAAAATGGGAACCGCAATATTTTTGTGTCCAAAGCAAGAGTAAATTATTATGTCTGATTTGCAAAAACTCTATATCCGTTTCTAAGAAGTGTAATAATAAAAAGGCATTATGACACAAATCATAAGACACAGTTATGACCAATACGTTACAAAATTTTATGAAGAAAAATTGGTGGATTTGAAATTAACTCTTCAAAGACAACAAAGCGTATTCACTAAATTTTCTGAAAACAATACAGCTTCTGTAAAAACTAGTTATATGTTACCCCATTAATAGCAAGCAGATCTAAACCATTTACTGAAGGTGGTTTTATTAGTGAATGCTTAATCAAAGCGGCGGAAGTATTATGTTCAGCACAAATAAAACAATTTAAAAGTGTTAGTTTATGTCGAAATACTGTAGCTAGCAGAGTTGATGAAATAGCCGAGAGACTAGCATCATTCAACAATATCAACATTTCAAGCCTAATCGATTGCAATTGATGAAAGTACAGATACTCGAAATATCGCTCAGCTGGCCATTTTTATTCGCGGATGCGATGTCAATTTAAAAATAAATGAAGAGTTTTTGGAAGTCATTCCTATGCATAATACTACCACTGGAGCTGATATTTTTATTAAAAAGCTGATATTTTTATTAAATTTATTTTTTATTAAAGCTGATATTTATATACATTAATTAAAAAGATACTAAAAGTAATTTTGAAAACTTGTTGCGGGATGCCCAACATCACCAGTCACCATACCATATTATACGCATTTAATAATTTACTTAAATTTTCTCTTGGGTGATTTTATTTAATTCATAAGGCTCTTGGGCCCTCAAAACTTCGCGTGACAGTTAAACTTTTGTTTTCCCGCCAACTAGTAAATAAACACAACTTTACCTTCAAAAAATAAATAGTATTAATTGAAGTTAATCACTTGGTACATCTTCAAGTTTTGATATTGTTGAGTGAATTCTTTTCTAGCATAATATTTATCGTCAATCTACTACTTGAAACTGTAATATGTATTGAGTAAATAAAACAGCCATACACTTCATCATAAAATTGTGAGGGAAGTTAAAGAAAAAATAAATTTATTAAGCTAATATTTGAAATTTAAGGACATTCAACAAGTGGATAAAGCTATACGACATTTGATCTTTGAAGTACATGTTCTATCCTTAAACTTGTAACTATTTTTTTCTTCCGTGTATACGATTCAAAACAACACAAAATAAACTTAACTCAAGAAAAGGATTACGTTTCCATAGGCAGAGCAATTTGAGAATAGTTAGCGAATGTTTGGGGACATCGCGTGTAAGAGTTCGTTATGAATGTAGATTGTCGACACAAGGAGACACTCATCTCTATTAAGTATCTCATCTCTATTATCTACTCCATCTCTCTATTTTAAGTCATTTCCAACAGTGTTTTCTTTTCTGCGTATATGTTTTCTTCGTAAGCATTCATGAAATCAATAAAAGTAAACACCCTAGCAAAAATGACAAAATCACATTGCGTAGTTTATGACATGCTGAGAGGCAAATGAGAGAAATGATGAAAATGACCTTGGAAATCTTTTTTTGACCAAACAGATTAATTTGCTAATTTTTTTATAAAAAAATATCTCTGCTATTACTTTCGTCAGTTTTTATCAAAATTGACCACAGAAGCTTTTTTTTTCTAGGATTTATTTTATTTACCGTAAAATCCAGCATATAACACGCGCTCCTATTCTTTCATTTATTTTATTTTAGCTACTTTTTATTAAATAGTTACAATTAATTTAAATATGTATATACATAGGACAGAATCACAACATTAAGTGGTACTTAATTTTTATTAATTATCATTAAAGTATCGCATTGTCATCCAAAACAATCGTGTATATAAAATTTCAGTTCAACTGAATGCTTTAAAACGTGAGAAAAAAAAACATTTTCAAGTTTTGACACAAGTCAGCAAAAGGGTTGCTAAGTCGCCAAAAATGATGCTAATGTGTATGTATTTGTAATTTTTTAACTGGTTTTAATTAATTAATGTTTGTTAATTTTAATTAAATTACTGTATTGTCATCCAAAATAATCATGTATATAAAATTTCAGCTGAATTGAGAGCTTTAAAATGTGTTTTATTAATGATTGAAAATTCCACCAAGATAAATAAATATATAGAGTGCGCGAGCTAATTGTAGGAATCGAATTAATACTAAAGAATCTTTTTAATGTGCCAGATGTTTTTTCTTGTTACTGTTTAATGTGTATGTCCTATCATCGTATTAAATGGATTCTTTTTTATTTGTAATGGGGCTGCAGATTGGTATTTTACCATCGAATACCCAGTACATTCCACGGGAGCTGGTATCTATTTTTAGTTCTCCAGCACATAGGTGATATACCAATTATCACAAATATCTCCCCAACTGCCTCCCCAGAGGGAGGCACTTGAGCTCTGATGATGCGAAATTGTACTAAGTGCTTTATTTTGCCGAGAACACCCAAGCGAAACAGGAACTCAATGGAACTGAGACGTATGACATAGACGATGTCGATTTTTTGCATCATAAAAATCAAACGACTTGGGCCGGGGTCAAACCCGTAAACTTGGGTGTACAGGGCCAGCACCAAACCAACTACACCACCAAGCCTGCTCGTAATAAAAGTTAAAAATTACTAAAATGATGTTTCACTTTGACAAAAAATACTCAGACGTTTTCATCATAAAAAACTGAAACAGCTAAACTTTATTCCCTTTGTGATAGTTCTTAATAGAAACCTCATTTTTTTAAATTTATTTCCCCCTTCATTTATATACCATAGAGCATCTTTTCCGCGTACATAGGTTCTGAAAATCTGAAAAAAAAATGTTTTCGATCCACTCTATTAAACATAATAATAACATTGGATGACATAAATAATGAATTTAATGCAGTACCGTAGTAAGATACAATCAAATATTAAATAATAAATAAGTACTTGGAGAAAAGTTAGAACGCGTACGTGTATGTGTGTGATGAACTTATAAGATTATTAAGAAAGAAGAGTTATGATAGTTTTTAAAGGTGAGGATATAGGTTTCTTAGCTAAGAGTTACGCTTTAAATTACAAAACTGATACAGTTTCTAATTTGACTTGGAAAACCTGATATAGGAATTTCGAAAGAAATTTTTATTTTGATGAAAATAATATTCATATTGATATCTTACAAAATTGTGTGACGAAGAAGTAAAAAATGCTTTTGCACAAATAATATGTAGAAATAATTGCTCATATAAATAGAAGAAAAGGAACAATTGTATGTGTTTCAAAAACTTATAAAAAATTTTATAAAGAGAAATTGACGTTTCAATTAGGCACTTCGTAAACTTGAATCCCCAGAAAATGTATTTAAATCCAAAATTTAGGATCCGTTACTGGAACAGGTAAAGTATAAAAAAAAAGAAGATAAAAAAATAGTATTAACCCGTGGCCACTCGCGCCTGTTTTTGCTACTGTCGTTACTTGCGGGGTGTAGAGAACACCCCAAATTTTTAACACGTGTATTTAATTATGAAAATAAAATTAAGTTATTATGATACATATTTATAAAGTACAAGATGTTTTTTGTATTATACAAATAAAATTATTAAATTTATTCATACAAATGAGACTAACATTAATTTACACTAAACATACAAAATTTTCATTTCAAAACACATAATTTTATATTTTTTCGTAAACCAGTAAAACTTACATACCAGTAGTAAATATATTTTATAATTAATGAGATAAGGATAGTAGAAAGTAGAAAAATAATATTTTAATCATTTTCCAAACATTCAGAGCAGACTGCATACATATGCTCAACTTCTCGCGAGAGTTCTCAGCCCCCCAGATAAACTTTTGAATGTCATTACATTCCAATCGTTCGAGAAAGAGGGATTGCATCAGGCCTGAAGGTTCAATGATCTAAAATGGGCAGCTACAGAAAAAATCGTGGTTCTGCGCATTCTTTTCAGAATCCTGGGAAGACTTTCTTGTTGCTGGGGTGTACAGAACACCCCACGGGAGTGATCGAGAGTTAACAGTATATATAAATATATTTTGTTTGTATAACTAATTATAGTAACTAATCGTTACTTTAACGAAGTATATAAATTATATATGCACGTGGTCTCAAAGGGAGAAAGTTAATGCATATATAACAAACCCTGAATAATTTGTGTAAATTGAATGGATTCTTAATAATGAGAATTCGGACAAAAAAATTAGGTGTAAGGAAATTATATTAGTAATTAAATTCAAACACAAATTAATGCCACTCACGGCAGAAGTGCACATATGTTTATAATACTCACATTGCTCTAATCCCGAAGGACAGTTGTTGAGAAAAATGTTAATTACTTAATAATGACATATTATGTTAAGTACAGATAAATATTGCTCTCTATCTCAAAAAAAGGGGGGGAAGACGTTTAGTTAATAATTAAGTTTTTATTATTAATATAAATTCTCATTTACAATAATAACACAATAAGGCACACAAACGAAAAATGTTTATGAAATGCTTAACTACATTTTCATTCTCCATATACATTCATATTTATGTATACATTTATAATTTGAAAACCGACAATAGATATTTATATGTAGTAGAGTCATTGAATGAATATTTTCTAAAATAAAAATATTTCATTAGTTATTTTAATTCAACGAATTTACTTTATGTTGTCCTATTTGATGAGTTCTTTCCATTTCCATTATTCTAATTTGTTACAACTCGTCATTACAATTAAATGAAATAGAACTCTCTCTTCTGTTTAGTTCTTCATTGGGCTGTTATCAAACAAATGATTCATGAAAATTATTTATTTATGAGTAGAAAAGGTAAGATTGTATTAAATTTTTATAGTTGTTTTCGACAAGAATTTCTTACAGCTTTCAATGATTCAACAATTAGTAGTATTAACGAGGGAATTGTGTACATACCATTAAGGTATCCGTTTGGCACCGTGATTTTCAAAAGCGCATAAATAAATTATTTTCATGATATTTAGTGTCACTCAGATTAGAATACATGCATAAAATTGTTTTCAGGAATTTTTGATAAAAAAAATTATTTAAATACAATAATATTTTGGCAAAAAATTAACTTAGAATAATCTTTTTTCCTAGTGTTCTCCTTTTGTGAAAAAATGCTTCTATTAGAATAATATTTTTCCTGTATATTGCTCAGACCTCTGTTCAAAGGCTCAACTAGAATTTTTGAAATATATAACTTGTAATTGGTTCATTCATACTTTATGACAACAGATGGGAGCAATTTTAAGAAAAAAAAATGCGAAAAATGCCACTGTAGAGAGGTCTGAGCTATATACAGGCAAAATATTATTATAATAAAACCCTTTTTTCACAAAAGGAGAACATTTGGAAAAATGTTATTCCAAGTTGATTTTTTGCCAAAATATTATATTTAAATAAATTTTTTTCTCAAAATGTCCTTAAAACATTTTTATGCATATATTCTAATCTTAGTGACACTAAAAATGAAAATTATCCATTTATTCGCTTTTTTAAAACCACGGTTCCGAACGTAGTCTGATACCTTAAGCTTTTAGACTCATTGTTTTGAAAAAATTAAAACTCTGTCCTATAAAACTATATAAAATCTGCAAATGTATAAACGTAAAAATTAAAATATAAAACTAAAACCAAAGTAATTGAATCTTTTATTATTCAATTACAGTATTAATAATGAAACAAACATTTTACTATCATAATGACTTATTTAGTCCTTTACCGAAGTGCTAACGCACAATTTATCGTGTAAAACCCTTTTTCCCACTACCCTCTTTCAGAAAGATGTGAAACATCGTTACATAAGTCCAGCAGTACTCGTGAAAACTCCAATTTGCACAATGCAGCATGTCCTTCTAGAGCCATGCTAAATTGAAAAATCTGAAACTGCAAACATTCCAGAACACCGCAGATTTTTCAAGGTCTGCTCATAGTGTGAACCCTTTTTTTCTCACATTTTGAAACCAAGGGAATATTGAGAGGATTGAGACCAGAAATGATGACGTAGGCCCCCTACTCGGCTCCTTGGAATTTGGATACAGCTTACTAGGCAAGGAAAAGAGCCGACACAGAAAAAATTCAGGTTATTTACGAAGAGAATCGTGAAATGTTCAAGGTTCCAGGTAAAAGTTCGCTATGTAGACAGATTCGCAATAAAGAGGTTTGACTGTAGTTAAGTATTGCACAAGTGGTATTTCTAAGAAAAATACGTAGTCAGTCTATTGAAACAGACTATCTGCTTTTTGACAACAAATCTCTCATCAGCACAAAAGAACGAGCTTATTAAAGAGAAATATTGAAGAAAATATGCATCGGAAAAAGTACTTCACTTTGAGTAATCTTGAAGATGAATCCGATTGCATTGGAAGAGAGAGCACTTGAAATAATCGAAAAAAAAATTTAAAAAGAAGCATTTGAACGTTTTGAAAATTCAGATGTGATATTATGTTTTATAATATGATGTACGAAAAAAAAGTTGTGCAAAACACTTTGACTGATTTTCTAGTAAAAAAATGTTTTCGTTTTCATTACGTAAATATTAAGCTATTAAAGTGTTGTGTTATTTTTACTTTCCGTTAATTTTAGGTAAATATGCCATTATTTAAAAAATATAATAGGAAAGAATCACTTATCTTGCAGAAATAATATTTCACTCTCAGTTCGGTACTTTCCAAGAACACATTCAAAACTACAATTAACGTTATTTAAGCTGTAGATGTTCTTACAACATTATTCATCTCGAAGGGAAATCTTAAAATAATTCCAGGGACAAAAAGTAATATCTAAATTTTACTATTTTAATAAAATTCGTAAAATTTTCGAAATTACGAAAAAATTATGAAGATTTAACTGCTAGCATTAAACATGACAGATCCATTACTCTGCAAAACAATGGAGTCAGCTTAAAATTTAGTATAAATTGATAATTTCCTTGAAAAAAGAAATAAAACTCTATGAAACTTAAGTATGACTCACAAATATTTCGGCCAATAGTTTGAGGGTGTCAATTAACCGAATGATTGATGATGAAATCATTTGATGATGTTCAGCATCTAATGTTCACTTTTCTTTCAATTTAGATTGCCATTCAACAATCAACAGTTTCTAATGGCCCATCATTATATAAGAAAAAGTTAATGCTGTAAGAATTTCAGGGAGCATTTTTCTAGATGTTATAACGTCACATTTATATGGCGGTAAAAAAATTAACCCATTTAGCATTGAACTGTGGGAACACATTTGGGAAGAGAAAATGCTTTTTTTCCCATTAAATTAATTTTAATATTTGACAATCCTATCCTCCCAAGATCATTATTCACAATAAAGAGTAAAAATATATTTTTAGTTTATTTTTGTAATATTGCATATGTGTAATGGAAAATAAATATCATAATAATATAATTTAGTAACATAAAAATGAATGTACTAAAATTACATTAGTTTAAAGGCTGTAATTGTATAGCAACACACGCAGATATGAAAAAAATGAATGTAACACTAATGGGGAGAGAGAAATACATTAACTTCATCGCTGTAAGATTGTCTAAATTTTTATAAATAGAATATTTATCAAAGTTTTTGAAATAATTGTTTTTAATGGAGTCCGAAGTGATACTTATATACCATCATATACAACTAATAACCGCAAACTTTCCAAAAATTAACAAATTTATTCAACCAATTGTTCAAATACACAACCTGATTCTAAAACACGATAGCTATAAGATTTACACCAGAGAATAATCAAATCAAGCAATTCATTAATGTAAAAATATAAATAAAATTTCGAACAGAGTATGATTTTAGATTTTCACTTGCATTATCAAAAATTTAATGTAATAACTTTCATTTCTTGAAAAGATTTTCAGGGCAAGAAATCATTGATAAATTGTACTATTTATAAACAATTTATCTTTTATTTTCACAAAGAAGTTTTTAAAATACATCATTATTTTTTTCCTAATTTTATTATTCAATGTTTCATTGATCTTTAATAAATTAAATCTGATAATATTTGTGAAGCATTTTGTGCCCACTCTTAATCATAGTGTTACTTATGACTTAGCAAAGCACATGAGAGATACCCATTTTTTTTATCAAGAAAAGAGCATTAGATGCATTTAAATTTCAAAAAGCATTTACTCCCTAAAGTATGATTATGTAACTTAAATACAATTATTTTTTGCGATTTTAACTATCGTATATTTTGGCGTATATCGCACACTTTTAACCCAAAGAAAAAATTAATTTACGGCTGCACGTTATACGACGGATACCAAAAATTCAGGATTAAAAATAAAGGAAAGATGAGCATATACAAATACTGTGGGGTGCGTGACCTAGAAGAGTGTGAGCCTATTGAAAAGTCGAAAACAAAAGATTATTTAAGAAAATTATTAATTTATAGAAAGTAAACAATTATAAAATACTTTCTGCCATAATAAAAAAAAATGCACACTTACACTGATATAATACACTTATAAATGTATCAGTACTGTACAATGAATATTTTGTTATTAATTAACCAATACTAAGTTAAGAACAAGTTTAATAATTACCAGTGACCCCCATGGGCTAGTCTTATATAAAATTATCTACAAAAGTTAACACTTACCTTGATAATTTGTACAGTTAATAATTAATCCCTTAACTGTCGATTAAAAGTTACGCGATTCGCTCCCCAACGATATGTGACGTATTGGGTGGGGGAGGAGAAAATAAGAAAATCCTCGAAAAAAAAAAAGTCCTTCGCAAAAATTGTCCAGGATCATTTTACTGCATTCCAAAGCCTTTGAAATAATTCTATGGATAGCAGTGCAGTGCGAAGTGCATCGTTCTTCCGAAAGACGTATATATACCTCCAGGGCAATTAACGCTTTGACTGAGAGAAACGTTCATATACGCCGGTGGCACGTAAAAGGATAAAGTACTAATTGTCGCTTTAGCGTCAAGGGATTTTTGCATTCAATACACTGTTATTGTATGGAAATGGGGGGTGATTAAACTTATTATGATTGAATATTGGGTCGTAAATATTAAAAGTTTGAGAAGCACTGTAAATATGCATTTGCCCTTCTTCAGTTTTTCGCTTTGTGGCATTCACATATCCCCTTGTCATTTTAATTTTGCTTTCAAAGGTTTATTAATACTCACATCTAAAAGCTTAACTAATGGCGTTCATTCGCCTGGAATAACTGCCCTATCTCTGCTATACTCATAAGCAATGTTTTTGTATAATTCTTTTTTTTTATCTGGGATCTGAACATGTCCTATGCTAAAAGACTTTCTGGATCCTTTAAGACACTTGGAAGATTTTGCCAGACATTTCTTATCCATTTTTTTTTCTTACAACGCTTACGTCCATCCATTCTTTTCTTGCGTATGAATGAAAATACCTTTCGAAAAATCCGATTTCGGCATCGGTTTTCCTTTAAATATAACTATTGTCTTTATGTGAACCAATTTATTTACAAGATAATAGCTTTGGGCGCATTCCTTTCAGGTTTTGAAGTAAAATAAGGATGTGTGTTATATGATGAATATATAATGAAAATATCACTTAACACATAACTGTGGGACTGAAATATTATTTTTATTGCTTTTATTAATGGATATTGCAAAATAAATAAACAAATAAATTCATAATTAAAATCCCGCGGACCACTAATGGAATTTTTTAAATGTAAATTATATTTGTACAAAAAATTGTGATCTAAGAAAACATAAAGGGACTTAATAAAATGAAACTATAAATTGTAACCAAATTATATGAAAGCTTTATTAATAACCCATTGTTAGAAAAACAATAAATGAGCTTTACAGTAGTCGTATATAATGTGTAGCAACTGATATATCTTAGTAAATACGCAATAGTAACTTACACTCTGAGAAAAATAAATTGGGTATGATTGAAAATAATTTTCTAACGAATAATTACATGTTTAACGAAAATTTTATTTCATTAACACAAGGAGTAAAGCGATTTTTTTATTAAAAATAATTATTCTTGATCAATTTGGGGAAGAGGTGAGACAATAGACTTATGATAACTAAAATATGACACATATACTTGTGATTTCAAAGTATTTAAAAACCATTGAAAAACAGCGTCGATAACATTACCACTTTTAGTTGTCGAAACATTTTGATTTGTGTTCAATTCGAGCTTGAATTCATCATTGAATAAAGCTATGAGCGGCTCAGACTTTGGCAGACTGCAGTTAAAATCACCCCTTAAAATCATGAGAAGCGAGTGATAATTTTCTTTAAAAGAGCAGAACCACCTTCAGTATATGGTAAATTACAAAATGCAGGGAATTTTTAATTTTTTGCACCGTTTAATTTCAAGAAATGTATGCGACCCCCGAAATCAATGTTTGTCCGTTTTCAAATTAGCAATCTGCCGCACATGTGTCCTCCAATATCGTTACTCACAAAACCCAGTCCACTTGTTTGACGATAAGTAATGTTCATATGAGGAGTCACAACATGTGAATTTTTCTGTTTGCGATAGATCGCAACACCAGCAGCTCTGCGGCCCGGTCGTTTAAACTGTACGCAGCAATCAAAGTTAGGTATCGAAACACGTTCGTCATTATCTAACCACGTCTCTGACAACACGAGTAACGAACATTTTTATGAAATAACGTCGTCGAAATCTGTTTGGCCAGCCCTTTGACAATTGAGCGTAAGGATCGCAAGTTTATCCTGAGTGAAGTCTAAGACTTGCTGGTATGTGCGAAATGGATTTAGAGTATCATTGGGTGGATGACCAGAGTATCTAGTTCTTCCGCGCTATAACCTCTTATCTTTAGGATTTTGAGTGACTGTGACGAATTCACACTCTACCCCTTTGTTAATAAAAAGAAATACTTAAAAAGTAAAATATACTTATATGAGTGTAAAAAATTAAAATTTAAAACTACTTAAGTGCTTTAAGTGCTAGAAAACTATCTTCAAAAATGGTGCAAGCATTGAGAATGAAAACAAATTTCGATCAGTGGGTGAGAGAGGTTGAGACCTGACCAATGGGAATGCAGCTTAGAATTCAGTCGTTGGAGAAATGAGAGAAACATTGAATGACTTGAAATAAAAAAAAACAGCTTCTTTAAAACCTAATAAAAAATTAAATACAATTTGAAAAATAGGAAAGAACGTGTAAATTTAAATTTGATTTGGATAAATAATTTTCCAGGGAAAATTAAAGTGATTTAAAGTAAATATGAAAATAACGAGTTCCTGGGGCAATTCATTTCAAGTCAGCTGCTATAACCATTAGGCTACGAAGGTTCGGGGAGGGAGATTAAGCAAGCTTTTAAGTTAGATTAAAAGAGTGAAATGAATTTAATTAAGAATTTTAATTGATTATATTATTTTTAGGTCTGTTAAAATTATGATCAGGGATATATTTTTCAATATCCGAGATCGGAGGATTATTAGAGTTATTAATTTTTTGAAAGTTAGTTGCTCATTTTTTGATAAATTGTCTGATAGACATCATTTTGCTCTCGGATCTGAGGTCTTTATTCTTCATGATCCATCGAGCTTTTAATATTTGTCGGAGAATGATGCTTTGAGAAACTTCAATTTGATTAATATGAATTTTAGCTGCATCTGCACAGAATGGCACGGCATACTGGTTAAAACTGGTCTTAGGATTAGTGCGTAGATAAGCAATTTATTTTCTTTGCTCTAATATAGGGATTCTTGCAATTAAGGGGTAGGTTTTACAGATCGATTGTGAATTTAGAACCAAGCTCTCGAGGGCTACTAGAGCTGTACCCCGATGCGCTGTACACCACCACGCGCTCTCATTGGTGAAATCAAAAAGCGCACGCCTACGTCACTTCCTGTTACACACATCCGTCCCTTTTCACGAAATCATTCTAACAAATATCCAGCAAGAGAGAGAGGAAAGATGTTACACGTAAAAAAAATATTTTCAACAACAGTAAGTTTGTTAGAGAACATTTTACTAACAGAGATACGTATGCATGCATATATTTATTGAAAATCAATGAAACAATAACATTCACAAGAACTTAATGAAATTTTTACAAAATTTAGCAATTCCAAAATTTTTAGATTTCCATTTTCATGTTCTGTTTTTGAGCAATAGACTTAAGAAGCTCCATTTTCATTTTAAGCAAAATAGAAGTTTGCTTTACTATTGTGCTTGAAAGAAAATTCTTCTAAAATTGATTGGTAAATGATTTTCGGAAGATCGCGAGGTCTTTGAAGCAGATTAACATTCTTGTCGATGTTTGACATTAAGAACAGGTGATGCGAATCGTTTTAGTTCGATATTAATGGCATCAACATAATTGAAGGGGTTCCACGAGGTCAAATAGTAAGACAAGAGCACTACATTATGGTCCTGAGAAAGTTTAGAGAATGAGTGAGGAAAAAAAGTCAAGATCTGTAGAGCAACAACACGTGGATTTTGCACCCAGATAATGACTGTGTGCACATTGTGCTCTCTGCAAAACAGTTCTTGGCGTACAAACGCATTACTTTGCTCCAGCCTCCACGGTACTCACCAGATCTTGTACCACACGAGTTCAACCTGTTTCTTAAAGCGAAAAATGGATTGATGGGAATACGTTTCCAGTCTGTAGCTATGCATTGACATGAAAACGGGTTTATGTTGAAGGGGATTAAAATGTATTTGTACATTGGTTTCAATGAAGCTAATTTTTAAGACTAGTCCGGTTATTTAATTCCACGGTAGTATTCTACACTATATAATTTCAACTATTTAGAAAATAAATTTATTTTAAAAAACATGCAAAACAATACATATCCAATATATTAGTTTCAGCTTACCCAAAATAACATGAAATTCCTTAATGAAATAGATTCTATAGCACAGAAAATTGTACGAACTTGGGGAATAAAACAAAAATCATACAAACTTGAGAATTTTTTTCTGACTGGTATGAGTTTCTATTTTGTAAAATTTATTGTATCAACATTATTTTAGTAATTTTTCTCTTGACAGTTTACGTGGTTAGAAAATGGTTTTAAATGTATTGTTAATAATTATATTTTAAGATTAAACCACCTATGCTGTCTGAATTTGAATTAAACTTAAATTTGTTGACCACAGATTCAATAAAACAGAAATATTTCTCCAAATAACATGAGTACACGATTAATTTTTAATATAAACGTTTTGCGTGTGCTTTAAACTTTTTGAAACTCTATATACATACTCATAATTAATCAATTTAGGAAATAAGTAAAGTAAAGAAATGTGTTAGATATTGTTTGAAATTGTTCATCACCTATTTTACTTATATACTAAGCAAATGAACATTATTAGCTATGGCAGAACATACATACGTAACGTAAACCGCATGCATGACAGGTTTGAATAAAATATTTCTTAATATGTATGAATGAAAAATAATATTACTACATGATTTCATACATTAAAGAATATTAATTTCAAATTTCATAAAAGAAATGCATATTTTCATTGGTGAATGCATAATGGTATTTTTAATTACCTCAAATAATTAAAACTCAAATTTTAAAATAATGTATTATGTGTATTTACTGGAATTTTATATTTATAAGAGACGCGAAGTCCTTTATTTCAAAACAAAGTTAAGACGATGATTAACGATAAAAAAGACCGATTAAAAAGATTAATTAAGTTCAAAATCATTACGGCAGAAAATTACTTTTCAAAATTGGTTACAATTGGGGTAGTGAGGAAATAAAATGCTTTATTTCATAAAACGTTAATCCCACTAAACTCAAGGGTAGTGTTTGATTTAAAAGAAAGTTAATTACATAATTACAAATGCTTCTTAACGAAATAATATGTTACCTTAAAAATTTACCAAAACTTTAATGGAAAAGTCTGGAATAATTCATTAATCTCAATTTTGTTCTCATCCATTAGATTCATCAATTTTACTTTTTATATGTTTCAAGAGTAACAGAATAAACATGGCATGCCTAGTTGCTTATGATGAAAATATTAGCCAAAATAATTGCAAAAAAAAATGATAATCATCCCATTAATATGTTCTTTAGAGGAATTTAAAATAGAAAACTCTTCAGTTCTGGCAGTTATTTAATCTGGTAAAGCTTCATTTATCAATATAAAACTGCGAAAGATTTTGCCACGCTTAAAGTATCTCTACAATTTCATTTATTTTGTTAACGGAAAAAGCCATCTTTATAAAAAAAACATTTACTATAATTATACCTTTCAAAATGTGATATTTCAACATGTTTAATATTTTGCTAATAATGTAATGAAGAGTTTTTACTCTATTACCTACAATTACAATGACATTCTATTATATAAAACTGGTGTCTAGGGATGATAAATGATTTCAATTTTGCAACAAACATTATTTTTTGGATTAATTTATATGAAAGGTCTTGTATTTTTTTTATGAATTACCACTTCAAAAATACTATTAATTTCATCTGTGTTTCCTTCTGCAGCGCAAAAACTAATTAGGAATGTTCTAATTTGTTTGTTACTATTAGATAAACTGTTTAAATATACGAAATTCATCATTCCATAATATTACGAAATGTTTTCTATAGAATTTTTATGATGTAGACTTTGAGAACTCATTTTCATCTTAATATGTACAAATTCCGTGTATATTAAAACGGTTTTCAATTTAATAATGATTCTTAATCTTTTTTATTCTTGTTGTGGTACATTTTTAACAATTTCAAAATTTTATTAAACTTATTAATAAAATAAGTTTAAAAGAATTTTACTTCTATATAATACACTTCCATTAATCCACGAAATAATATGATAAATATACCACGAATATTCTTAGTTTATTTCTATAAAATGGCCGAATTATTCAGATCCGGATTGTATTTTTTTTATCAGAGTATAGTTAACAGTTTTTAAAATAATTTCGGCACACAAAAAAGCAGCGGCACAGTGGTTGAGAATGACTACTGTAGAAGTTTGGATAATGTGCTCAATGTATCCAATAACGCGATTTAATGTACCTGACTATGTTCGGAACCATGATTTTGTAAAAGATTACAAACGAATATTTTTTTAGTATTTAGTATAATTTAGATTAGACTACACACATATAATATTGTTTTAAGAATATTATTGCAATAAAAATGATTTAAATTCAATATTTTTGCAAAAGATGGACATAGAATTACTCCTTTTCGAAACATTCGCCTTTTATGAAAAATGCTTCTTCAATAATATATTTTGTCTAACAATTTTCAATTATGCAGAGTTTATAAGCAACCTGCCATAATTAAATACATACAAATAAATAGAATAAATCGGATAGCCATATAATTCGAACGTCAGATGATAATATTGTCAAAAAGGTACTACAGTTCAAAGTCATTGGGATTCATTCGGAAGCGTGAAGACCAAGGCTGAAATGGGCGGACTCAGTAGTATCAGACTTAGGAATTATAAACGAGAAATCTTGGAGAACAAAAGTAAACTCGAGGTCATTATGGAGGAATCTTCAAAGGAAGGTACCGGCCCAGGAGGGGTCGTCTTGCCAGATATAATGTGATGATATATAGCACATACCTTTGTACGGAGCCTGAACCAGGATTCTTGAAATATATAACTTATAAGTGGATTTATCTATATTTTAATACATCAGAGTGGGACAATTTTAACAAAAAAAAAAGAAAACACCGATTATTAGTTCAATTGGTAGTAACACTGAAAATAATGTGAATTTTTAGAACTCCTAAGTTCAGGCTCTCTGAAAAAGCCTTCGCTATATATAAGCAAAATATTATTATTATAGAAGCATTTTTCAAAAACGGAAAATGTTTGGAAAATACGTAATTCTATGTTCATTTTTTGGCAAAATATTGCAGTTAAATAATTTTTTATTGCAATAATATTATTAAAAATTTTTATGTGTGTATTTTAATCTAAAGGACACTAAATATTTAAAAGTATTCGTTTATACACTTTTGCAAAATCTTGATTCCGAACGTAGTCGGATACATTTAAATCGGATAAAAAATTATTTTACTTTTAAAATATCAAAATAGTTCAAGTTCCATACGATTATAAGAATCCTTAACAAAAATAAAAGAAAAATAATAATTTGCCTCAAATTTTAGTAACATAACTCTAGTAATTTAAAGCGCTATGTAATAGTTGTGCTATTAAAATTTTTTAATCACTAACCGTAACTTTAACAATTCAGGATGATTATCCGCTAAACTGTTAGATTCTAAGAATCATTATTATCACACACATTTTAAACATTTTAAACTTTCTCTAAAACTTAACCCTTTGTTTGAACTTCTAAGTTCCTAAATTAATTACACTATTTTTATTTTAAGCGATCGGTTTTCGAAATTTCGTTCACAAGAAAACTGTTGAGGATAAAATTAAATGTGTCATTCACTTTCACTAAAATCCTTTGTAAGAATATTCATGCGCTTGCTTATAATTCTATGCCAAAGGAATTTCTATTACTTAAATTTTTCAATAATGTTTATAAACTAAAGTGCAAAATTAGAAGGATAACTATTAGATGAATTCAAAGAATATTTTTTTTTATTTTTTTCAATTAAGATTTAGTTAAGACTTAATTACTTCCATGTTTGAGATTTTTCTTTCATCGGGTTTCAATAAATGGTGTTATAATCTCTGTTTGATGGCTTATGTTTGATTTCATATAACAAATGTTTCCGATGACTACCTTTGGCTTTGTCGTGGTAGCCTTTTTATTATGGTCACGGACTTGTAGCTGGCATGCCAAGAATTTAAGCACAGTGTCACTGAAGACAAGCCGTGTAGAGGAGCTGATATAGTTTAAATCTGTCGAGATTTAATGTCTTCTAATTGGCATGCAGTGTAAGTTCGGAAAGGGAGAGCCAGGTCAGATGTTTACCTCCACATTTGACCATGGTTCAAAATTACAAGGTCCGTCGCATGTATTGGATAATTTTGTTACTTTTTTTCCTATGTATTTGTAAGAAAATGGAATATGTATAGTCTTTCTTCTTAATACCCCTTATGTTTTCGTTTATGTTATATCTGTTTTGTATATTTGTATTATGTTCACGTACACGTAGGTAAATCGTGCAGCTATCTTTTAATTTGTGTTTTGTTATTTTACTGTTTAAAATGTAAACTATTTTTTTTTAATAAAGACTGACTGTGGGGGGTTGTTTCTCGAGGGATCGGTTTGTAGCTCTAAACCCTCTTCGGGTGAGCTCGGCTCCTATGGGCATTCTGCCAATAGCTTTCGAGTAGCTTTATAGAACGACGTTCAGGGGTGTAGCTACCGTCATATGAGCCGCATCAATGATACGGAGTTCTAAGTTACAGTTGCCCCAATATGTGTAACTACAGACCCACTAACAGGGCTTTCATATCTAAAATAGGGATCCGAAAGAATTTTGATTCCGGGCCCATTCAGAACTAGCTACGCCAGAGGCGACGTTAATATACAGTCACTCGCCTATGTTTGACATAGGTGTAAATTCCCAATTCATTCATTTAAGTCCGTTTTCACTTCTTTTCTGATTTCTTGTACATGTACTATTATGTCAAAGAATTTTTTTTTCTAACTCATACTTCATAGAATATTTGCGTAATTTAGAATTGTAATCAAATTTCTGTTAACTAGTAAACAAACGAATTAAAGCATCTAAGAACTTTATTCGATATTTATTGTTATGATAACATATATTTTTGAAAAGTTGAGCTCATTACTGGTGAAAGAGAGTCCAGAACGTGACACAAAAAATGGGCCCAGACTAAGATTTCCAAGCGGCATTCCTTGTTACAGTAAGTGTCATCGTGAAACAATGGTGGATACAGCACTTGACCCTTTCCCGAGTCCCTCGAATCGAATCGTAAACGTTAAAAGAGTGATTTAGCAGCTCCAGTTTTTACTTCGTCACTTGAGCGTTGTTCAAAATTGAAATGTTTATTGCTAACAGCACGTTTATTACTCTAGAACAGGTGTGTCAAACTCGCACCCGCGGGCCGCATGCTGCCCGTAACGGAGATTTTTGCGGACCGACACACAATAATATATACTAAAATACCAAATTTCTAGTGAAATAAAAAGACTGTAGTAGAGAAGAGATCTTAAGTGTCAGGACATCAACATTAAGTTTCTCTTTTGTTCTTTTATTTATGATTATTATAATGTATTATTTGAAATAAATTTACGTTTCTATGAATATTGGCATTTTTGGTAGCCCACTAAGTTAACCATTGAGTTCGACACCCTTGCTCTAGAGTGGCATTAAATCAGATCAAATACAGACCAGACTCCATTTCCCATTAACTTTTAAAAAGGTTACTTTTTTTGTATTACACTGCTGGACAATTGCTAAGGACGGATAACACTATCATCCATAGCAACCACAAAATGAAAGGAAGCAAAATGTGGAAAATTAGAATAAGTGCGGGATATTAGTAAGAAGAAGTATGAGTATGCAAATTTTTTTCCACGTCTGTTCATCACGTGATAGCGTTCATAAGAGCTTTAAAGGTTTTATAGCGTGTGGACAGTTGTTGTTTCAAGTCAAAGTTTTACAGGAAAGATTTAATAGACGAACATAAAATTTTTGGCATGTCTTCCCGACATCACATAGATGATTTTATGCGTGGCGAATTATTGGAAAGATCGAAGAAGGGCGAAAAATAACAGATGTTGCCAGGGAGTTCGACATCGCTCACAGCGTTGTTTCATGGCTGTGGAAGTCATTTAAAACTACTGGAATGTGTGTAGTAGACGGCACGGGGGAGGTCGTGTTAGAAGTACGACGCCTGCAGAAGACAGATATATCATCCTATCAGCAAAAAGGAACAGGCGCACCACAGCTCAGCAGGTGGCAAATGAGTTTCTTGCTGCCTCAGGAAAGCAGATCTCCCGAAAAATTGTTGCCAGACGTTTGAGGGGAGGAGGACTATACGCACGCAGACCTGTTGTGTGTGTCCCATTGACCAGACAGCACCGTACTGCCCGTTTGCAATGGTGTCGTGAGCATCACAATTGGACTGAACAGGACTGGGCATGCGTACTATTCTCAGATGAGAGTAGGTTTAGTCTGTCATTGGATTGTAGACGCCAAATGATCTGGCGCGAGAGTGGTACTGCTTATCGTCCAGAAAATATCTAGGAAAATGACCGATATCCGACATGCAGTATCATGGTGTGGGCCGGCATCATGATCAATGGCCGCACGCGCCTACATGTGGTTGCGAATGGGACTATGGCGGACCAACGATACATTTATGAAGTTCTACTTCCTCATGTTCGTCTATTCCGTGGTGCTGTCGGTGATAAATTTGTTTTTATGGACGACAACGCAACATGTCATCGAACACTCGCTGTTCAGGATTGTCTAGACAGCGAGGGTATTCAACGTCTCGTATGGCCAGCGCGTTCTCCAGATCTAAACCCCGTTGAAAATGTGTGGGATGCTTTGGGGAGGCAAGTTGCTGGTCGAAACTATCCTCCGACAAACAAGAACACCCTAATCCGTGCGCTCACAGAGGAATGGGATAAATTGCCTCAACAGCTGCTGGATAATGTTGTGCAAAGTATGGTACGACGTGTGGAATGTTGCATCACACTCCACGGTGGACATATCCCGTACTGATACCTTTCTTTAAGGTGCCTGCTGGCTTTTAGATGCATTTTTCCATTTCCCCGTACGCAGATCAAATGAACATTTTTTTTCTTTCAGATGTTTCACAGCTTTTGTACTTTCCAGAACAATAAATAGTCTTTATTCTAATGTCTGAACAGTGTGGAAACTATATTTTATCCTACTAGGCCTCATGTCTCGATTAATGTTATGCTACATAGCAATTTGTGATCCGTCCTTAGCAATTGTCCAGCAGTGTATTACGTGATTCCATACGATTATACTTCTCTTTTCTGCAAGTAAAGCTTTTTGATATTGATTACATCATCGTTTAATTTTAACTACTGGAGATTTATTTCTAGTGTGTTCCTTGCTCAAGAGCAAAAACACAAGAGAGGGAATTATTCATTTTCTACATTTAAATACTCAAGGAAAAACAGGAGGGATATGTAATAACAAAATATATTCGTGGGTTCAAGTTTCGTGAGTTCAATTGAAAGAAAATATAAGTGATATTTAGAAGTTATATTAATGTTTTACTGAAAGTTTCAGTCGCTTAGCTACAAGCAAGTAATACATACAAACTATAGTATTTCTTTTCAAGGAGCCGCCAATAAATCTATCCCACATTCAAGGTCTAATCCTTTTAAAGAAGAATTACTAATAAATCTGTCAAAGTATAGGTTTAATCATTTAAAGCGAAATGAAATGAGACGCATTTCGAAATGGGGCATTCGTAGAAAATGGGAATTTTTCTCTCGGATTTAGAGAAAAATATATAAGATCAGAATTTTAAGTACATATTAAGGTTATATTTCATATATATGCATCTCATTAATTAATAATTAATCGCAATGCAATTCGCAAGTCTTATTTGTTAAGTTCTTCTACAGCAAGTAACATCTCTTTCAGTACTTATTGCAACACTGAATTTTCTTTCTAATTCGTATGCAAAGCATAACCACCAAATATTGAAATGAGTTTCAATTTCTACGAAATCGAAGAGATAAAACTCTGGTTTCCTTATCTGAAAAAGGCTTGAAATGTCCTACTCCTAAATAACGTTAGAAATGCATCATAACTTCTTAATGAGCTACTGAATTCAAGCTTAGCCCGTATTCACCAAATTCAAAAAAAAAATGTTACATTAACATTCAAAGTAAGATACTTTCGTTATTAACATTCTACAAACACTACATACCATCACACACGTTGAGATGATTACAGGAACTGTTAAAACGTATGTGGATAGCCTTTCACAGAGAATTCCTAATTATTAGAGCTCGTCAAATTCTTGATCTCGCCGAAAAAAGTAGGACACCCTGGGGTTACTTATAGGGTGGTATTAACTCTACTGGTATCGTTAAATCAACTTGATTTGGCTAATTTGCTTTCACCTTAAGAATATCCCGCTTAGAATTTGAAGAAATTAACATTATTATATCTTCAAACAATCATCATGGAGCTATTTTCTGTGCATTTTCAGCATGTTCCGAGATGATCTAAGGCAATAAAGGCACATAGAGTGTCTTCGGAGGAGTAATCAGAGGCCCCAACACCTTTTATTTGACTTGCCGAGATACATTTTCATGTTTTCCTTAAGGCTAAGCCTCACCTGATTTCTTTTTCATTGCCTGATGTCTTTGATAGCAGCTCTCTTAGTGTGATAGGTTAAAAATTTATTAGATGATTGCTTATTAAGATTATTTCCTTTAATGTATTGAGCTCACAGAACATCAATTATTTGATGACCTTTAATGATAAGTGATTGCTTCAGACCACCCCAGGTAAACGCAGATGTGTTACGGGAGAAAGTATCATTTGGCGTATCTTTTTGAATTCAAATATTAACCTATTTTGAGCCCCGAGTTGTACTGATAACTGTTATTTCCTGTAGATAAAGAAATGGCAGAGATCTAAATATAATTTTATTTCCCGCTTAATCTTATTATATAAAATATTATGTTCAGTTTAAGTTTGATGTGCATTTATACTATCCAATTTATTTTGATGTATCAGAACACATTCAGATTACTTATTTAAAAATAGCATACTAAAATAACATAAATACGTTTCCAATTAACCATAAATATTCTTCCCAAAGCACAGCAATATTTAAAACGAATTATCTAAATTTTGCAAAAATCACTATTATAAGTGAAGTGTTAGCAATTTCTCAAAAATTCTTTTAAACATTTAAAAAAAAGTAATAAATTTACATCCATGAAAGTAATACTTTGATAAAATACATATATTTTTATATTGGAAAAAATCTAAGCTCAGTGGCGCAACAGCCAACATAGGACCAAGGTTTACTGTGCCCATCTCAGTTTTCATGACCTTGGCCACTGAGGTGCATGAGCAGATATTCCGGTCAAGTGGCCAGTCTGACACGAAATACTCATTTTTTAGGTCCCTAACAAACTTGGTTCTCATTTATCGATCCACGGAATGAATGAAAAGTTTGAATCGGTCTTGCCTAGCCCAGGGTTTAAAACTTAGATCTGTGAAGTGGAAGCGCGATATGCTAAACCTCAGCCACTGGGCTTCATATTTATATAGGAAACGAAATAAAATGTTTATGTTTTATTTAAGTTTTAGAGCTGATCGAATAAATATTATAAGAAATGTGACATAATTATAAGCATATTACTGAAATATCAGGCCCTAACTCAAAAAATATTCTTATACTAGAAATTATTTTAGACGTTCGTAGAACATAATATAAATAATAGGCTCCGAAAGTTTCATTAAAATATATTTATAATATTTTAAGTTATCATTTTCGTCATGGTAGATTTAGAACAATTTAAATACCCACTTCTGGTTTTTCAAGTTTATGCAACTTATTGTAGCAAGACTTTTGTGTAGCGTAGAAATAAAATAATGTATGATTTGTAAGGTCAAAAGATAGCTTTATTCAGTAAAATAAAAAAGAAAAACTAACTAAATCAGTTAATTTGGTCATTTTAACGAGTTCGGATACCTTAAAATCTGAAAGGTATTTGCAAAGACTATTAGTTTTGAAGGTATAAATTATATAAATAAAATGTTCTCTCTTTATTACTAATTCTATTGTTACTACACTGAAATAGAAATTGACATAAAATTTAACGATGAACATGAAAGGAAGGCGGATAGAGAAATAAATTTCTTTTATTGCTAATTTCTTGAATCTGTATATATAAATAGAGATACATATAGATAATCAATCAATAAAAGTTTTACTTCCCATTCTTTATAGCTGTAACAGATAAATGATATAGATTACTTGACGAAAAGATTATATGCTTTTTAATAGGACAATTAGAATTACATAGTCATTTACAATAAAAAAATTTTCCAGAAGTTAACACAGATTTATAAAATTACTAAATTTCTCAATCAGTAAACTAAATTTGAAGGTAGCAAATGAAAGTAATGAATCAATGTCGGGGGCTGGATTATGTCGAAAAATTGTGTAAGGTGTACAATTCAGGATGTCATTATGCAACTTTTTTTTCTTTTTCTTGGCAATCAAGTTCACGTGTATAAAAAAATGACAAAACTTACTTTCCGAAAGTCCCTTTTAGTATTCGTTTTGGTACAGAATTATATCTAAATTCATTTTAGGCAACACCAGATTTTCCGGTATATAATAAAAGTAAAGCAACATTTCTACAATATTAAGACGAAAGTAAGATTTTATTGATTAAAATACAATACATTATTCCATTACATATCTATTACAACAAAATTACAGAAATGGAAAATTAAAGAATTCATAAACTTGTGCAACAATGAGGGCTGATCCATATGTTTGCGCACTGTATTAAAATATCATTGCAGAAATAATTTTTTTTTAAATTAATGCACTCAATACTGATAATTCTGTAAAAATAAAAACAGCTTATCGATTAAAAAAAAGACTCTTTCCTCATTTTTAGTCATACAACGTTTTAAAAAATAAAAACAAAAATATCTAATCATCAAACTTCTAAAATAATTTCTAAGAATTGTAGCTCTTAAATTAATCCATAAGAACAAGGAATATCGTGCTTAGTTACTTAAAATATAAATATGTTCTAAGCCAAGTCGCGTGCATTAACCCTTAGATGTATTCCTTTGTCCAGGTATCTTGTTTTATCTTCATATCTCAAACAATATTTAAGTTTCATATGAATCTCCTTTCATCTACGAATTTTCTTTCTCTTTATACTCCAACATTTTCGATCATTTCCTTCCTGAGTTTTGCTTTAAAGAAACAAAAGGGATGACAGCGAAAAGAAAATAGTTCGTATATGTATGTGTGTGAACGCTAAGGAATTTTTCTTACTTCAAAGTTCTTTTTTTTCCTTTGATTTTTCCAATAGGCAACACTGCAGAAGGGGTAAAAACGTATTATAAGAAAAATCTTTTCCTTGGAAAAAGTTGCTGACTTCCGACTTTGAGCACAAATCTTGATAACTCAATTATATTTGGATGAAAGCAAAGAAAGTATTATAAGGACATTGAAAACACATCTTGTCTTTGTATTTGTGTTGACGAAGCTCATTTTTTAACATCTGTACTTGTCGTCTTAACAATAAAAGAATAATAAATGCCGGATCTATCGGTTTGCTGTTTTAAAAGAAGTTGATTGATTTTCCATTAAAAAAATAAAGTGGAATATTTATTTAGTTGTATATGTGTATAATCAACTCGATAGAATGCTAGTAACATATTCCCCTTTTAACATCAAATACAGCAATATAGAATATATTAGGATTGAATAAATAACAAAGTAAATATTTTAATTCTAACCATTATTATTATTCATTAATAAATTAAAATACTTTGTTTGCGACATTATATTCTTTATTTTCAATGTTTTGTTATGACTTTAAAAAAAAAAAATTCAGGCCAAAAATATTTTACTCATTTCTTCGGCCATGATAATTTATCTCCGAAAGTAAAGTGTTTCTTGTACAGCGCAAGCGATTATTTATTTGAAATAATGTTTTTAGAAATATTTTCAATATAAATAAAACATTTTTAAAGGATTTTCTAATTACAAGTATTGTTTCCGAGGAGAAAATACGGCGAAACATGACTCTCTCATATAAATATCGCAAAATTGATACTATAAAACTTGCGTATCTTGCTTGAGACTAACAAAAACATACTTGGAAAATTCAAAATATGAAACGATTTTTTCTCTAATTCTTCTTATAAATTTAATATTTATGATCTTACATATTACTTTCTGCATTAAAAATACATAGGGTAGTTCACCGTTAGATTGGAGAAACAAATATTATTAATCGGAAGAAAAAAATTCTACGGTATAGAAATTAGAAGAAAAATAATTAAAAAAATAATTTCAAAATTTATTACTATTGCCTCCATGGGGTTGAATGTTATCCGATATGAGGTGTAATGTTATGAGATACCCGACTACGTTCGGAACAGTGATTTTGCCAAAGCGCATAAATGAATAATTTTCATAATATTTAGTGTCACTTAGATTAGAATACATGTATAAAATTGTTTTAAGGACATTTTGACAAAAACAATTATTTAAATACAATATTTTGGCAAAAAATAGAATAATCTTTTTTTCAAAATGTTCTCCTTTTGTGAAAAATGCATCTATTATAATAATATTTTACCTGTATATAGCTCAGACCTCTCTACTCTCTACAGGCTTAACTAGAATTTTTGAAATATATAACTTAGAAGTGGGTTTATCCATTTTTTACGACAACAGAGGGAAGCAATTTTAAGAAAAAAATGCCAATAATTATTTCAATTGGTGGTAACTCTGAAAATAATGGGAATTTTTCAAAAATTCTAGTTGAGTCTCTGTAGAGAGATCTGAGCTATATACAGGCAAAATATTGTTATAATAGAAGCATTTTTCACAGAAGAAGAACATTTTGTAAAAAGAGTATTCTAATTTAATTTTATGTCCAAAACACATTGTATTTAAATATATTTTTTTCAAAATGTCCTTAAAACAATTTTATACATGTATTCTAATCTAAGTGACACTAAATATCAAAATTATCCATTTATGCGATTTTTTAAAATTACGGTTCCGAACGTAGTCGGATACCTTAAAAAAAAAATGGAAACAAGCAATTTTGATTAGACGACTTTGGACTCAAAATAAAGATAACTCATTTCAATATAAATACCAAAAATGATGATTATCACTAGGGTAGTACCGAATAGTACAATATACTTTACAATATTTCATAGCCCCCACTCCAGTGGCGGAACGGAGAATATTAGGGCTCCCACCACTGAGTTTTTACCTTCATCTATATATATAAAGGAGAAAAGCGACTCACTGAGTGTCTAATCATGATATCTCCGGAACTATTAAACCTACTAACTTGAAATTCAGTAGGTAGGTTCCCTTCATGGTGTAGACGTCATGTAAGAACTGATTTTGCAAAGTTCGAACTCCAAAAGGCGTTACGGGGGTTTAAGGGGCGTTATAGATAATTATTCCCATTACTAAACTATTAGATGTACAGTCGTGAAACTTGGTACACAGATTTCTTTCATAAAGTACAGATTCCCTACATAATGATTTTTACGAAAATCGACCTCCAAGGGGCGTTGATGGCGCTTAAGGGGCGTTATGCATAATTCTTTCCATTTTTAACCTATTAGACGTACAGTCTTGAAATTTGGTAAGCCGATTCCTTTCATAGATTACAGATCCCCTACAGAATGAGTTTTGTGAAAATCGACTCCCAAGTGGTGTTGTAGAGAATTAAGGGGCGTTATAGGCAATTAACTCCTTTTTTTAACTATTAGATGTAAAACCTCAAAATTTAGTGAGCTGATTCCATTCATTGAGTAGAGATCCGCTATAAGATGGGCTTTGTGAAAATAGTTTCCTAAGTGGCGTTGCGGGGGCTTAAGGGGCATTATACATAAAATTTCCGTTTTTAAACTATTATACGTACAGTCTTGAAATTTGGTAAACGAAATCCTTTCATAAAGTACAGATTCGCTGCAAAATGGGTATGTCAAAATCGACTCCCAAGTGGCGTTATAGGCATTAACTCCTTTTTTAAACTATTAGACGTAAAATCTCGAAATTTAGTAAACTGATTCCATTCATTAAGTAGAGATCCGCTATAAGATGGATTTTGTGAAAATCATTTCCTAAGTGGCGTTGCGGAGGCTGAAGGGGCGTTATAGATAATTATTTCCATTTTTAAACTATTAGACGTACAGTCTTGAAATTTGGTATAAGCGGATTCCTTTCATAGAGTACAGGTCCCCTACAGAAATGGTTTCTGAAAATCAACCCCAAGTGGCGTTGTGGAGAATTAAGGGGCGTTATATATAGGCAATTAACTCCTTTTTTAAACTATAAGACGTAAAATCTCGAAATTCAGTAAGCAGATTCCATTCACTGAGTAGAGATCTGCCATAAGATGGGTTTTGTGAATATTGTTTCCTAAGTGGCGTTGCGGGGGCTTAAGGGGCGTTATAGATAATTATTTGCATTTTTGAACGATTAGACGTACAGTCTTGAAATTTGATAAGCGGATTCCTTTCATAGAG
The DNA here is from genome assembly GCA_019973935.1 of Trichonephila clavipes. Lineage (NCBI taxonomy): Eukaryota > Metazoa > Arthropoda > Arachnida > Araneae > Nephilidae > Trichonephila > Trichonephila clavipes. The sequence continues at coordinate 66,620 of BMAU01005313.1, read as the reverse complement.
TACAGATCCGCTACAAAATAATTTTGGGGAAAATTGATCCCCCAGTGCCACTGAGGGGGATTAAGGGGCGTAATTGATAAATATTTCCGCTTTTCAACTAATAGAACCACCTGCTTGAAAATTAAAAGGTATGTTCCGTTCATGGAATAAAGTTCCTTTTACAAAGGTTTTTGCGAAAACGGACCCCGAAAGGAGTGAGGTTGCGAGGGATTAAGGCGTGTTATAGAAAAATTCCTGTTTTTGAATTTAACTCATTTACTTGAAATTTGTTGAGCACTTTTCTTTAGTTGAATAGAGTTCCACTAAGAATGAATTTTACGGAAATCAACTCCAGGGGCAAGCGGGGAGAGTTATTGGGGCGTATTGATAGACAAAATTCCAGTTTTTGAACTGCTAAGACTATAATAATAAAATTTGGTTTGCAGGCTTCTTTTGTTGAATTGGAATTCGCTAAGAATGCTGTCAACGAGGTGTTGGTGACAAAAATTCCCTTTTTGCTCTGTTAGATTTAGACTTGAAATTTAGCACGCATGTTTATTTTATGGAGTAGAGGTCCACTGAAAGTTGCTTTAGTGGAAATCCACTTGATTATTAGGTTAAGTGAGAGAAAAAATCTTTCTCCTTCTATTTTAGATATAAATAGAAATATCAGATATTATAATTTATGTTCTTTTTATATCAAGGGGCGAGAGTGAAACAGCTATAAATATATTTTTCATTACAATCGAATTCTTAATGCTAGATATCAATAATTAATACATATGTAAACATTATACATATATACAACATCGTGAAATACCCAGTGAAGCGGGTGGGTAACGGCTAGTTATTTTATAAATTGGTTAAATAAGTATTTGGCGTCAGTCAGACCTTGACCAGATAGATCCAAGGTTTTTTCTGTCTTCCACTTTATCAAGTACAATAATTTCGACTATAGGTTTTTGTAAAAATTTAATACCAAAAAAGCTGTTCAAAATGTACCAGGTGTTTTTTCTTGTAACTAATTAGTACATGATTTCACATCGCAATACATGTTAAAAACTACTGAAATGCTCTTTTTTTCTTTAACAAAATTTACTTCAACTTTTTCCAGTACAAAAGCTCAAATATCTCTATTCTATCCCTTTTGTGGGAGTACTTAAAATAAAGATTATTTTTTTATTTTTTTATTTTATTTTTTTTTTGCTCTCACCTATGTATCAGAAAACATCTTTTCCGCATATCTAGATTCCGAAGAAAAAAATTCGATCGACCCCATCTCCCTATTGTATAATTCCTTTATTCGTTTGCTGAGTAAATTTAGAAGTATTAAACTGAATAATGAAATTTATCAATTTAAAAATTTTATTCCTTTAACATTCTTTACTATAGCTACGAATTTTGTGTAAAGAAATTTTAAAATAGAGTAAATAATTTATATCTGGATGTGCAATTTATTTATATTACTCTATGTTGTACTTATTTTATGTTAAAATTGTAATATTCTCAAGCAACACCGTTCTTTACATTACAAGGGCGATTTAATGGTAACTTGGCGAAATCCTGGCGATAGAGCCAAGTTGACATCTCTTTTGGCGATCCTGTTATTGGCATGGCGACCATTTTGGTGAATTTTGCACACATTTTTGGCGAATTCACGACCCTATGGATTCCTCTGGAAGTCAGGGGAGAAACTACTAAAATTCCGATCTACGACTTAAGCGGATTTTTCTCGAAAGATCCGTCAACACTATAAATAGGAAGTTGGTCACCGAAACTGAGTCAGTCTTGTTTTAATCGTTTCAAAGTAGTATTGAGTTAACCATGAAGAGTCTACCATTGATTAGCTTGGTTATTGAATAGAACGAGCGAGTGCTTGTGAATAATCTTTAATATATTAGCATTTTAGATATATATTAGCATTTTTAATATATTAGCATTTTTAATATATTAGCATTCCTGTATTTCAAGGATTGTTTTTCGACAGTAAATTTCCATCGTTTCTGAATAACTGTATCGCTCTTTGTGACTGATTGCATAAAATCTTTGAACTCCGATCTGCGTACCAATAGTAAACGGAGCGGTAACCATAACAGTCAAATACATTCTATAGTACATTCTGTAAATTCTGAATCTATGTACTCAATATTCCAGAACATCATCGTAATATATATAAAGGTATGTTATAGAAATGTATATAGATTGATTTCGGGACCAAGTACGCATCTCTAATATTACTACAGATTTTCATTAATAGCGTTGGTCATGTCATAAACCAATTACAGAGCATAGTTCACACCTGACTGCATCTGTGCTCTGAGAATCCTGGCAAAGGCTAACATTTAGTCTTTAGTCCTTAACAAATGCTTAACATGCTTTTCAACTAATCATGGACTTTTTAAGGGGGAATATTTCTTTTTAAATTAATTATAAAATAACGATTAATTAGGTTCACTGTTCCATACGATATCCTCTGTTCAGTTTTAATTGATTCAATCAGTCAAAGCTCCTATTATTTATATTGCATTCAAAAAAGAATTAGTCCAGATTGTTAATGCTGGATTTTAAAAAAAAATGTAAATCTATGATATTGGAAAAATAAAATAGTGGGTTTTTTTATCAGGTCTAAAAAGGCGACAATAATAATTTAAAATTTTATTTGATCCAATTCTATTCAAAGCTACATGATTGGTCAATAAAAAGGCTCAATAATTGTTAATGACTAAGGATAATCATCAAGAGGTTAATTTTGAAGCTGGCAATGTAGGAAGGAGTTTGATGGAGCAAGAGCGAGATATTTGCAATTTAATTAATAAATAAAACAGCAAATTCTACTCACTTTTAGATGTTTCAGAATATAACAAATAGCATAGATAGCCATTCAGTTGGATATGTGCTTAAACGTAAAAATACCCTGATCGTTCTCCCAGATTGACATATATTTTTTAAAAGAAATCAAGCTGCTATAAAGAGTAACTATACCATAATAACATTCGACGAGAAACTTATTGTATGTACTCGAATCTAAGCCGCACTTTTTTTCAATGTTAATGCGGCTTAGAATCAAAGGGAAAAAATTCGGTGGATGGGGCATTTAGAGCAACTACAGGTTCATGTATTTATTTAAAAGTTTATAATACCGTAAAATAAATGATTATTCATTTCTTATTAGTTCACAATTACGATTTATTTTAATTTCAAAAAATTACATATCGATAAACTATCTTATACACAAAAACTTGAGAATTTGGGGTGTGGCTTAGAATCGAATAAATACGGTATTTGTATTTCAGTTTAATGTTAACAACATCATACATAAAACACTTCAATCGTTCTCTGCATTTTTCTGAAAATGAATTCTTTCATTTTTCATTTTAATCGCGCAGTACAACATTTCCTTGTTGAGCATGCGTTGCTCAAGATACTAAGGAAAATGAACGAATTTAATCAGATTCCAACCTTATAGAAAAAATCGGTTTCCTCAGTAACTATCACTAAAGGTTATTAAAACTAATTTAAATCGTTTTACTCTGAATAAAATTAAATCATAGTTTCCTTCGGAACAGAATTAATTTATAAAAGCCTTTTGACTTGAAAGTGTATTAGTCTTTGCTAGATTACGCAGAAAATTAAAATATTTAAAATTAGTATATCTCATTTTTTAACCATCTCATTACATACTAGATTACTTGTGCATTTCATTAGCTGTTCTTTTGATTTCTATTTTCTTCAATTAATCTGTAGCTTAATTTTGTATGCTGCTTTGAGGTAAGTTATGAATTAGTAAAAGTAAATATAGTCGCTATTTTGAGATGTATTTGTAGCATTGGTCAGACATTCAATTCAAGATATACTATCTGCACGAGGGTCATTCTGGAATTCTTGAGAAACACCTAGGTTTTTAAAGATATACTTACACAATTTTGGGAATGTTCAATGTAGCCTTCTCTGCATCAATGCACTTTTGTAGAATAATTTTCCCAACAGATTAAAAGTCTCAAACCATTCATTTCTTAGAATGGATGAAAAAAATCTTCTGAATGAAAACGCTGTCTACGTAAATTAATTTTAAATAAAAGAAAATAACCCAAAACACATAGCTGGATCCGGAGAATAATGTGGTTATTCTATCACTTTTTAATTTGCTTTTATTTAAGAAACTCTAATGTTAATCCTGCAGTATGGGAAGATGCATTTTCATGGTAAAAAATTAGTCCCCTTACACATTAACTTGGAGAATTTTTGGAAGACATTTAGTGGTATACCAGTTTGCTGTTACTGTCTTCTGTCCTTCCAACTTTAGCGCTTTGACCAATCCCTTACTTCGGAAAAAAAGCGGCATACATAACTTTTTTCATTGCTTGTGATCTTTTCACCATTGTCGGCGTGAGATCATATTAAAAGACCCACTTTTTTTTCCTGACGTGTTGGAAAACGTCAAAAACGGTATTTACCGTTTAATTGCAAAATGCGGTGACCACCATCATTTAGCAATTGAAGGGTTTCTTCACCGATTCTGACACACTTCACTTTTGATGATCAGTTAAATTATATATATGGGGACTTTTTTCATATGTAATTCCTTATGAATAATTTTGTGTATGACTGCGGATCCAATGTTAAGTCCCTTTTGTATCATTTGGTAGGTACAGTGATTATCATCCTTTAAATATTTTTATATGGCAGACACATTATCGGGAATTACGGCCGGCAGCGACCTTCCTGTATGTTCTTTATCCTGAAAAGAATTGCAACCTCTGAAATTTTTTTTTCAACCATGTGAATATAGTAGCATGACATGGCGATTCATCACCAAATGCTAATTGCAGTCGTTGAACGCATTCATCTTGATTTAATCCCGCTTTAAAATCATAGAAAATCATTGCACGATAATGTTCTTCCATCACACACAACTCCATTTTCTCTTCTACCTAAAATTTATTCTATGCTAAACGACTTGTAAAAAATCATCTGTTGTGTTAAAAACTTTGTATTTCCATATTAAACCGTTGATTTTCCTTTTTTTTTCGTAGCTTCTTGTCTGCGCGTATCTCAAAAACCCATCTCTGCCCGTATCTCAAAAAATTCATTATGCGAGTTACCCTCGCATAATGACTTTTTATTATTATTAGCTGCCTATTAGAGAGCAATTCCATGTATAAAATTCCTGCTTAGAGTTAGTAGTATGATAATTTTTAAAAACAGAAAAACAGGTTGTATCTTAAAACCATAACAGATGATCACAAGATATTTGCCTCCAATTCTGTACTCATCAGAGTACGTCTTGTAGTGCCCCTGAGTTTTATTGAAATTAACTATCAATTTTGAGTTTTTAATTATTTAAGTTATCAATACATTAGCTTATCAAGTACCATTAGGTTCGGTTAGTTACCTTTGTTATTTTCAAAATAAAAATTTCGTACACAAATTTTAACTGTTTGAGAGGAATATCCAAGATAACATTTAATTTGCCCGTTCATTCAGCTTAAATGACATAGGAGGATTTCTATAAATATATTATTTTAATTTTTAGTTTTTAGCGTAAGGTGTTATACTTAAGGTAGCTTCTCACGTTCATTGAGACAACTTACGTTATTATATTTTCTATTCTCTATGTGAATCGGTATTTTTAATATATTCTAATTTAACCCTTAATTACATTATTTTAGATACTGTATTTTAGATTTTACCTTTAAATAGACGAAGGGCTGTAGCCATTTTTTTTTCTCATTTTGGAAAACTATTCCTAAATATCTGATATAATTAAAAAAATTTTAACGGTTTGCTTATTACATTTTTTCCCCGAAATCTTAAAACTATAGTTACAGATTTTTTCTTGAGAATTTTTCTGTTTTAACTGAAATGTATCGTAAAATTTCAAATTGTTCTACATATTATCATTAATATGTTGTAGTTATTTGTAGAAATGATTTTGTATTGTAATTCTGCTGTCGTTACTAATGCCACCTAATCGACTATGAGATCTGTATTTTAATTCTTGTATTTCCGAACGGGTTCATTGACAAAACATTTTCAAAAACCTCTAGAAACAAAATATCACAATTTAAATTTACACAATGATATGTATTAGTATGAGCATAGAAATTCCTTTCACAAATGCACATCTAAGACAAAAAAAAATTGAATCGAAGTTTACGGATGAGACGAAATGATAAAAATTTTAAAAAAATTATTGGATATATATTAGACGTTTGTTTTTTTAATCATAATGACGTTTTGCTTCATTTTATTTTATTAAATTTAATCAGTAATGATTATCTTCAGTCCAATTTTTTCTCAACTAAAAAACAAATATTTATGAATCATATAAGTAGAAATAAATCATTTATATAGCAATTTTAAAGTTAATAATATAACTCAGTTATTTTGTACTATTTATATAAATGTTAATGTCACATTTATTCTAACGTATTAACAACTACTCATCAAGTGTAAAGCATTATTATCTCGTACTAATATTTATTTTAACAATATTACTTTAGCAACCAAGCACAGCAATAGCAGCAATCAAGAAGCAAAAAATCATTATAGTTTAAATTAGTTGTATTGCAATTTTTTATATTATTTAACATTTTTATTAATATTTTAATCCACTATCATCGAGTAAAAATGATGTTTTTGACCTTTTTCCTGTTATCATTATTTACATATAAAGGTGTGAAAAAAATGTATTTCAGAGATATCAGTTAGAACATTTAAAATATTCATTTGCGATAAGAACCGGCTGTTGAATAATTTGAATCTCATCAGTGAAGATGGTTTGGAATGAATAATTCTTTCAAATTGTGTAATACGATGTTTTGCAATAAGAGTCTGCCTTCATTTTGTCATGATCGAACAATAGATTTGTATCTTGCGAAATAAAATCTTGAGTTATTTCTAGATACAAATGGTTAGGATTTTGAAATTATATATTACCGCATATATGCATCAATCAATTTCGCATGTAATATTACTTAATAATAATTGATGGGTTTAGGAAATAAGAAATTCCCTGTAATAAACATTTGTACATATTCCACATGTGCAATTCGATAGTTAGTTTGTCACGATATATTATAGAGAATAAAGAGAGAAATTATTATTTACTGAGTGATAAACAGCGGGTTTACTTTAATATTTCTATATGCAATGCTTTTAATTATTCCAGCTTGAATTATATTTCGATGGATAAGAATTCTTTCGTTAAAACAAAATTTTCGAAGAAACTTTAATTTTTTCCGCAATAGATTAAGAAAGTATTTGATGCTAAATTGTCATTTTTTGCATAACAAGTAAAATAAGCATTGGATTTTATGGGAGTTTTGATTTTTATTATAAATAATTAATTAATGTATTCAAAATGATCAAAATGCATCATCTTAGGGGAAAATATAATTAATATACCAGGTATTACACACAAATATTAACAAAGTTTATTTTGTATGAAAAAAGAAGACTCAAAAAAGTGCGTGGATTTGCTTACGTCACATTTACAAATTTAATTGCAGACCTCCCAGTAAATTGCTAATATAAGTATAAATGCACATATTTCTACGCAAAACTAATTAATACTGAGTAATTCTTCAGAAAGTTATGACAATAATACAAATATTTAAATTTATTGCATAAATATTACACGAAATTTTGTATAAGAAGAAATAAAATTTTAAATTGAAATATATATATATATATATATATATATATATATATATATATATATATATATATATATATATATATATATATATATATATATAAAGCCAAAGCATTGCATCGTAAAATTAATGAGACAATCTAAATTTATTAGGATTACGGCATAAAAACAGTGTTGTTCCTTTTGTATTGTTACTTATATTCCTGGAATGTGTAATTTATTGATGTTTTCAAGTAATAAAGATGAAACCCAAATTAGTATCAACATCACACCATTCATCTACACTTGGATACTCAAAGCCTATTTCAGTATACCTGGCAGTTTTTAACCAATTTTATTTTTACGGGAATATCTGAATCTTAATTTACATTATAACATATTTTAAACTTTTGTAATCACTTAAATGGTTTTTTCCCCTAAGAAATTTGGAACCCCTTCCCACACACAATTTGGACCAACCTTCAATGGACTCCTTTAGCTACTTTTTGGCAATGTTGTAAGCCAAAAAGAAACAAATTTTTAAATAGTAATGGAGAGCGTAAGAAATCATCTAGATAAGCGGTTCTTAAACTTTCGATCGCAGCATGCTGTAACGTTTTCGTCTCCCAGCTGTGAGTTGGCCTCTTTGTGAAAATATTCATCACTAGCATGTCATGCACCTGCATATCGAAAGTTATTGCGTGGTCTCCCTTGGATTTACCCCGCTACCCTTGACCCAGAGGGAGCTTTTTCCTGTCGACCAGCATGATTTAGCGGGATGCTAAAGGGTACCGGCCCCTGATCCCCGAGTAGAGAGAGGGAGAACGAGGGAGATGCTTTGAATCTTCAAGTGAGTGGTCGCCGAAAGTTAACCCTCCTCTCACAAATCACTCTTTTGAACTCTAAGAAATCTTTTAATAAGTTTAATAACTTCAATGTATAATCTGTAAATAATCGCTGTGACGTAAATAAACTAATTATTTAAATTAATCCATATCACGCTACCGTTATTTATATCAAACGTCACAATGCCCCTTTTTATGAATCAGCCTGACATCGTGGATCCTTAGACTTAGAACACCATAAACTAACTTTGAACACCTTTATAGGGAAACAACATTTTTAGCAAGCATAAAATATTTGTTTAAATAGTTTCAAGAAGCAGGAGAGTGAAGTGCCGCGGTTTTAACCTCTGCTCTAAACCATCTTTTTAATACCTTTCCAGGGTTCATTTTTTGTACGAATTGCATAAATATACCAATACATGTGAAAGTCGGTTGTTTTCACGTATCTTGCATTGAAGAAACGAATGACAGATACTCTGTGGTATATTAATACGTTTAAACAGACCTCAAAACCAATGAATGGATCTACTGCGGTGCTGCTAAAGTTCCACTCTGTTGAGGTCGTTGTTAAGGACAGATCACTTCTGAGAAAGGCTGCATTTGGAAAACATTGGGATGCTCGTAAGAGTGAGACTTGATGGGTTAGAGTAAGTGTGAGAGAGTCCAAGCGAATCTGGACGTCAGTTGAAGAGAAAGCTCACTGAAGTGTGATAGGGCGTCGTAGAATGTTGAAACCTACAGAAGTGTCTCTCTAGCGTCTGTGAAGCTTCTTAGCGTATCGAGAGTTTCTGGGTTTACCCTTATGTTGTCTCGTTGAAGATCGAAAAAACGCCACTCTCTTCCAAATCTCATGTGATGCAGAAGCATGTCTGTTTGGACGTGGCTGGGATTACTATTTGTCTATGCGTCCTTGTTACCCTTCAAGTGGTGGACTTTGAAGCCAAAGATTAAAATAGGAACTGCGCCAGTCACCACACTGTGTGCTGGAAAAAGGGAAGTCAAATGTTGACTTGAATTAGAACATAAACTTTGTAGTGTCTTGTCTTGGATATTTTCTCACGTGAAACTCCATGACCGTTGAGAAGTCACTAGTTCCCTAACAAGGAAATGAGTCCTTTGGAGGAGACCGTCGCAGATCCATAAAGGCGTCAATGACGTACAAAAGATGAAAGACATTTGATACAGATGCCTGAAATGGCGATCACAATGCTGTAGTGGCCATATTTCAAAATAGTACTTCCTTTCAAAACACAGCTAGTAAATTACAGCAGAATTCATTATTTTCAAAAAATGTTTGATGGAATCGAAAATTCGGACACGTGAACAGAAATCTGCAATTAATCATTCGAAACTCTCCTCTAAATAGATTTAATGAGAACGTTTCAGATCGAAGTATATTTATTTTAATCATTAAGATATATTCTACAAAATGTAATGGATATGATAAATATTTGATTTAAAATGTCGTCTACTGTGCTGCAGTCAAACCATATTAAAATTAATACTTCATTATTATTCCTCATTACAATAAAAAATATCCCATTCATTTCAAGTAAGCATCAGGAAAAAAGTATCAAATTAGCTATTTAGAAGCTTATTTGTTTCTTGTAATATATTATCTAGTTATTGTATTACTTTTTAGACTGAAGTGTTATTAAGATATTTTAACCGAATATTAATTATCTTTTTTCTTAAATAATCATAAGACATTCGCCTGAATAAATCGTTTGTTATTACTTTCTGAATGATAATTCTGTTGTAAATATTCTTTATAAAGTATAATTTCGGATTTTGTCTAGGAATCAGTAGCTATTATTATCAGATTTACATCATTTTGCAGTAATAAAGGATGAGTTAAATAAAATTCATACATTGTTACTTGCTCATGAAAAGAAATTCATGAAGTATTAAGAACTGTAGTTAATACGTTATTCGAAAGAAACTGACTCTTGAAGAACGTGAACGATTGAAAAGAATTCGTTCAGAGAGAATGTGATTGATTCCAAAGAAATGTGCCGTGGCAGAGAAAGGAGAATCCATTGATTTGGCAAGGTACCGTAAAAGACATACGGATGCGTTAAAAAGTAAACATGACAATCGGTAAAAAATCCAATTTTTAAAAAAGCATCGCTAAAATTTAAAAGTTAAAATAATGCTTTTAAGTAGCAAAAACTGTCTTCTCCAAAGCACTATATAGAGAAGAGGGTGGTCAACCTAAATGACCTTGCGGGCCATTTCAGGAATACATTATAATCCAGCGGACCGCACATAAAAATATACTTCTTTACATTGGATTTTGACCCATTGCTAACATTTATTGGAGTTAATTTAAAACATAATGAATAATTATTATTGTTTTCATTTTTTCCATGTATACAAGCATAGATAATGTAATAATAATAATGCAATGATCAATTAATGTTTAATTTATTTAATTAGGGAGATTTGTTTCTCTAGTATTTCTCTTAATTTTTGTAAGTCAATCTCAATGTGTGTATTTACACCGTAATTGGTTTTCAATCGTTAAGTTTGAGAGTGATTTATGTTTGATAAATTTGGTTTTCGAAAGAAATAGAAAAAGAATCGGAGGTGTAAGTTGATCCAAAAGAATACAACTTTTTTTTTCTTTTGTGGCATAAGCTTGATGAAAATCTACTTCTGATTCTGACCTATTGTTCTGATTTCTTTTTTAATGCTGATTTAATGATTCTACCTTTGATTTGATGAAGTGTGGAGCTACGGGGGACGCTGCAAAGCAATAATACCCTCTTTTAAGAATGTATAAAAATAGAAGCAGCGTGATAAGAAAGAAACAATTATGGGATTTATTTGTGCGATAAAACTCTTCATTGAAAACAAAAATATTGCACAAAATAACCGTATTTTGTAAGGTTGTAATGAATCTCGTGGGTCGCAAAATTATTCAAAGGCCACGGGTTGGCTAACACTGGCATGGAGCAACACTGTTTTGTGGTGAATGTATAGTAATTTCTTGTTTCAAACCCTGAAGCTGATTTCTATTCTATGAAATTGCGTTTTATATTATAAACTTAAATAAAAACAAATGAATAAAATAAAATTTTAATAAATAAATAAAATAAAACTTCAATAAATAAATAAAATAAAACTTCAATAAAAATAAAAGAAATATAGAAATATTTTATATGATGCATAAAATATTTCTAACAACTTCGGTTTTCGTTTCAAAGAGTGTTTCGTTATAAATGTAGTAGTAGTATAATCTACAAAAAAAAAATTTACATTATTATCATGCATATAAACACAGAAATAGACGCAATTGTAAAAAATATATCTTCCTTTATCCTAATACTTTATTAACATTTTTTTCTTTTCTATTTACAAATTTCCTCCCTACTGAATACGTACTATATAATCACAAATAAAATAATCCATTTGAGATAATAGCAAATTAATTTTAATTGACACATTTAAAGTTTTAATTTTATATAACATTTTTTGCAATGCAAAAGGAATCTAAATTTTTAACAAAATTTAAATAATAATTAACTGATCACATTTAATAAAACAACTATTTAATCAACACCATATTGACTAAGGAAGTCATTTTGAATGCTTTTTTATTTCAACTAGAAAAACAATTACTTATATAATGACACAATTTCTTAGATTTTTTTAGAATACATTTTTTTCCAAGTGAAGTAAATTTTCTTTGTGTTAAAATTTACTAAAAACATCTTATATGATTGTTAACAATATGAAAATATTAAAAATTAATTTTAAACAAATTCCTTTATACATTAGTTATTCTTTCACAGTGCAATCATTTTGACTGCTTTTGGGTGATATGGGTATATACTAAATTTCAGTCTTTCTAGTATAAATTTATTTTTTCATTTCAATATAATGTTTGCCCCCAATTTTAGACCTAATAACTTTTTTCTGTATAAAAAATACTCTTCATGTTAAAGCTAGATCACCTTTATAAACAGTACTGTATATAAAATATCACATCACATACTAAAAATACATTACCATTCATTCTTAAATAAAGAATTCATCCGAACTAAAAAGCCACATATAATAAATAAAAAAAACAATGACTAGAAATGATAATTCGCTCGTTTCGTTCTATTCAACACAACGAAGGAACGTACAACGGTAGTTATTCTCAAGAATTTCCAGGAGTGAGATCATTTCCTCGAAGCGAACACGCAATCAGCAGAACAAATACTCTTCCCAACAATTGAAGAAAAAAACTCAACTTACAAATGAGAAAAAATTGAAAAAGAAAATGAAAGTAAGCAATGCACAATCAAAATTATATGGTGGGGTGCTGCTTATTTTGCAGGAATTCGCCTTGAAGCATCCCAATTTTTCTTTATCTATCCAAGTATTGGAAGTACGTGCGGAGAATACAAATTTTGTAAGAAAAAAGACGCATTGCTAAATATGGATTACGCTAATGATTCTATTGGAAGGGGGAAGGTCTAAAAATAGTGTATGTTACTAAATCAAAAACTAATCGAAACATGAAAAGATACAAAGTATAATTAGATAATTATAATACAAGACGCACAACTATTAAATCTATAAGGAGATACTTCAAACTAAAATAAGCTGCATTTTTTTTCAAATTGTTTACCCTTTGCATTCTACAAGGTTATTTATAATTCCCTCCAAGGTTTTAGAGTGCTGTAGTAAAAAAATTAAGTCGAGAAAAGCAAAAAAAATGAAACGAGCCTTACAGAAGTCGTAAATAATGTGTAACATCTGATATGTTATCTTAGTAAATACGCAATAGTAACTTATATCCTGAAAAAAATGAATCGGGTTTGATTGGAAATAATTTTCTATCGAATAATTATAACTTTAATGAAAATTTTATTTAATTATAACACAAGGAGTAATGCAATTTTTTTATCAAAAATAATTATTCTTGATCAATTTGTTGAAAAGCGGAGACAATAGACTTATAATAAATAAAATATGACACATATACTTGCGATTTCAAAGTATTTAAAAACCGTTGAAAAACAGCGTCAATAACACTACCACTCTTAGGTGTCGAAACATTTTGATTTGTGTTCATTTCGAGCTTGAATTCATCATTCAAAAAAGCTATGAGCGGCTCAGATTTTAGCAAACTATAAGTTAAGATCTCCCCTCAAAATCATGGGAAGCAAGTGACAGTTTTCTTTAAAAGAGCAGAACCAACTTCGGTATATGTTAAAAGTACAAAATGCAGGAAATCTTTAATTTTTTGTACCGTTTGATTTCAAGAAATGTATACAACCACCGAAATCACTGTTTGTCCGTTTTCAAATCAGCATTCTGCCGCACATATGTCCTCCAATATCGTTACTCACAAAACCCAGTCCACTTGTTTGACGATAAGTAATGTTCATATGAGAAGTCACAACATGTAAATTTTTCTTTTTGCGACAGATCGCAACACCAGCAGCTCTGCGGCTCAGTCGTTTAAACTGTACGCAGCATTTAAAGTTAGGTATTCAAACACGTTCGTCATTATCTAACCACGTCTCTGACAACACGAGTAACGAACATTTTTATGAAATAACGTCTTTGAAATCTGTTAGGTTAGCCCTTTGACAAGTGAGCGTTAGGATCGCAAGTTTATCCTGGGTGAAGTCTAAGACTTGCTGGTATGTGCGAAATGGATTTAGAGTATCATTGGGTGGATGTGTGTGTGTGACCAGAGTATCTAGTTCTTCCGAGCTATAACCTCCTATCTTTAGGATTTTGAGTGACTGTGACGAATTCAGACTCTACCCCTTTGTTTATAAAAAGAAATACTTAAAAAGTAAAATATACTTATATGAGTGTAAAAAATTAAAATTTAAAACTACTTAAGTGCTTTAAGTGCTAGAAAAATATCTTCAAAAACGGTGCAAGCATTGAGAATGAAAACAAATTTCGATCAGTGGGTGGGTGAGGTGAGGTTTGACCAATGGGAATGCAGCTTAGAACTCAGTCATTGTAGAAGTGAGAGAAACATTAAATGCTTTGAAATAAGAAAAACAGCTTTTTTTAAAAGCTAATAAAAATTAAATACATTTTGAAAAATAGGAAAGAACGTGTAAATTTAATTTTGATCTGGATAAATAATTTTCCAGGGAAAATTAAAGTGATTTAAAGTAAATATGAAAATAACGAGTTCCTGGGGCAATTCATTTCAAGTCAGCTGCTATAACCATTAGGCTACGAAGGTTCGGGGATGGAGATTAAGCAAGCTTTTAAGTTAGCTTAAAAGAGTGAAATGAATTTAATTAAGAATTTTAATGGATTATATTATTATTAGGTCTGTTAAAATTATGATCAGGGATATATTTTTCAATATCCGAGATCGGAGGATTATTAGAGTTATTAATTTTTTGAAAGTTAGTTGCTCATTTTTTGATAAATTGTCTGATAGACATCATTTTGCTCTCGGATCTGAGGTCTTTATTCCTCATGATCCATCGAGCTTTTAATATTTGTCGGAGAATGATGCTTTGAGAAACTTCAATTTGATTAATATGAATTTTAGCTGCATCTGCACAGAATGGCACGGCATACTGGTTAAAACTGGTCTTAGGATTAGTGCGTAGATAAGCAATTTATTTTCTTTGCTCTAATATATGGATTCTTGCAATTAAGGGGTAGGTTTTACAGATCGATTGTGAATTTAGAGCCAAGCGCTCGAGGGCTACTAGAGCTGTACCCCGATGCGCTGTACTGCACTGCGCGCTCTCATTGGTGAAATCAAATAGCACACGCTTACGTCACTTCCTGTTACACACATCCATCCCTTTTCATGAAATCATTCTAACAAATATCCAGCAAGAGAGAGGAAAGATGTTACGCATAAAAAAAACTTATGAAAAAATTGTTTTATTTACATATTTTACACGTGTTCGGAGTGTGAATCCTTGGCTACGTGGCATACATCAATGCGATAGTCCAGTTCTTGAGACATTCTACTTCACACGGTACTATCAACGTTATTGACAGCAAGTGTTATCCTTTCATGCAGTTCTGCTGTATAAGATGGAAAAGGTATTACAGAAACTAGGGTCTTATGTAAAAGACCAAGTTATTTCGAATAACTCGGATAACAAGTAAATGATAACACTCGCTGTCAATACCATGTATAATAGAACAGCGGTCACCAAACCTTTTGACATCATGAACGAGTAAATTATTAATTTAAATCCCGCGGGCCACTAATATGACAACCGCGAACCACTGATATACATATGCGACATACTGGACAGTGAAATATTAGAAAAATGGGAAACGAGATGAAACGAAGCAAGTTGTTAAAACAATGCAGCTACAGCACAGTACGACTTATTTACCGTGGTATTATTTTTTGAGAAATGACATTATTCTATGAAGTTGCGTTTTTATAACTTTTCTCGTATTGTTAGAATTTAAACTATGTTTCAATGCATCTTAAAACACAACTTAACGTGATGAGCAAGTGTATTCCACATTTTTCTGAGGAAAAGCGAAATTTTGTCGTGGACCACCACTTTGGCGACCGCTGGTTTAGAATGCGGCGGTAACTGGACTATTGCTTTAATGTATTCCAAGAATTCATACATACAGGGTCATCCCGAATTCATGGTACAAACTTTAAGGTTAGATACAGAACTCTGCAACAATCATTTATTGTATTGGGATGTATGGGTGCCAGTGGCGCGGTGAGATGTAGACAGGGGAAAGAAAAGAAAAGATAAATGGAGTTATCGGTTGATGGCGAATGTTATCCGGGATACGCGCAGGGTGTTCCTATCGCCATTCATAACCGCATGCAGTTTCAGCCTGATGGGGCACCAGCTCACTTGAGCACTGATGTGCGCACTTACCTGGTTACCATGTTTGGGTCGCGATGGACCAGTCCATATGCCACCCCGCTGTCCCTATTTATAAAGCCTCAACTACTTTTTTATGGGGACATCTGAAGAATCTTGTCCATGCGACTTCACTTGACTCAGAGGAAGACTGCGTTGCTCGAATATCCGAAGCTGCTGCACGTATGCGTGAAACACATGGTAACTTTGAACGTGTACGCCAATCCGTAGACGCTCTCAAGTTTGCATCGCTACTGGTGTACGCAATTTTGAACAGTTATTGTAAACATTACACTTGGCAACGACGCTTACAATAAACACTTAAACTTTCTTTCCGTCTCTTATGTTTTGTGTTTGAGCCTCACTGCGTCACTCGTGTCCATACATTCCCATACCATAAACGATTGTTACACAATGTCCTGTACCTACCCTTAAAGTTTGCACTATGAATTCGGGACCACCCTGTAGAACAACTGTAAAGTATGTTAATAAAACTTGAATTTTTTCCCGATGTTTTTTTTTTTGGCTGCACTTTCATTTTAGTTTATTTACTTTAACACTTTGAAACTTTGAAGGAAATTATAAATAACCCTGTATTTTCTGCCTATATTTATATGGAAATTCAACTCGTAGATTTGACTCAAAATATTAACATCTACCAAACACATAAAAAGGGCATTAACACTTGATGCAGAATAACATCGGTTAAATTCTACTTTGCAAAACTTGATCTTTTTCAGGATGTGATGCCCAATTTGGATTTTGCTCTACTTGAATAAAATTGAAAATTTGGTTAAATGCATTTTTCTTGACTAGACAATTTAGTTGCGTGCATTTTTATTAAAATATGTGTGAGATAAGAAAAGATTATTGTAAGTAGATTTAGGATAATAAATCTCAAATTATTTCATAAAGACTGAAAAATGTATTGCAGTCTTCAAATGCAAATGATTTTAAATTCTTTTACACATTAAAGTCGTGGTTTTGAGATACACTCTGTCGCAAAAAAATATATGCACCCAGAAGAAATTGAGCTACATTCACGAAATTTGGTATGCATGTAGTGTATATGAAAATAAACAAATGATTAAAAATTCAGAACAAAATATCATTTTATTAAGCGGTTACAGCTTGCAAAAGGTTAAAAATCAGTAAGTAGTAAAGCCACCTCTGGCAGCTATACAAGCCGAAATTCGGCGTGGCATCGATTCAATTAGATCACTTATGACCCCCTGTGGAAGATCCTGCCATAGTCTTTGCATCTGCGCAGTTAATTCTCCTGTATCTCGGGACGGCTGCAGTTGCCTTCCCAGCGCGTCCAGACATGCTCTATTGGCGAAAGATCTGGTGACCTGGCAGGCCATGGTAGGACGTCATATCCTTGAAGACATTGTTGGGAGAGTCGCGCAGTATGTGGACGAGCATTATCCTGTTGATAAATGGCACCTGGGCGACTTGATAGCATGGGTAGCACAATCGGCGTTAAAATATCGTCCACGTATCTGCGAGCTGTTAAAGTGCCTTGAAGGACCACTAAAGATGATCGTGTGTCCCAAGAAATTGCTCCCAACACTGTCACACCTTGTGAAATTGCTGTATGCCGCTCGACAATAAATGCCGGATCGGACCGCTGGCCGCTGCGCCTCCAGACACGTGTGCGGGGGTCATCATCACTGAGACTGAATCGGGATTCATCACTGAAGATGACACGTCTCCAGTCTGTCACACTCCAAGTTGCCCGAGGTCGGCAAAAATCCAGTCGACACTGCCTATGATGTGGGGTCAGTGGTAAGCGTCTTAGCGGACGTCGGCTCCTCAAGCCAACTTCGGTCAGTCGTCTCCTTATGGTTTCTCTTGATGGCACTGGATGTCTGGAAGGAGGTAAGTGGCGTTGAATCGATGCTAGCGACGTTGTTGGTGCCGAAGTGGCCACTCTTCTGATTGCACGATCCTCGCGATCATTTGTGTTCCTGGGACGTCCTGACCCTCCGCGACGATACACTCTACCTTCTGTGATCCACTGTTGCCAACACCGAGCAACTACCATATCGCTCCGACCGAGGTGGCGGCCGATACGTCTATTCGACCAACCTGCTTCTCTGAGGCCTATTATACGGCCCCTATCAAAGTCCGTCAGCTGCTCGTACTGCCACCGGTTACGTCTTAGAGGCATCCTAAGTCTCAATATCGTCTATCAAAGTCATCAGATTCGTTTGAATAGCCGTACGGCGCTCGTACTCATGCTTTTAAACTCTCCCAGTTGCGCAACTAATATGCGCATAGCACACTTAGCCTTGTCTCATTGGCTTCGAAATTTTAATCATTTGCATATCTCTTACCAGACTACATTCTTGCCGAGTTTCGTGATTGTAGCTTGATTTCTTCTGGGTGCATATATTTTTTTGCGACAGAGTGTATTTTCCTTAATCTACTTATTCACTGGCTGAATGATTAGTGCATCGCGCTGCCACACCACAAGTCTGAGGTTCAAACCCCGGGCTGGGCAAGGTCGATGGAGCCTTCATCACTTCAGTGGGTCGATGAATGAGTACGAAGCTTGCTTGTGAACTTAACACTGGGGGTTTTGCGTTAGACTTGTGGAGACCCCCCTGAGTCTCACTTTGAACACCAAGATTAATTTGAGGCAAAGAACCACTAAGAGCCATTTTGAATAATGATAATATTCATTTATTATTATAATTTTCTCAAAAAAAATCTCTGATAACATATACTCCTGTTTGTGAAAATTGCAACACCGCGAAGGACCTACGCGAGTGAGCTGAAATTTTCAGGAAATGTAAAGTAGGTCATGATATGCAAATGATTAGAATTGCAGACCGGTAGCGCATGCGTATGCTGAGCAGCGCCCTCTGAAGGGTAGATCAAACCGAATATAAATAGACAGCTGTAGCGAAGCGTGTATTATTATCGGTGGTTATATGCAAGTGTAAACGTGAACTGAATCTTTACTATGCCTCGTCGATGAAAAAGAGTGAAATTTGAGCAAATTTCGGTGTTTGAACGGGGCAGAATCGTCGGCCTTCGTGAAGCTGGATTGTCTTATCGTGCAGTAGCCGCTCGTGTGCAGCGTAACAGCAGCACAATCATGCGTGTTTCGAAGCAGTGGACGGACGAGGGTCGGACAGCTCGGAAATCCGTGAGTGGACCCCGAAATGTGACGTCAGCTCGCGAAGACAGACGCCTGGTGCGAATGGCTCAGACGGAGCGCACAGCTTTTTCTAGACAACTGGCAGCACAGTGGTCAACAGCTACTCGTGTTTCATTGTGTGCTTCATCAATTCGGAGACGTCTGCTGCAGCGTGGGCTGCGCGCAAGGATTCCTTTATACAGGATTCCTCTCGCGCAAAACCATCGCCGCCTGCGACTACACTGGGCCAATGTGCACAGGAGCTGGCGTGCTGATTGGCAGCAGGTCGTCTTTTCTGACAAATCCCGCTTCAATTTGTGGCACCATGATGGCCGAATTCGAGTCAGGCTCTATGCCGGTGAACGGCGCATTCCGGAGTGCATTATCGAACGCTACAGTGGACGAACACCCGGAGTTATGGTCTGGGGTGCCATAGCATATCATGGATGATCACAATTGCTACGAATTGTGGGAAATTTGAACAGTACTCGATACATAAACGAAGTTTTACAGCCCTAAGATATTCCTTTCCTGCAAGGATTGCCAGGGGCTGTATTCCAGCAGGATAATGCACGTCCACATGTCGCCAAGACTGTCAAATCTTATCTTGATTCGCAGCAGGTACAGCTTCTTCCTTGGCCTGCGTATTCGCAGGATATGTCACCGATTGAACATGAGTGGGATATCGTTGGACGGCGTATCGCTCGTGATCTTCGTCCTGTTGCTTCGACAGACGAACTTTGGTTGCGCATACAAAGAACATGGAATACTCTTCTGCAGACAGATATTAAAAATTTGTTTAACTCCATGCCGCGTCGTGTAGCAGCTCTTATTGCTTCACGTGGTGGCCTCACAAAATACTAATTTCTGTCTCTTTTAATTGTTTGTTTGGTTTGAAAATGTAATCATTTATTTGTACCATTATCACTCAACTGTGTATTAAATTTCATTCAACTATGATGCTTCCTTCATGGTGTTGCAATTTTCACAAACAGGAGTTTATAATACTATTATGTTCGTCACTTAAAGGGAGTTACCTTTATATTAAATTAAATTAACAATAATGCAATTAATTAATAACTAAGCTCAAGATCAAGTAAGGTCTACCGAAATAGGAGATCCGAGAAATACACGTACTCGAATTCTTAACTTTCATTAACTTTAACTAAGTCGCTTAAACTGACGTTTATTTTAAGCGTACGTAAATTATATTTACCGCTGGCTTATAGATGCTTTCTGGTACGTCTAGCAGCACGACGTCTTCGCGAATCTAATCTCTTTGAATCTTCTAAAAATGCGTTTAAAGTCCATCATCTACCTCGCTATCTCGCAACGCTCGACTTAAATACCTTATCTAATTTGAATATCCCGTTCATCTTTTTGGAGTTGTTTGGAAATAAACGCGAATTTATATTCCCCAAAAAGACGCCTAAGAAGATTAGTGGAAAGGTTCCGTACAGATTCGTCACAGACTGACCACCTGACCGGAAAATCTGCTCACGCATCTCAGGCCCAAGGTCGCGTATACTGAGGTGGGCACAGTAGGCCTTGATCCTCATGCGCTGTCGCGCCACTGAGTTAAGTTTTTTATTAACTGGGAATTTAAATATCAGATTAATCTTGAATACACCAAAAATACATAATTACATATTTCTAGATTAAAGTATTCTACATCAGTGATTCTTAAAGTGGTCTATATAGCTTTCCAAGGGTCTATGACGACTTGCAATGGGTCCACGTCAGTGAACAAATAATTTAAGGGTCCATGAGGTGTAAATGGGGGTCTACAATAGAGGATCTCATTAAATCACATCGTGACTTTAATTTTAAAAGGAAATGCAATCAACAGGAAACCTGATTTTATTTATTTAACTGGTTTATTTACTAAATTTAATGAGGTAAATTTGCACAGTTACAAGGTGACCGCATACATCCTATTAAAACAAGGACCATCATTTCAACTTTTCTGGCCAGAATGAAGCTAAAGGAATATAATATTCGACGTCACATATTTTCCCAGTTTCTCATTTTGTCACAGACAATCTGCAAGATAATGTTTTTTTTAACCTACGTTAATTTAAATGCCCTCTATTTAGATTTTGAATCTAATTTTTGAGAAATCTTTGGCTATGGTAGAAAAATAATAGAGTCTGGCCACTATACTAACCGAAGAAATTTAGAGTTAAACTCGATAAGATTGATGCCAAATATTGAAATTTGTTATTGAAGCGCCAAATCCATCCCTTTTATTAAAAGTATATTTTTATTTTCTGCTCAATTTTTTTATATATTCTTAAATTTAAATTAAAAATTAAACAACATGATTTTAAGTTTTAAACACTATACTTCACTATAAATAAAATTTTTTAACCTTTTAAAGTAAGTAGCTCTGTACCAGCTGCCAAAAAGACATTTAAGTTGATCAATGTTGAAAAAATTAATATTAGTAAGCAGAAGACGAAAACATGGGAAGGGTTTATAAGTCTGAAAAGTTTGGGAACCTTTGTTCTAGATCCTCTCCAAAAAGTGGAGACAATTTTTTTAATGTTAACAATAATTTATTTTAAGGTGTAATGACTGTGACTGAGTGACTAAATATTAACATCTCACTGTTCAGCCACACGAGGGCTTTTGGCGACGGACCACGTAATTTTGAAATCAAGTGACGTGGATTACACCTGAGCTGGCACTCCTCTCTCCTAACTACCACACCACACCAGCTATTTTAATGTGTAAGCATATCCTATACGATGGATATAATAAATGTAAATGAATAATTTAAGAAATAAGGAGCTAGATCGATCTCCTAGACTAATGAAATTTAAAAGCCTAAAATGGAAAACAGATTACAAAAACATGTATTAATATTGGAATAAAAATATAATATATAATATCGTAAATATATATAAAATGGTTGAACAGCTAATTGAGTATTTTATCACCCTATTTTTTAAAAGAAAATTTCACTTTCCTTCGAAATCCGCATTGATATCAACAAAAGAGCTTTTATTATATATTTTTTACTACTTTCAGCCCTTTTACGAAGATGAAAAGAGCTAGTCACAGATATCGAAAAGTCCAGTTTTCAGATTGTGAGAAAGTTTCTCTCTCTCTTTTCTCTTTCCGTTTTTTTTTTTTTCTTCTTTTTTCTTTTTGCTTCTCATTGTAGCAAATTCAACGAATCATTACAACTGACTACAGTAGAAGCGTCACATATGGGAGTACTGAAAAAAAAACCATGGTCTAAAAGTATATATTTCCATTGTTTTTCTTTCATTTTTCATTCCCTAAGTGCTTAGCACAATACCTAACATTCGAATTAAGCAGTTAACAACAATAACAAAAATTAATTTTAAATTAAAGGATTACAAATCATATTTAAACTAAAGACAAAAAAATATTTGTAATAATAATTGAATTTAATCGAATTCAGAAACTGCATCTTTTCATTAATTCTAAAACTGTAAGAGAGAACACGGTAAAAAGATATTCACGGTCATTAATATTTCTGTTGAGATCTAAGAAAGTTACTGTATCTGCAAAATTTTGATTATTCCATATACATTAATTTCAATTAACTTCTTATAGTTATGTAAAATGAAGCTATTTTTTAAATCGTACTATTAGCTCACTCTCTCTATCTCTCTTTCTTTCTCTCTCTCTATGTATATCTTATTGAAATATTCGGTTGTTCATAAAATATTTTCTATCGATCCATTCAAGTTAAAATACATTTTTTTAAACTTGTTCATACACTTTTTTTTCAAATACGAATTCATTAATTAGATTAAAAAATGAATAAATAGTAACAAACAAAAATAATAGTCCAACAGGATATATAAAAAGTATAACCATTCGTCGTGTCCCTATGGCGGAATGGATAACGCGTAGGACTTCTAATTCAAAAGTCGTGGGTTCGAATCTCACCTGGGATGGCCTAATTTCTGAGAATGTGATTTCTATTTACTATACTTTTTAATAGAATAATTAAATTAAATTAATGAATAAATAGTAACAAAAAAAAACCTAAAAAAATAGCCCAACACCCTATATAAGAAAGGAAGTGGAAAATCGCTTTCTTTTTTGCTCGTAATTGTGACTATTTAATGAAAAGTAACTATAATACAATTTTCTTTGCTGATCTTTCTCTCTATATAAGTAGGAACTCACATAATTCTTTTTATATTACACACACACACACTCTCTCTTGTTAATATGCACATGTTAATACTTTTATAATCAATAATATGGTTTTTTGTTCTTTCCAATGATAGTTTATAGTTAATAATATTTTTGTATATTACTGTTTCTTATATTTAGAAGTAGTGAAACAATCATATACGTATACTTATTAAATAACTTATCAAAACTCATCTACATTTAGCTCATTTCTTGACATTTTTCATTCTCAATTGTTTTATAAAGAGACTGATTTTTTTTCCTTTCCACTTTCTTTTTCTTTATCTCTATCTCACTTTTTTTTATTTAAAAAAAACAATGAATTGTGAACAGATGGCTCAGTGTAATCCATCAAATTGTCTAACGTCAAGAAATAAAATTCTACTTTAAATATGTAACACTCAAATTCTTGAAAAAATGTAAGGAATATCCAAGAGAAACAGAAATATTATATATTAAATTACAATAACAAAAAAAATTATAAGCATAAATATATCCCTGGATAATGTATCTCTGGAATTTGCAAAATTTTGAATTCAGCCTGCTTTTAAAACTTTTCTCTTAAATATTTGTTCAGCAATATTTTTTTTGTTTTTACTTTTAATGATATAAACATATTAATAAATTTGAAACCTCTACTTTAAGCTTACAATAAATGTTACTATTACATTAATATTGCACTTGATTTATTAATGCTTAAAAAATATGGTGACAATGAGATATTAAATTACTGGGAAACTGCCACGAGCGGTTTTTATTTAATTCTATCTCCCCTTCAAACTATTTCAGTTTAAATAAAAAAAATTAAAAGTCGAAAACATTTCAAGCACTATGCTTATGACTTAGTTTTAAGAAGACAAATGGAATTTTAAGCCAGTTGTAATATATAAGTGCATTTATGTGAATAATATGTCTTCAAAGTAAAGTTAAATGTCATACAGGTGAATCTAAAAATGAGTTTCACATTTTTAATTGATTTAGTTTTCATATTCAGAAAAGTGCCATATATAGTTTACACCCACATATTAAACCATGCATAAACGTATTCGAGAGTGTACAAATTGCGAAGACAATAGAGAATTGAAATAAAAGGTAGTGTATATAGTTGATAGATAAATATGTATTATTGAATGATTCTTTAAAAATAGCAATAAAATACTTCATGTGAAAACTTTAATAGCTATGCATTTATCTGGAATAATACGAGAAAGCTTGAGCTAAATTGTCTGGAAATAATAGAGTTCCTTCTAGCGAGTTTGAATTCCATAACTTCTAAAATGTTTGAGAACAGTAACAAGAAAAAAAAGATTAGGAAGTATTTAGTTCTTTGTGTTCGTAGTCTACAAAAATGGATAAAAAGTAAATAGTATCTTGGAGGATGAGATATTTAACCGGAAGAAATGAAATCCTTTAAAAAGATCCTGTACTTATATATAAAATACAATCCCTAACATTCTAACATCTGCGCTTAAAGTACTGGAAACAACTTGTCTTGAATAAAGAATAGTTTGAAAATACAACGAAGAGACAAGATGGAAAATTATATTTAAAATGGAATGGAAATAATAGGATTTTGTTTCGTACAAAAAAAATCATGAAAAAAACCCAACTAAGATAAAGTATTTTTTATAGATTTTTTTTTCAAAAAGTTAAATTATAAAAAGTAAATGCAGTGCTTTAAGGTAAAATAAAGTAATTCTGCTTTGGAAAAGTCTGTATTTTACATATAAATTACGAGGGTTTGATGAAAACATACAGCAATAATTTTGCATTTCCACATATGCGCTCCAGAAAGTGCTGGCATCCTGTGAGCTGATAAAAATAAAAGCACGTGAAAGGATGTGCTGAGCAATGATAGTTGATTTTTATTCAATAGTAATTTAGACGGCTAGGAATGTATATAGGAATATGTTTAAAAAGCAGGAACAACGTGCTTGTGTGTGTGTGTGGATAAAGATTGAAATTCCACAAGGCCATAATGCGTAACAATGTTATCAGGACTTACGCAATGTATGTTGGGATGCTGTGTTGCCGTACCATACAATGGTACGATGTGTGTACCAGTGTACGTTACAACTATCGAGGAAGGGTTTTCCTCAGGATCAACATCATTCCGAACGACCCCAAATCGTCAAAGAAACAATTCGACTCGTTGCTGATTTGTAGTGAGCTGATGATTAATGAACTTCTCGAGAATAGGCTACAATATGATTTTTGTCTCTGAAGTGCCATCGGCTTATATAATGTCTCTGTCAGCCAAAATGTTAATTGTTAAGGACATAAATTCACGTCTTTCCGAAACACGATCTTTTCTGTGTACTGCTATCCATAAAATTATTCCAAAGGCTTTGTAATGCAATAAAATGACCTGGAGAGTATTTGAGAAGGATTTACTTATTTATTCCTTTTCTCTTCCCCCTCCTTTCCCAATACACCACATATACTCAAACTACGCAGAAAGCTGTGGCATCGGAGAGCGAATCTTATAATCCCATAACTTTTAATCTACAGTAAAGTGATTAATTATAACCCGACAAATTATCAAGATAAGTGCTAATTGTTGCATTAAATTTTATACAGGACAAACACAGGAGATCACTGGTAATTATTAAAATAATTATAAAATACATTGTGCAATACTGATACATTTAAAAGTGTATTTTATTAGTGTAAATGTTAATTTTATTTTTTATTATATCAGAATATATATTCTGTTAGTTAACTTTCAGTAAATTAATACATATATTTTAAAAAATCTCTTGTTTTCAACATTTCAATATTCTCGCGCCCTCCTCGTCGAGTTATCACGCCTTCAAGAGGGGGCATGCCCCACATTTTGACAAACGTTGCCTTAAGTGCTTTATTCTAGAATTTCATGTTAAGATGAAAATTAAAGATGGCTCTCTGGTTGTTTTGCACATGTAAATCATTCAAACGCTCCTTTTATTAACCATTAAGTATGACACAAACATGGAATGTGGTTTTGCCAATTCTGCTAGGAGAGGGGTAAGTGTATTGTACATTCATGAGTGCTCCCGAACAGATGTACGCAAATAAATAAACGGTGATAGAAACAACTTTGAGGGGCTGTCTTCCATAACAGCATTTTCAGCGATAAATTGATCTTTTATCGGTGAAAAGAAACTAATTTAAAACTGATTATAAAATTTTCTCTGCTTGTCAAACAGCTTTGTTTTAAAAAAAGAAAAACAAGTTAAGACAGACATAACTGTCTTAAACTAGATAAATACTTAAGTATAGTTGAAAATGCAAGCACAATTTCCAATAGACAATTTTAAAAGAAAAAGATAAGAAAGCACTTTTAAGCGCACTTATTTTTTTAATAACACACAGAAAAGGAAATCTGAAGAGCCTCAACTATCTATGGAAAAAGCCACTTTTGGTTTGTTAGTCGCGATTTCACGACCCCTGAACTAGAAAGTGTTATTAAGCTATTAATTAAATACATAATACATACATTTTCATAAAATACGTGAGAGTGAAATTAATGCTTATTTGAAGATGTAAAAACTTTTTTTATTGTGAGCTGTTAAAAAACATTTCTTTCGAAAAACTACTCTTCTTTTAAATATTATCATCCATAAACAAACATGCTCATTAGCGATTTCAAAATAAGTAATTAAAAAATTAGGAGATTTATTAGTACAATTTAATGAGAAAATTCATTAAAAATGTTGAAACCTTAAGAACATGACCCAATAATAATTAGTTATTTAAAAAGTAAATTCCAAGTACATTTCAAAATGCCACTAATGAAGCTACAGATGTTATTTAAGGCTAATAAATTAATATACTCTCACTAACAATGTAAACTGTATTTAATAATTGATTTCAGTAATTACTGTCTCAACGAAATGTAGTTTCACACACGCATTTTTTTATTGGATATCTTTTAAAATATAGTCTTAATTTATGTATTTCTTTATTTTAAAGCGTAAAGTAAACGTTCTTTGAGTTATAGTAGCAATCTCCAAAGGTAGATATGGTTGTTATCTCGATCACATAGACACCTTTTCAAATTCTATGAAATTTCTTAATTACAAGGCATAGTTGTTAGGAACTTACAAATAATTGTTTATAAATTTTGAGAACAAAATACCATATTTACTAGAATCTAAGCGGCCATATATTATAAGCCGCACGCCGAAACCTCATCATGTTTTTGTGAAAAAATAAATATGATGTAAAACTATTTATCATATCCAATATTTTCGAAATTTAAGAAAATTTAAAATGAGAAAAGCAGTGAATAAAATTAATTTATTTTACCAGCATTAAAACTTTTAAATACATATATGGATCCGTAACTGCTCTAACCGTTAGCATGTTGTTCAATTTCCTCGTCCAATGAATTTTTTCATCTTCGATTCTAAGCCACGCCCGATTTTCCGTAGCATTAACATTGGAAAAAAATAAGATTTAGATTCAAATAAATACAGTAGTACGGAATAATTGGTGACTCAAAGAAAATTAAATCACGTATTTATTTTAGACGTAAAATGTGGATTATTATTTTTTAATGCAAAAATCACACAACTGAATTTTTGCAACATAAAAATTTGTATTTCAGTCTCTTCATTGAAAATCGACAAAATTCCAAAATTTTGACAAAGTAATTAAGTAACAGGAAACAAACTATATTAGTTTTTTAACGGGCCATTTATTTCTAGTAAAGGTATATTAAAATATTTGTGGATTTGAGATTGATTTAAGAACAGAAACTCAATTAGCTTATTATATAATTTAATTTGATTTTAACACCACCTTTTTGGTAGTAAGTATATTTACCCCTCCCCATTCAGGCCTATTAAAAAGGAGGAAATTTGTTTTTTTATTTCTTTTTTGTTTTATATTTATAAAATATGTTTTGTAATTATTACACACACTGGAAAAAGAACTGTATACATAAAGCTTTTTTATTCATAGATGACAAATTACATTGTTTTTTTTCATGAAATTGCCAGATCAATGAGGAAGTTTTTAATCATGTTATTATGTGGCAGAAGGGGTTGGTATAACAAAGAGTGCAAGAGTTTATAATTTTCTTAATTTTCTGAAGTTATTAATGGATGACAGCACAAATGAAATATAATAAAATAGCTTTCTATGGACATTAAAAAATTAATGCAATTGGTGGTAAGCCACGGCCTTAGAAAGGGTTAAGATAAGTATAACCATAAATATTCTGAGAATGAATTAAACATACTTCGGTTATATATATATATATATATATATATATATATACATATATAAAGAAGCTGAAATATCTTACTCAAATGAATATTATTCTTAAAATTATTAATAGCTCCGTAAATTTTCTAAAAGGTTAATGAACGACTCGCAAAACCGAACCGTAACAAATTAAGACAAATCCATTTGCATTGCTGCATAGTTAGCAAACATTCCTGAAACATTTATTCTACCATACACGTCTGTAATGAACTTTTCTATCTACGAAACGATCTCTTTAATACTGGTAGATGCACGTTTTAATTAACTATTGCTTTCTTCGTTTGAGATGCAGCAGAATTAATATAAATTTTGCTTACTCTGTAGGCAAACGCGAATTAAGGCATTCGCACACCTTAAAACAATTTTGTAACGTGCTGGCAGAACGAAGAGTTAATCCATGATGTCGTCAAGACCGGGGTTATGATGAGGAATCAGAGTGCGTTGGAGGAATGCAGAGTTTTGAATATTTCAGGGAATATTTAGTTAATCTTGGTTGAAAAGGATAACAAGAGAGAATGATGTATACATTTTTTACTGAATGCTTTATACTTACGTCAAACAGGTGAAATAGCATTTTGTTGCACTTTAAAGATGTTCAGAGAAACAAGTTTACAAGCTGCCAGGAAATTCAAACAATATGACAATAAAAAAAAACTATGGGTTTTTTTCTAGTTTCTTAACTTTAATTCTTTCTTAAAATTAGGCTTCTGCCGATTTTTTTCGTTCATATTTCATATATAGTTATTTGTTTCACTCATACTTTTATCACTTTTGAATTACTTTTAAGGAATACGAACACGTTGAAGTGATCAATTTAGATTAAAACACACATTTTCTTATATGTATTTTATTGAATAAAGAAATATTTAGGCCTTACAAAACAAATAGTTGCGACACTGCATTGAGACCGAGTTACAATGAATTATATAAAAGTAGAAGAACTGGAAGCGTGTCCTAATAAAATAACTCGGAGAGAGAGAAGTGTCACATTTCTTATGATATTTATTTATTCGATAAGCTATAAAAATGTTTATATTTTAATGAAAAATTCAAATTTTAGTACAGTTACTGGATAAATGTAAAGGGTGTTTTTTTAGAGGTATAGAATTTTAAATTGCAATAAAACAACGATGTATTATTCGATTGACATGAATTTTTTTTATTCGAAAGATAATCTTGTGGCATTACATTTTAAATATGATTTCTGGCATAGGACTGTCACGGCTGGCTCGAATGTAGTCCAATCTGGACGTCCAATTTTCGATGACTTTTTCCAACATTTGTGGCCGTATATCGGCAATAACACGGCGAATGTTGTCTTCCAAATGGTCACGCGTTTGTGGCTTATCCGCATAGACCAATGACTTTACATAGCCGTACAGAAAATAGTCTAGCGGTGTTAAATCACAAGATCTTGGAGGCCAATTCAGAGGTCCAAAACGTGAAATTAGGCGGTCACCAAACGTGTCTTTCAATAAATCGATTATGGCACGAGCTGTGTGACATGTTGCACCGTCTTGTTGGAACCACAGCTCCTGGACATCATGTTTGTTCAATTCAGGAATGAAAAAGTTAGTAATCATGGCTCTATACCGATCACCATTGACTGTAACGTTGTGGCCTTCATCGTTTTTGAAGATGTACGGACCAATGATTCCACCAGCCCATAAAGCGCACCAAACAGTCAGTGTTTCTGGATGTAACGGTGTTTCGACATACACTTGTGGATTAGCTTCACTCCAAATGCAGCAGTTTTGCTTGTTGACGTAGCCATTCAACCAGAAGTGCGCTTCATCGCTAAACAAAATTCGCTTATGAAAATCGTGAACAACGGCCATCTCGTTTTGGGCCCATTCGACGGATCGACGCCTTGCTTGATGCTCGTTTTGATGAATTGCCAAACCAAACTGAGAATAAATCACTTGACAGCTGTTAAATCGGTCGCCATCTTGGAAAGTAATGCCAACTTAAACTTCTATACCTGGAAAAAAAACACTCTTTATATAGTTCATTTATTAGAACTTTTATTGGTATGTTTATTATTGTTTTAGTCAACGTTTTTCAAACTGTAAGGTGTGGCCCCCTAAGGAGGCGTAATAATCTTACCGGGGGGTGAGAGCATGTCGAAAATAAAAGACTTTGTTAAAAATTTATTAATTTACTGAAAGGAAGCAAACCAAAATACATTTTGATATATTAAAAAATAAAATACATATATTTGTACTGATAAAATATACTTTTAAATGTATTAGTACTGCACAATGTATTTGATCATTAACTCACATCAATAATATGTTAAGAGCAAGTTTAATAATTACTAGAGACTACAAGGGCTTGTCGTATATTAAATTTATTGCTCATCTTGATAATTTGTACGACTTATAATTATAGCAGTATTGTAGCTTTACTTCAAAGAACATTATTGTTGAATACATTGTCATTGTGGGGAATGGGTGCAGTGAAAATTATGATTGCAAGTATTGTATGTTTGAGAAGTACTGGTTTTAGTATTAAAATTACTTATTTAGTATTTCTGCTTAAAGTATTTTTTTAAATGTGCCAAATTTCAATTTTGTATGTGACTTTTGTAAAATTTATGTATTTTAAATATTACTAGTTAATCATTAATGCGCTGTACAATTATGTTTAAGCAAAAACGGGGACTGTGAAAGTGTTCGGAAATCTTTATATATCAGGCATGGACAAATGTTTCACCCATTTTTGGAGATGAAAAGGTTCTATCTAACTGACGTTTTATTTGATGTTACGATGACTTATTTTTCTCAAATACAATGTATAGATACTCTTTTTCTAAGAGTACAGCATTTGTAAAAACATTTAAGATGGTGTAACATGGCAAGTAATAATGCACACTTGAAGCGTTTTTGTTGTACGAGATCCTATAAGGCAGTACAACGCTTGTATAGTATGTCTTATTTTACATCAAGTTTGTTTGGAAGTAACTGATGATAGAACATGTAATTTTGAGAGATTGAAGACGTTCTTCATTCGTTGGAGAAGAAGCTCTTGCACAAGCCATACGAAATAACAAGAATTCAATGGTATCGGAATCAGTTAAGGTTTTCGGTGTTTATAGAATAATAATTTAAAGGTGACTATATAGAAGCCTTTTTTTTCACAGTGAGATATTTGAATTTTACATTAGATTATTTCAGATCAACGGTCTCGGTGAATCTCTTTCTATTTTCACCTGTTTTCTTAGTAAAAAATGAGTCGAATTGAATTATGACAGATGAGATGG
The DNA here is from genome assembly GCA_019973935.1 of Trichonephila clavipes. NCBI lineage: Eukaryota > Metazoa > Arthropoda > Arachnida > Araneae > Nephilidae > Trichonephila > Trichonephila clavipes. Next base: position 34,480 of record BMAU01005313.1, on the reverse strand, counting down.
GAATTATACACAGAGAAAAAATGTAACCGAGGACTGTGTTCGCCATTCTGAATCACATCGATCGATGTCAAAATTAAAATTTCCTTCTAAGAAAGTTTTGTTAAATATATACGAAGTAATTCACTATAAGGTTCTACCATCTAATCAAGCCATTAATGTCATTTTTTCAGTTACACAAGACAGCTATACGCATTAGTCGTGAAGTGACTCGGAGTCGTTTATCGGCATAGTAATATCATTAATAACGATACCGTGAGGCCCTATGCTGCTATCATCACTTGACAAATATTATGGGGGGCTGGTTGGGAGTTTTTACCCCCATTATCCTGACTTGCGCTAAATAAATGTCTTTTGCCTTGTGCATTCCTTCAGCCGAACAATCTTTGATGTTCTTAACGAAGTGAAGACTGTCATCCACACACACAAACTTTGGGAGTTTTATAATGTGGGATTTTTTTATAACGAGAAAAAGCCCAAGGAGTTATCTCTAGTAATGACAAATGCACGCAATCTAAAACTACAGGAGTTCTTTGTATTTTTTCATCGTCAAAAATGGATAAAAATGAGTTGTACACTTGGTTAACATATCAATTACACTTTTACGTAAATTACACGTTGAGTTTGCGTTAATTGAAAAATGATGCGCTCATTTGTGAGGTTTATGGTACAAATCTGATGCAAACCATTACAAATATGGAAAGTGAATTTATAATTGTAAAATAATTCAAATTTTAAATTCCACTCACTAGAACTCATATTTAATGGGATTGACTAATCATTCAGAATTGTGATTTTGAAAAAAGCATTTAAACAATATTGTTTTTGATATTCAGATATTGTAACATATAAATACATATATATATATATATATATATATATATATATATATATATATATATATATATATATATATATATATACATATTATTGTTTCAATAATATTATTACATAAAAAAATTATTTAAATGCCATTTTTTGTCAAAAAATGAAGGGGAAAAAAGGCATATATTCAAAATATTCTTCTTTCAAGTAAAATATTCGATAAAAATAATATTTCGCCAATGTATAGCTAGAGCTTCTATACCAAGGTTGAATGAAGATTTTCCAAAAATTCGCATTATTTTCAGAGTTACGACCAATTTAAATAATAACGCGTGTTCTTCGTTTAAATTTCTGTACTCTGGCATAATAAAATAAGAAGAAATCCACTTCTAAATCATATATTTTAAAAATTTAGTATATAGGCATAAGTTAGAAGTTAAGCATATAAGTATTTAGTATATGGGCAAAATATTATTATAGAAGCATTTTTCATTAGAGGACAATGATTCGAAAATACGTCTTTCTTTCCTCATTTCTTGCTAAAAAATTGCATTTAAATAATTTTTCTAGTAATAATATTCGTATAACAATTATAGAATTAATGTATATTCTAATTCTTCTGACGCAAAATATCCAAAATTTTTCCATTTTTACGTTTTTTCAAAAGCACAGTTTCGAACGTAGCTAATCACCTGAAAAGGTAATAAACCTTCTTGAAAACATCCAATTTTTAAAAGGAAAAAATAAATAGAAAAGTCTTATTAAAAACTATAGTTTACAAATATGTGAATTCATTAGAATTGCCGATTAGTTTAACTGTTTCTTTCTTCAAACCAACGATTTCATGCCTTTAAAATCCTTTGAAATACAAAAAGTAAATTATTAAGATTGATAATTAAAACTTTATGATAGCTAATAATTGTTTAAAATTAAATGAAATAGAAGTAGTTAATTTATATTACCAACTTTTCACAGAAAAATTGAAACTTACGTAACGCAGAACATTATTTACACGAATTTTCTATTAAATGGATTTTGTTACAATAAGGTTTTGAGAGAATTCCTCTTTTTTCAGCAATTCAATAATAATAAAAAAAAAAAAGATTAAACCTGTTATAAGCGCTAAACTTCTAGAGGCGAAAAGGAATGTTCGAAGACTGATAAAAAAGTGAGAGGGAAAAAATGATATTTTTTTGAGTAGAAATATTTCTAGACAAAGAAAAAACGTTTTAAAAAAAACAGCAAAGTAAAATAAAATTGAATATAAAAAAGAAAAGGAACACTGCTCTTTAAGATACATTGAAAAGGAAAAAATTATTTGCACATATTTTGTAAAGAAAATGTTTGAAACAAATTCTGTTTAAATTAGATTTAAAATTATCCAAAAGAAAAAAATGTGTATATATATATATATAAATGCATGTTCAAATTAGTTGAAGGGAACCTTCCAGAGCGGGAAATTATTGATAAATTAACCATAATATTGTAAACACACAGTTTTTACAATTTTAATTTAAACTGTTTTATTTCATTTTATTTATTTATTTGCCATTGGTTCTTTAGAAATTCTTTTTATACATAAATTTGTTATCTTACACTCTATCACTCATCTTATAATTGAATACCGTATACTGAGTTACAAAGAAAAAGAAATTAAAACAAATTAATAGCTTGTGAAAGCTCCAATTAAGAACTAAATATTTACTTGAATTAAAAAAGTGCTTTAGAAAATGATTAAGATTAGCTTTTATTTAAAAATAAGTAAAATGGGACATTATTTTAAATTAAAATAGATTTGAGAAGAACAATACTCTATGTTACTGAATTTGGCTCAGATATTGGTACATGATTATATGTTATACTTTATATATCAAAATAGAATTCTTTCACCTTTTCAAATATTTTTCTGTCAGAATTTTTTCTCGGATTTGTTTATTTGTAATAAATTATGAAAATGAAACACAAAACCTCATTCCTTAAAATACTCCAAAATTTAGTTTTGTACTTGAGTGTAACTCAGAGTGAAAATATATGAATTAATTTCACAGATACATTTCATACAAAAACTCGAAGCAGAGCTTACAAAGATTAAAGCACTCCTGATGTACTTAGATTGTTCACAAAATGCAGAAGAAAATAAAAATAATGGTTGTCATTTCTACAAAAATAAAATCAATTATACTATGGTTAAAATAAGCACGCCAGATTTAATCCGAAAATATTTTTTATAAATTTTCTCGGATTCTATCTTTATTTTAATGAATTATTTCAAGAATGTTTACAAAAAGTTATTTCGCAGAATATTTTCGAATATGTTATAGTTACACATGCAATCATCTTAAAAGTTTATTTATTGTCAGTCCCTTAGGTACAGTGTCCATTTAAGCCATTACTGATTACTCCATAAACAATTGCGTAGGGATTTCAACGAAAAGATTTTCCATGACAATTTTCCAATGAATAACTAATGCGAAAGGAATAAGCAAATATTGGTTTAGGAGAAATTTATAAAAATATATCCTGAAACTAGAACACAAAGATGTTCTTAATTCACTTATTCGGTCAGTGAAGGATTAAAGTTTAATGGTAAATGATTTCTATTTCTGTTATACGTCAATAACTCAATATTTAAAAAGCAGAAAATAGAATATTTCAGGAAATAACTTTAAAAGGTTAATACAATAAAAATTACAATAAAATATAAGAAAACAAAGCCATTAACCAGAATGCATGGCTAAGATTATCTTAAGTAAAGTTGGGAATATATTTTATTAGCAACAATTTAACTCCAATGACCAAAAACGTGAGTGATAAATATTAATGGAATTATCTAAACACTTAAAAAGGAGCAATCATTTCTCTCTTTTTAAATTTTGTAAAGAGCTATCTCGTAAAGTTTCCCTCTTAAATTAACCTGGAATTTGTATTTAATGTTTTTTTAGACTATGTACAAAATTCCTTGTGTGCCGACAAAAGTATAACACAATGCTTACAAACATGAGTCAACTTTCAATCGCAATAGTGATAGGAAGTTTCAAGTAGAAGGATTCCAGCACAAGTGGGAATCAAAAGGGAAAAGAAACACGAATGGATGCGAATACAATAAATACAGAACAAAATGCAAGATTGCTCACATGCGAATGGAAACATTCAAAAATTCAAATTATACAATGGGGAAAATTAGGAAACATGACCATAATAAGAATTTCAAAATACAGTCGGACCACTATATAACGAAGTCGCTAAATCTTTGAAAAAAGTTAATTATATGGAAAATTCGTTATATATAGAGGTTTATATTTTAATATATCTTATAAACCGTATAAAACAAATTTTAAATTCATAAACACTATATACTAATAAAAGTAATTATTAACACCTTTTTTAAATTAATATATATGTTTATTTTTTATATATCTTACCCATCGAAAAGAAAGAAAGAAAAGCTGCAAGGCAAACAAGAAAAAAGAATGTTGAAGATTTCACTGTATTTTCAATATTAAGAAAATAATTTTGTACTAAAATTAATGAATTTTAAGGATATTTTATAATTTAAAGCATACACGTAATATAAAACATACCTTATTTTATAATTAGAACACCGGACAACTCCACTGAAGGCGAAGGAGGATATCGAAGATGTTTCTAGTGAACTGGGCAATGAGGCTTAAAGGTTGTACTTCTTGGATGAAGCGTCCAGAACTCTATTGCTCTGGTGAGTTAGGATCTGATAAAAACCAGTTCGAGATTTATGACCACCATAAAATGTGTTAAAGAGTAACTTGAAAAATTTCTGAAATACTTTAGAAAAAGGGAGAACAAAAATTCAATCACCAAACAAAAAGTTCGTTAGATAGAAAATGCTCTTCGTTATATAGAGGGGTTTTTACGAAGAAAATCGTGAAATGTGCAAGATTCTTGGAAAAAGTTCGCTATATAGAAAAATTCGCAATATAGAGGTTCAACTGTACAAATACACACATACACTATTCATATACATGTACACACATGTACATATATACACACACATATATATATACCTACAAATACACACATATGCACACACATAAGCATATACAAACGAATATATGTATATACACACATACAAGTATAGTAAAAAAAATAGTACGAAATTTACCATCTAAATAATACAGGAAAAAATGCTATTAATGTATGCACAAAACGATGTAAAAGATTATTTGCTCCGAACAAAGCCAGAGAAAGGAGGAGGCTATGCTATATTTTTTTTTGTAGACAATTCATGAGCGTACGTCTTTCGGAAACGAATTAAGTATATACAAGTAAAAAACAGATGCTTGGCATCCTGGACTATTCCACTGGAACAAGAACACTGGTAAAACGGTGAAAAATTGAAGCGTTTCAAATAGACTTTGAAGTGTTTAAGGCTAATGAAAGTTTTTAACTACCATCTTCTTTTAGAAAAAATGTGATATGAAAATGGATAGTATTATAGAAAATAATTTAATATTAAGCAAAAGAAATTAACAGCTATGCAACGTCCCATATATCCTTCTATGTACTTGTTTTGATTAATTGTTGTCAGAAAATATCATTTATGTATTTTTCTGAGATTTCTCTGATTTTTCTGAGTAAAACGTTTTCATAGACAATACTTCAAAGAGTTCATATTTCACAGAATGGAAAGATTGCCACAGAAGCCTACATCCCGTTCGACAAGCATCAGATAAATAAAGGTTAACTTTTTATTGTGTAGGATATATATTTCAATCTTCTCCTCATACAATTAAGCTAATGGAAAAATAAATATAATAATAGTGGTCAGTTTCAGGGATTTGTGTTATGGTTTCTACATGTATTTACACGCTGGATAAAAATCAAAATTTTGCAAGTACGGAAAACTTAGAGATTGGCTTAAATTTGAGGATCACGTAACAATTTTATACACACAGCATACACGAAATTAATCGGTACCCTTCCATTTTGCTGGTTATTTCATGATGCTGTAGGACTATACAGCACAATATATCAGTAAGTTACTGATATCTAAGTCCTAACATTACGCTTTCGATTGTGATGGCAATTGTGATAAAAATTCTTCTTTCATTTCCTGAAAAGAAAGAGCCTTTGTTTCTTAATTTAAAATGAACCAAATTTGAATTTCTAAAGCGGAATCATAAATATCGTTTACTCCTCTATACCCTCCAGAATCCTATCCCCCAAAAAACGCATTTTTAGCGGATCTGTGATAAAAAAAGGGCATTTGCTTGCCAAACTTCAACTCTCTGCAAGTTTAATAGTTTAAAAAACGGGTATTTATTTTAACCTAAACTTCCTTCTTAAGTATCTTTGAAGTCGATTTCTACAAAACCCATTTTTAGAGGATCTCTACTCACCAAAAGAATTATGCTAAACAATTTTTAAGTCTGCAGATCCAATATATCCGATATTTTGTAAAGAGTGAGTGAATAAATAAATGAGTGAAATGCTTTCCCCTCAAATACTCGTTTATAGGTAATATGTTCTCTTTCATTTTCACATTTACATTAAACTGCATTTAGTTATTATAAGTCTTTATAAATTCTAATTGCTATTGATTTATACAGTTATTAGATAATCCGTAAGCGTCATATGCTATATTGCTACATCGACCCTCAACAAGTTTACAAAACCAATTGTGTAGTAAAGCCTAAGTTATTTGAATTCATGTATCTTCTGGCATATTTCTATAAGTAAAAACGAAATGAGAGTGGAGATATATTTCAGAAAATTACTGCATTATTACTTTTAGGAATAATACTGTTTTCTTAAACATGTGGTGTGGCTGCGGTAGCCTAGTGGTAAAAGGTAATGGACTCGTGTCAGGTGTGTCCTGAGTTCGAGCCTAGTACTGCTGAAGACCTGCCGCGTACGGAACGATGCACGTTAAATCTGTCGAGAGCTCAAACGTCCAGCTGGTGGTTGTTGGTGTGGTGAGGTAAGGAGAGAGGAATACCAGCTCAGATGTCGTCCTCGTCACTTGATCATGGTTCAAAATAACGAGGTTCGTCTCCAAAAGTCTTCGATTAGCCAAAACAGTGCGACGTTAGTATTCACTCACTCAAACACGTTGCTTAACTCTACATTGGACGAGAACGTTTTAAGAAGTCCAACAACAAACTACTGATATTCTTCTAAAATAGAAACTGGATAATGATCTTCGTTACGTCTCATAGTTCTTAAAAAGCGTTTAAAGCTACTTTTTGAGATTTCTTTCTTTTTAAAACAATGTCCATTCAATTTGACATACTATTTTCTGGTAAGCAGTAGATGCCGAGAAAACAAATAAAGAGCGATGCTCTAATCAATTCAACAATCACTTATACATTCATGTGAAGCTTATACAAATTATACGCTGAGATACTTTTCATGTTCCTACTTTGTTGGCTGAACTCACATAAAACCTTTGCTCATATTTGTCTAGATTTAACCAAAACATCACATTGAACAACCGTTTTTCTAAAAGAATGTGGCAAGAAATATTTTATAACTATTGGGGTAGTACTTATGGAAAAATAAAAATAAACTCTCTGCCCAAATTCATATAAGCAAATAAATAAATTATGAGTTTTATTTCTCGTTATACAACTGTAAATTAATGAGATACTTGTTTAACTTATGAAGTTGATTTGCATAGAAATTATACTCCAAACTTTTCAGAAAAGCTTAACTGAACATTCTTTGCAAATTTTAGAATAAGTTCTCGAATGTCTTTGTGGGAATGTTTAACCAATTACATAAAAATACCGAAAGCAGGTTAAGTATATTATATTCTCGTCTTCTCATTTATATGCAACTCATTTTTAAAAATTCAGAATACTTTCGTATAAGCAAAGAAATAAAATTTAGTTTTTTTCTTTTATAATCCTAAATCTCTCAGCTACAAGTACATAAATTAAATAAATATAATTCTTGACGTTTGAATCTACAATTATATAAAGTACTGTATCTTTACTATTTTTTAATCTTATGGTTTTTAAATGTATAATCGCTAATCTATCGTTTTAATTTTATTAAGTCCAGCATACTTAAAATAAAATATATAAGGAACTCTTTTTCAAAAACTAATTAACTTTAAAATTACTCTTACAAAAGCATGACAGATAACTAAAAAATATTAATAAAAATACTAAGCAACGTGAATGCTTTTAAAAACATCGTCCTTTTTCGGTATTAAGTTAAACTGAATATACAGCTTTCAATAAAAAAAACGACCAAGTAATATTTATTCAAATTTTGAAACTTACACAATTAAAACGAAATCACAAACATATCAAATTAAATCAAATATCTTAAACTCTTAATAAACACTTTTCCTGGAATGTTTAAAGAGACACATTTTTTGAATTCCTTTTTTGAAAGAAATACCCATTAAAAACATGTTAAAATGCTCTCTTTGCTCACTGTAACATTAGTACTTGAAAAAAAGTCACAGGAAAAATTATTTAAGTATACCTTATATCAGTCGAAGTAAAACAGTATACTTTTTATCTACTTCTTTTAAATCTGTGCGAACTAATTACTGATTTGAAAGAACTTTGGGTATTTTTTTCGAAGCATTTTTCTTTGGAAGAGAGCCCCAAGAAAAAGAAGTGCCTTTGAAGAGTTTCACAAGGATTCATTCCTAAGTATTTTAGCGTTTCTTTTTTATGTACAAAATAATGTCAATGAATAGATTCTTTTTCATTTTATACATTTTTTGCAGACATGAAAAACAAATTTCATTAAGTATAAGTTGATCCAGTGAAATGTACAGTTTTTGCTTTTTTTTAAATTTGTTGTTACATCTTTCTTCCCTTTTTGCAGCGCTTCTAACTTTAACTAGAATATATTTTTATGTTTTGGGCTGTTTTTTAATAACACATAAAAAACAGGCATCGCTTGAAATAGGATTGCTTGAGACATTAATATAATTTAGTAATTTTCATGGTAATCATAATTTAATAATTCAAATTATTAGCGTAATCGAAAATTATGTTTCATATACTTCTTCAGTACATATCTGAAAGAATTCAGCTTTTTATTAAATGCCTTCGGTTAGGGAAGTTTTTTAAATACTATTTGACTAATTAGTGCTAATTAGTAGGATAATTAATGTAATAATTACTAAAAAAGAAAAATATAAAAAATAAGTAAATATGCATTTTATGCAAAAAATACTCCAACTAATGAGTACTTATTAATTATACTGAGATGCAACATTGTGTATAAATTACAATTTAAATTTATAAGATTTATTAATAGAAACCCATGCGTTGTTCTTAAAATTATATATTTTACTGAAAAAAAAGTTTATAAAATTTTCTTCAAAAATATCAAAGAATATTATTTCTTAAAGTATAAAATTGTAAATATATATAATATTGTGTGCATTGGATAATTTATGCATGCAAGAGTTTTACAAAAAGAAATTTTGTATATCAATTTTGTGAATCCAATTGTTATAAAGAAAAATAATGAATTGATATTTTCCATTGTTTTATAAAGGTTTTTTGTTAATAAAAAATAGTTGCATATATTTTCTGATTATATGTGTTAGTAAACATAATAAAAAATTCATCCATTACATAGTACATATAGTTTTTAAATAGCTATGAAGTTATGTATAAGAAACATTTGTAAAAAATTCTCATGATCTTCATGCTATTTCTTATAAATAGAATATTCACAGTAATAAGAGATACAAAACGTAATTAAAATCACAGTTGATTTAATTTAATAGAAAATACATGACTCCAAAATGTACTGATAATTTTCAATGTACCAACCAAAGTTTAAAGTCATTTAAATTGCTTTAATAAGTTTCATAAAATAACATAATGATTAATTAATATTTCTTTAAAAAAGAATGCACATTAAAAATGTGCATAACTTTTCAGAATGCAATCTAAAGGGGAAATAGTTTTATCGTAAGCAATCATTGACATAAGATATTTTTTTCAACATATTTCCAATTATGAAAGAGAAACAAACACAATGAGAGTTTTTTGCCATTTTACTTAGTAAATTATTTAAGCTTTGTATCATCGTTAAAAATTCCTTTTATTCTTCATGAGTACTTAGTGATTAGCATGATAAGTAAACCAAAAGTATGTGCTGCAGTTGCATTGCGAGTAATTATTACATTTTTAATAATGAAAACATTGGATATTTTGAAAATTCTTAACAAACTAAATGTCGAGTTCCACTGTGAGAACTTTTTAAGGTTTTAAATACGCAAACGGCACAAAATGTTTAAAAAGAACCAAGAAGAAATTCAAAATTTGCCTCATAATCGGAAGAGAACCAAAAAATTAAAGAGAAAATTCGTTTTATTCTTGATATTCTTCTCGCTGACCGGCATGGAATGGCTTAGGAAAAATACTAAAAGCAAAAATTGAATCCTAATAAGAGAAAAAGTCTTGCTGCTCTTTTTTGGGTTCTCAAGGTATTAAGTGCACATCTAATTTTTAAAAAATCGGCGTGCATTTAATGCAATTTACTAGTGTGATATTTCGGGGAAGGATATTGCAACATATCATTACAAAACTCTCCATTACAATTCACAATGTTCTCTTCTAGAGGACTTGGTAATTTACTATGCAGAGTAGTGACATAGTGGAGAATCTTAGAGACCCCTGCAAAACTAGATTTGTCATTAACCTACATATATATATACATAAATGGATGTTTGTATATATGAGAGAGAGAGAGAGACCTCGCTTCACTCCAAAACCGTTCAACCCCGATCATTATAAAAATTAGACTGTACATGTACTTTTTTGTGGAGACGATTTGTGTGCTATCATCTTTGTTACAGCTCCCCACCAGGCGGTGCTATAGTATATCAACTTTTTCAAAGCTCAATCAATAGCCCAGTTGTCAACATGGTCACCAAAAATGATGCCAACTGGACTCTTGCGCCAACATTTCGCTGTTTCCTTTGAAAATTTGCACTATTTTAAGCGTTCGTTACACGAAATGTGTAACAATGTGTTACTTTTGCTGAGCAGAGATCCTCTAAGGAAGGTGTTTTCAAACATCGACACACAAGAGAGTTATGGGGCGTTATAAATAAAAAAAATTCTTTTTTTTATCAGATATTAAATCTATGGACTTAAAATTTAACAAATATGATTTTTTGTTACGCTGAGATATGAGCAAAAATCTTTTATTTTTTTAAATTTGCAGTTCACGTAAAATTAACTCATTGAAAACTTATTTATCCATCAATCTGTGTATTATTTAATTTTTAAATTCACCCGTGTAAAGAGCGGATATTCCAGTGAGTATATTATAAAATGGTTAAATACGTACTTGGCACCAATTAAGCTTTGCACCCTCTAGAACAGGGGTACTCAACCTTCTTTTCTGCTGGGCCGGACACATATGTTAGCTATGAAGATTATATATTATATATATGTTAGCTATATGAAGATTAATGAAGGGGGGGGGAGGTAGAAGAAAAGCTTTACGACAAAGATTTAAAATGTGTAAAATTGATTAAAATATTAAAACTCTTATTTTGCTCTTTCTTTACTTTTTATTTTTTATATATATTTTATATTTTGTCACTGAATTTTTCTAAATTAGAAGCATTTAAGAATCACTCCTTCAAAATTTCTGCATCAGTAAACGGTTTCATATGATTACCAATAATGTAACAATATTTCATAGGGTGCCTTTGTTATCGTTGCGATATTATCACTAATAAATAACTGTTTTGCTGTTGTGTTGAGTATTCAAGAAAGCCTATTTATCCCCTCTCGAAAGAGATCTTCGAGAAAAAAGTGTCATTGAACATGATTCTTGTTTATTAGTATTTTTTAAATACAACACTTTCGTGACAAACCAAACAATTACTGATCCATGCTTGTTTTTCATTCAACTTCCCGATCGTCTTGAAACAACCTATTTTCTTCGAATATTTTTCGCTAGCAAGATATGAAAAATAGTTACAAATTAGTTCCACCCATAAAATGATCGCTACCCCACTGTTGTTTATTATCACTAATGAGAAAAAAATATTAATTCGCACCCTGGGCAATTCTTAATTATCCTGTGTAAAATCTTTCCTTAGCACCGTCGGAATAATAGTTGCTTGGACCCCTAATATGTATCAGGAGGAGTAAGCTCATAACTGAATCAAGCAGAAAAATAATTTTGTGCATTCGCTTCAAAGCTGTACTTAACTACCCACTTTAATATACAGGTCACTTCCGACAGGAAATCAATTAAGTCTATTTTATACATCTTTCATTTATTTCTTATGCTATTCATAAATACAGAATAGAATTTCACTGTTGAATTGAAAAGAAAAAAAAATCAAATTGTTTAATTTTCTTAAAACTAAAATCGCACAATGGTAAGCAAATAGGTTCACTACAATTGGAGAAATACTTAAAACGACAGTGCATTTTTTCTTGGGAAAAGTATTTAGGAGTCTTACTTCTAACTCTAGAAGTAGACTACTCTAAATATTAATAAATGAATATTAATTTTTCTTTAATAAAAGAAAAAGAAAATATAGAAAATTATTAAATGTTAAAAAGTTAAGCATCTGAAGCAATAGTTATTATTTCGAGGTTATTCATCTTGGCCTGGTGTTTCTTTATTAATACTTAAATACTTTCTAAAGATTCTAAATAAAAAAGTAGTTCTAGTAGTTAAAGTGATAGGTGTAAAAAATAATTGCACTTTTTTATAAATCGAACGTGAAGTTAGTCTTCGACAAACCTCCATAGTCTAGCGGCTTCGCGACAAACCTTCATAGTCTAGCGGCTTCGCGACAAACCTTCATAGTCTAGCGGCTTCGCGACAAACCTTCATAGTCTAGCGGCTTCGCGACAAACCTCCATAGTCTAGCGGCTTCGCGACAAACCTTCATAGTCTAGCGGCTTCGGTAATCACGTGGTACTGGCCGTGAACAAGTAGCCGATATCGCCTCTAGTCCTAGTGTATCTAAATCCCCACACCATATAGATAAACTAGCTCACACAAAAACTGCCCGGACTTAAAATCCTCACTTTGGAGTAGTATGGATCATAGAAGAGTGAGGTAAGATCTCAAATGTTATCCTCCGTCAGTTAACCATGATCTTAAATCATGATGTGCACCTTCAATAGCCTTCGTGTTGCTTTTGAGTGAAACTTAAAAAAAAGAATCACTAACCTACATAGTTTAGCAGGTTTTTAGAGAAGAAATATATGCTTTTATCACCTGTATTCCAATTAGCAAAAATATACGTCTCACTGGGAAAAGGTTACAATTTCTACAGTTAGAAGTGAATTTTATGATCATCAAACCGTTAAAAACAATAAATACAAATTTTAACGCAAGTGATCTGACTAACTAATTAATGACACACGCGCATGAACCTATTTTTGAGCCACATATTTTCGAGTATTAAATCTGAAAAGCGACTTAAAAGAACTAATTAAATCGAAATTAGTATTCATGAACCATCGACGAATTATATTTATGGCCGAGAGTATAATTAAAAAATACAAATTAAACGCTAAAGCTATAACGTTAGACATGAAACTATTTTTAAGAGATTAATTCGACAAAACATACAAAACTGCTTATCACATACGACAGAAGTTATAATTCTACTCCATGCACATAAGATGAATTCGAAATTCGAACTTGCTCTCTATTCCGAGAAATTTTAGGTAGGTGACGCGAGAACTCACACACACACACCAGAATACGTTAATTTAATCTGAATTAACCTTCACTACTCGAAAGTCATTGGTTAGACTCGCAACTCTTATCCTTAAATTGTTAAATTACCGGTTCCAATAATTGAGTTACTCTAGCTCTTAGCATGATTTATTTTTATTCGAATTTTATCAATAGATTTATGTCTTGTACATAACATGAAAAGATAGACGATTCTTTTTACCGAAATAATTTATTTATTTTCATCGTACTTAAATTTTTTAAATCATAAAACATACAATATTCATGATATATATCATATATATATAAATATATCCAATGATTATTTTAATATCAATGCGTCTGCTTCAGTTCAATTGAACAACGATAATATCTCAATTTTTGCAAATGGCAGCAGTCAAAGAATTATGATTCGACAGGAAAAACTTATTGAATCATCACATTGTGGACAAAAAGAATTCACATTTTGTAAAATTTTAAAACCTTGTCCGAACGAGAGAGCTGTATGATACATACAAATTAAGAAACGAAAATATGTTCATTTAATAAGCCTTGTCATTAACCAGATAAAAAGAGGTTATCCTTAAAACCAGTATCACTTTATTGTTGAAGCCAGGATTAATATTTCAAATTAAATTGCCCTTAAATATGGATACATGTGATTAACTTCGAGATTAATTAATATGCATCAGATACAGAAACCCTATTAACGGCGTCCATGTCAAAAGATTAAAATTGAAGGAGCTGATATAAGTTTACTTTGTGTTGACTGAAAAGAATGTTCGGAGTTTATTTCCACTTTAATGTGAACAAGATAACGGCATCCCTTTATTTAACACAGAACATGATTAACATAAAAATATTTGCAACAGAAGTTAAATTTCGACAACATGACACAGATGGTAAAAAAGGATTAACCACGTTTAAAATATAATTTTATACTTTAATTTCATTTCATTTCATGAAGTAATCTAGAAATCTTTTTATGTAATCTAGAAATTTTTGTCGTCTACAGCACTGGCGTAGCAAGTCTTGACGGGGCCCTGTACCAAAATTTCCTTGCGAGCCCTTTTTTGGGCCTCTTAACATGTAACGAGTTTTTGCTTACACATGTTAGCCTCTATAGCTTGGGGGCCCCGTATCATTGATACAGCGGTAGCTACGTCCCTGGTCAACAGTAAGAAGACTCCATTCAGGTTATTTCATATAGATATGAAAATAACTCCAAATAATTCGCGATCTTAACCCATCCGCAGAAATTGTCCACAAACCCAATCGACACCAGACCGTAGTTTTGACAACTAGGTCATACTTGTATTTCATTTTAGATGCATCCGCACTGGATATTCTTTGCAGTCTTCAAGCTCCTGTAACAAGCTGATCTGGTCTCGCTTGTTATTGAGGCTTTTGGACCAATATAGAAAGGCACTAAATCCATAGAGAAGAGAAGATTTCATGTAATAAATAAGGAAATAAAAATGATTTACTAAACGAACGAAAGTAACGTTGTGTATCGATGGATAAGCGATTATTGGAAATAATAACGGTAATAATATATACTAATTAAAAAATTGTAAATTTTGTGTTTTAAATGATAAATTTGATTTAGTTTTATTAAATAAAACAGTAATTGGAAATGTGCCTTTGTGTTTGGAATGCAGTGTTCAATGCGGCGCATAAAACTAATTGCTTTTGAATTCTTCATCATATATATATTGCCGTAACATATGCTGCGGAATTGTCTTACATTTGAATACTTTGTATTCAAATGTAAGACATTTGAATTCATGTGTTTCATTATTCCCCGCATATATAATTTATCTCTTTTATCAACGTTTATTACAAAACGCGCGAACTGTCGAAATCAAAAGTAAGAATGAAACTGTAGTGCAAGGGTGGGCATTAAGTCGATCGCGATCGACCATTGGACCGCCAAGACATTTGGGGGTGACCGCCTGATGATTAGCAGTTAGTAATTATGAACCGTTATACACAAGATTGGCTGACATTATGCAGACTAAATCTTTTACTAACTTTAACTACGAGAACTATTATTTTTTTTAAATGTATTTTGAATTGTTTGATAATAAATGTATAATTTGATATTATTATTCGTATATATACATCCAATATGAACGAAATTAAAATAGTTTAAAAAGAAAACTAATAAGAAATGAATGATTAATTTATTTTTTAGGTTTAAAAACTTTTAAATTCATATATGAACCTGTAATCGTCAGCATCATGCTAAATTCCCCCCCGACCAACGAATTTTTCCACCTTCGATTCTAAGCCTCACCCGATTTTCTGTACCATTAACATAGGAAAAAGTGCGGCTTAGATTTGAATGAATATGGTATTTGTGTCCATTACGAGAATGTTTGTATCTTCCGTTTGGCTTTAAACGGGGTTATAATGGTGAGTTTTTTTTTTTTATTTTAGTTGTATAGGTAAGTGCACATTCATTAGTTATTATTAAGTTATAATAAATATTGTAGGTCTTTTTTTTACCTCGCCGCATCTATGCCACTGGGTGGACCGCAACGTCTTGAAAAAATTAGAAATAGCCCGTACCCTGGATTGATTGATTGATTCATTGAATATTAACGTCGCACTGTTCAGCTACACGAGAGCTTTTGGCGGCGGACCACGTAATTTTGAACCATGGCCAAGTGACGTGGACGACACCTGAGCTGGCACCCCCCCTCTCCTAACTACCACACCACACCAACGGGAGGACGTTTCAGCTCTCGACAGATTTAACGTGCATCGCTGCCCTACACGGCGGGTCTTTAGTGGTACTGGGCTCGAATCCTTGAAAAAGCAAGCCACGGTGCGATACCTATACCACTCGGCTACCGCGGCCACCCCCTACCCTGGAAAAGTCTGCCCACCCTTGCTGTAGTGTATCTTGATACAATATTTGCACATTGCCGTGTTCAGACTTTTCGAAGTCATGGGATCCTGCGCAAATGCTGATCCCCTCTCCCCGTGACAGTAGACATTACATGACATATGTAGTCTGATACTTATAAACGATAAGCCGTAACAATAAAATGCAAGTGACTCATAGACTCACAAATCTACCTTACAATGCGTTGTATAACACGCACTTTTTTAACGCGCATAGGAAAAAGTTAAACCTTTAAATATATCGAAATATTATTTATTTAAAGGAAATGATATTCATTATGAACTTAGAGGGTTGTATTTCTAGAAGTATAATTTTTTTTTAGTAAGGCGTGGAATAAGACCTCGAATAATATACTTCAAAACATAAGATCATTGCGCTTGTATGTTTCAAGTTTCTTCGTAAAACAAGAGAGTGCGCGTTATACGGTGATTAAATCTAAAAATTAAAAGTTGCTGCTTGATAGTATTAGTACGTGGATTTTACGGGAGGAACAATCCACTGTTGCCTTTCGACTAAATGAGTAAACGTGGTTTATAGTGGTAGGCCTAAGATTAGACATGTACGCCTGACATGATATAATAATGAAGCCTTGTCACTCATGCCAGTTACCATTCAGTTCAAAATTCCTAGTTCTTTGGGGAGAATATGAACGAGAATATTTGGCAATCAAAATTATTTCAATAAGGATTTTATTGAGACTGAATCAAAAACAAAATAAGCCCCTCGCCTTTGTGGTCGAGGTCTAGGACTGGGCCTAGTTTGCACCTGTCTTATACCATATATGCGTATTTAGCCTCAAAAAGAACATCCCCCCCCCAAATCGTGAGCCTATACCATAGGTAGAAAACATTAAAAAAAAAGAAAGAAAAATACTCACTGAATCACAGAAATTTTATTAAAAAAAAGAGTGATTATTTTTATTTTTTAATAAATTTAGAAAGAAAGGAAAACAAACACTTTAAGGTACTCCTATTTGTCTTTAATTTGCTCTATTTCTGTTCCTATTTCGAGGAAGAATTTGGTAATAAAAGTTCAAGTGATTTGCTTAACAAACGTAATAGTTATGTACATTTTTAACTTTTAGTAAAAATAGACCAAAAATACATTTAAAGAACTTTAAAATATTTGCCCACTTTATTAAATAATTTTAATTATTAGTTTATTTTTTTAAAAATAATCCAGCTATATGATAATTTTTCCTATCGTAAACGAATAATTTTGTGTAAACCAACATCACTGTAGGCATAATGTGAGAGCTCAAGATTATGAAATTTTCCGTCAGATGGCGTGGTAAAGTATGAGAAAATCTTTTGGTACTCTAGTGCAAGGGTGTCAAACTCGAGGCCCGCGGGCCACATGTGGCCCAAAACAAACATTTTTGTGGCTGGTTGATATATTGGCACACAATAATATGTAATGAATTATCAAAATTTTTCCCGAATTCGGAAAGATAGTAGCAGAGAAGAGATGGCAAGTGTCAGGACGTACATATTAAATTTTTCTAGTCCTTTTATATATGTTTAATACAATGTATTTTTTGAAATAAACCTACGCTTCTATGAATTTTGACTTACTTTGTGTCTCACCTCATGTTAAAACTTGTTTATTTCGGCAAAGTCAGTCTCTTTGAGTTTGATACTCTTGCTCTAGTGCCTCACAAGAACAGATAAAATCAGGACTCACGCACAGTCTAATAACTCTACTCAAATATAGCCATCTACGAAGCTCAATATTTTAACCTCAGGGATATTGCGCGGACCGTGAACTGAATTATTATATTTCAAGTATCTTAATGAAACAGAAAATGGAGAAAAAATCTTTTAAAAAGGCTTTGAATAAAGAGGGAAATACGCAAATTAATTAAATTGTTAGTAATTAGTAATCTGAGGATCACACAAAAGGAGGAAAAAAAGGGAAGGAAAATATTAAAAAAGTTTAAAAACACGAGAATCAAAGCGATAAAAAGAAAAGGGGAATAAATAAAAAGGGAACGAAATAAATACTTTTTAAAATTTTTTTAATGATCTCGATTACTTCTTAAGGTCTAATTGCTTTACCAAGACTTGAACATTCAAAAGGAACGAAGTTTAAGCATTATACTTTTACTATACAAAAAATGAGTACTCCCATAACTAAACGATTCAAAATCAGCTAACACTAAGGATAAAAATCGTGTATCTTTGAGTTCAAAAATGCACTACAAGCTGAAATAATTTCTAAATTTATAGAGAAACACGTGCGCTTTTCTTCAATAATTCTGTTCAAGAAAATATTAAATATGCTCTTTGGAAATTAAAATAATTTTATAGCACATATTAACCCTGTCGTGGGCCTATGGAAGTTTACTTCCTACCTACATGATCTTACAAAATACACCTGCGAGAAGCGCAAAATCCATTATAATATGTTGGCCTTGCTAGTATAACGATGGGAAGCCTAATTCCTGCTTCAGTTTTGTGCCACTGCACATAATCCAGTAATTATGGCATCTGTAAATCGGAAAAAAATAAAGTACCTTGTTCAAAAGCTGTCATTTTATATCGATGACATTGAAAAGGTTGATCGCTTCGATCAAAGAAAAGAAAGATACCAAATAAGAGGAGTATCTGAAAAATGGTGGCATCGTACCTTTTATTTTTTTACTAACTTTGCCATCCTATATAATTTCATACTGTGGCAAGTGAACAAAAGAAGTAGTTTAAACCAGTAGCATTCCGTATAGTATTAGCAGGTCAGCCAATTCTATATATTCCTCAAGAAAAAAAGAAAGGACGTCCTGCTAGCTTCCCAGGAAAGAAATGTTTAGTTCTCCGAATGCTGTGCATCTAGCCAGTGTGGGAAATCATATGCCAAAGATAGTTTCCAACTATAAACGATTGGATTGCAACATGTGCTTCTCGTCTTTTCATGCCAAATAATCACCATTAAATTTAATATTCTTTATGACGGTGAAGGGTTACTTGGGAAGTATTCTTCCCACGCCTAAAATTTAAATTGAAACTTAAAATTTGGCAACATAGAATGCATTGCTTAATTATTAATAAAACATAAGAAAACGGCAAGAAATTCAAAAGAGAAATAAATGGTTCAGGAAAGGGTTACATTTTCTGATCCTTAGTGAAACCTGTTTTTGAAATTTTGAATAAATTACTTGTACATATTCCACATTTGCTGTTTTTTCAAAAAAATGTTAAAAATAGTCCATGCATTAAGTTTCGTACACTTCACTTAAAGTTCCAATAGTAGCCGGTGCCTACAGTAGCCTGGTTGTCACGGTAACGGACTTAGGACCGGCGTGCGTGACATGAGTTCAAGCCTAGTGCCACTGAATATCTGCAGTGTACGGGAGCAATGTTCGTTAAGGTATCCGACTACTTGCGACAACTTTTCTTTGAGAAAATGGAGATACGAAGATTTTTTTTTGATTTTTAGATTTATTTAGTATATTTTAGGGGAAAAAAACGTAAAATTTGAAACAGAAAAAAATTATCATTATTAAAAGGGGAAAAAACTGGTGAAAATGTAGAAAAATTACATAAACGGGGCCCGCTCTGTACAAAAACTTTTTGAACAAATTCTCAATTCTTCAATTTTAATGTGTTACTTTGTTATTCATGTTTGAAAGAACCTTGAGGATAATAGATATTTTAATTTTTACAAAAACTAGAGCACTTTCTATCTTAGTGACTATATGAAATTGCTTAAAAAACAGTGATTATATTCACATAAAGGACTGTAAATTATGAAATAAAACAGTGATTGATAAATATGAAGGTCAAAACACTTCTACTGTTATACAAAATATTCACACCAAATTTCAGCAAATTATTTTCAAAACTTTTTGAGCAATCACTGTCCTCGTTTGAGTTTTCCGAAAAAAACTCATTTCGAGTAAAACGCATTTTAAAATTTGACATCTTGTGCTAAGTTATGGCATCTTCTTTTATTAAAACACTTGTAGTTTTTGTTCTAGTGGATGGAAATAAAATGCTTGGTATTTTTATTAAGCAAATAAGATTGTCTATAAAATAAAATCATAAAAAACAATTGCCAATTTTTCAAAAAAATCATGATTTTAGGGTAGTCGGATATCTTAAATCTGTCAAGAGCTCAAAAGGTAGATAGGAGAAGGAGTGCCAGCTCAGTTGTTGTCCTCGCCACTTGATCATGACTCAAAATTATGAGGCCGGTCGTCAGATGCCCTCGAGTAGCTGAACAGTGTGATTTAATATCCGCTCACTCACTCAATATTGGAACCGCTTTCTGCAATTCTAAATAAGATTTTTTTTCAATACACTGAGTGTTTTTATTAGAGAATAAATACGTTTAATCTTTTTGGCATCATATTAACGTTAGCTGTTATCATCTATAGGCAGTAAAAATAAATTAATTTATGAGGAGGCTTTAAATTAATAATTAAAACTCAACTTACACTTTAATTCAAAATAAATACTCATACATACATGAATAAATTAATAAAATGCATCCAGGGAGAATATATTCAAGAGAAGTAAAGCGGAAATTGAGATAAAGTTTTAAGTGGAAATGATGATTATTCTTAAAAAGAGTCTGTTGAAATTTTATGGTTCGGTAAGAAAAGCAAGCATCACACATACCTTCTGCCCTTATGAACAATTATAACTGCAGAAAAATAGCACTCATCTCATACTTAAAACAGACAAATATGTGATGAAATATCTCAAAATCGAATAACTCTCGGTAACCATTGGATTTCTATGCAATTAAAAGTTTTCTTGAATTTAAAATATATTATTCACTGGTGTATATTTTACTCGCAAATAAACACTTAAAATCCTTTTAAAAAGTCCACACATTTAAAATTTACGACAGTAGAGTCCAGATAACTTGGCTCTCGATAACCCGGCAGTCCGGATAACTCGGCCGCACCCTTGAAGTTGAAAAAAAATCTCAGGGCAGAAATTATTGTCATCCGGCATTATACAAGATGCAGAAATTATGGCCGATGTCATGGTTAATGAAAAAATGCCGGAAAATGATGATGTTAAAGTTGATGACACCGTACTAACTCTTAAAATAACACATAGTGAGGGACTAAAGCCTGACAAAACCGTACAACCGTGCGTCGGTAATGGACTTACTGTTTCTTCGTTGTCTTCATGATGAAGCAGCAAAATGCGGAGTGTACACAACACGGAATAAGAAACACAACAGGACATCACACATTTCCTTAAAAATAGAAGCCAATTTTTGCAAAGTCGTCTGCTTGATTTCCGTTACAGATAGCTCTATGCTTCCATAAGGTATTTTTCTAAGGTATGCCTGATAAGGTAAATTACTGTGTACTTCGTATTCCTTAATTTTTTTCTCCATTGTAATCCTCCATTTTCATGTTGTAAATACTCTATAATTTCATAAAGTACGTACTTCTCCTTTGTTTAATTGTATTTGTGTAGTTTATTTTCAGTAGCATTCTCAAACAATCAACGCATACTAATGCAGCGCAATATTTTCTGTGTAAACACTCGTACTTATTCTTCATTAACCCCATTCTCGATAGCCGGCATTTTCACAAATTCGGCCACCCTTAGGTCAACATTAGTCCGCTGTTTCAGGACTCAATTGTACTTGGTTTTCAAAATTAATTGCAGGCGCATTTAAAGCATTTGAATAACTTAGAAAAGTTGCGTAGGAACGAAAGTCTAAAGGAAAGGAAATTATAAAATTTTGTGATTTTTTATAAATATAAACTTCTATTAAATGTTTTACTAAAGACGATGTTTCTGGCATTATAATTTGAATGGTTCATATCTATCATTTAATTTACAATAGAGTATAGCCAAGAAAATCACTTAAAAAGAATAGATAAAGAAAACGCTGCTTTAATTTAACTTTCCTTTTGAGTTTTATACTGTCAGAAAATATTTTTTTAATACCAATACTATATATATATATATATATATATATATATATATATATATATATATATATATATTGAAATTGTATTAACTATAAGTTATAATATACATTTTGTAGTACAAGTACTATTTGCCCAAATGTCTTTGTAAAAACTGTTAAATAATTTTAAAAAAAATCAGAACACACCATTATAAATTACATTTTTTTTCAATGAAAAATACAAATCGCATTCCTACATTATTAATTTTAAATATCATGAATCATACCACAGTACTTCGAAAATAAAATCAGATTTAATATTTGATTTTTTTTAGATTAATTGATGGTTTTCTCCTTCTCAAATACATTTTTAAAATTATTATAAAAATGACTTATAAATTAAGTCCTACAACTTTACAATAACACGTTTATCACAATTTTTTCATTAATTATATTTTCAAATTTTGGAATCATTTAATGTCATTTAAATTAGAGTTTTATGCATAATATATTTAAAGTGTAAACATCAAGGAACTGATGAACTTACCGTAACGTTTCCAAATTATTTAAGTATCGTTGGTATTTCATAATTAATTGTTTCAACTCGCTTACTTTATTTGAAATTGAATTACTAGAATTAATAATATTTTATCTTCTCTCTCTCTCTCTGAATAATACAAACATTTCAAATTAAATTAATTTTAGTGTTCCAAACACGTGATTATAATAATATTAGCTTCTAATCTATATGCGTGGAATAAATAATGATGATGATGATGATCTCATCACGGGATGCCTTTTATATTCAAGAGTATGAAAGCTATTTAATGCTGAGAAAGCTTTATAATGAGATTTCAGAAATATAAAAGCTATTCTTTATAACGTATTAATTTTATCTACAAGATTTTTTTAAGATACAATTTTAAATAAAATGCAAATATAAAAACAATTAAATGGATGACCTAAAACAAAAGTAATTCGTTAATAAGGAAAAGTTATGTTTTGCAAAAGAATAAACATCCTTAAAATTTCCTTTAATGTGTGTATTTCTTAACTTTAATTTAATTAAACCCTGCAAGGAAAAAAATCAAAAAACTTTTACAAATAATATAGGTGAAAAATAATACGAGGGAGGTGTGAACATATTCAAAAGTCGAAAACAAAAGTTTATTTTAAAAAATTATTAATTTATACCGAAAGTAAACTAACAAAATAGGATCTGACATAAGAAAAAAATAAATACACATTTTCACTGATATAATATACTTATACATGTATCAGTACTATACACACAATGTAATTTATAATTAATTTACCAATGACCCCATAGGGCTTGTCATATGTAAAATTATATACAAAAATTAACACTCATCTTCATAATGTGTACCGTTTATAATTAATCCCTCTACTGCCGGTTGAAATTTAGGGGATTCACTCCTCAATGCCCTCGAGGCGCGTGTATGTGATGTATTGGGGGTGGGGGAGAGAAATGGAATAAATATATAAAAGCAAAAAAAATCATTCGTTAACACTGCCCATTTCCTTTTATTGCATTCCAAAGCCTTCAGAATAATTTTATGGATCAGAAGAGATCGTACTTCGGAAATACGTATATATACGTCCGGGACAGTTAATACTTTGGCTGAGTGAGACGTTTCTATACGCCGGTGACACTTAAGAGGTTAAAGTCGTATTCTTGCTTTTGTGTCAAAGTATAGTATTATTGATTTCAATACACTGCTATTGTATGAGGGGGGCGCGATGAAAATGATGATAGAATATTGGGTCGCAAAAATATTGAAACTTTGAGAAGCACTGACTTCGGTGGATCGAGGTTATACAAAGGAAAAGAAATATTATTAATAAAATCCTACTTGTGTGCGTAAGAAGTGTTTCTGTGTTATGGAGCTTAGGAGAAAGTACTTAAAAAATAATATATCAAAAATTTAATATTGCCTCAAAGTGGTTAAATATTCGAAAAAACAGAAATAATATTTTTGGTCAAATGATTTTAGACTGAAAATAAAAATAAAAATACTTTTCGACTACAAAAATAACAGACAATGGTGATTATTGATAAAGGAGCATTGAGCGACGACCAATACAAAATATACATCTTAATATTTCATAAACCCAGTCCCATCTCCCTGCATCGTGGAATCAGTACAATCCAAACTTTTTCCATTTTCCTCTTTATCGTGCACTGCAATAACGAGAGTAGGTTTTTCTTAACAATTTGATATTTAAGAAGCTGTTAAATCTACCTGATGTGTGTTTACTTGTTACTATTTAGTAGGGATCCTCTCATCACAATAAATGTTAAAAAATACTACACTGCTGTCCACACAAAATGCAACACCAGGATGGACTCGGGATATCACAACGAAATTTATTTGGCAGATAACATGTTGAACAAAGATAAAAAAAATAAAATTACAGCCTCTTGTGACGTATGGATAATAACAAATTCAGTAGAGTGTAGCCGCCATTGGTAACCATAACCGCTGGCACACGCCTCGGCATGAAATCAAAAGAGGCGTTGGATGTATGCTTGGGGTACAGCAGTCTATGCGGCTTCCATATATTACCAAGGTCGATCGGATGTAGCAACAGAGGGGGAGGGGGTCATCCCGTGCCAGTAGATGTTCAAACAAGAACCACACGTTTTCGATTCGTGATACATCGGGATAATAAGCACGCCAAGCAAGCAATTCAATCTGATGTATAAAGAAGAACTCATAAACATTGCCTGCTACGTGTGGTCTCGTATTATCCAAATATAAAATAGCTGATTGCAAGCACTGAATGGATGGATGCAACAGGGACTCCAGCGTCTCAGTGCTGATGCAGTGCTGATTGTTCAGTAAAGGCCGGCAATGCGTACTAGAGGGAAGCGGCAGTGAAATATACCACCCCAAACCATGTACTGGGTGCAGGACTAGTGTAGCGATGAATAACGCAACAGTTCAGCAACCTTTCACCACTGTGTCTCCGAACTTGAATCAGACCATCGTGATGCTGAAATCAGAAGCTAGATTCGTCAGTGACAACCATTCAGTTCCATTCCGTTGACCAAAGCTGTCGTTCATCACACCTTTGGCGGAGCAAATGCCTGTGGTTTCCAGTCAAGTTAAACGAAACGTCTTGCAGATATACCACTCTGCTGCAAAAGGCTTTGAATGGTACGAGCGGACTCCGTATGATGCGTAAAAGACTGAATCTGTTGTGCTATGGTTCGTGATGTGGCTGCGTTATCCATCACTGCCATGCGCACAATTCGCCTATTGTCATAAGCAGTGGCACAATGAGGTGTGTTTGATCGGCCGCATTGATTCGTCGTTTCCTCTTGCATCCAGCGATGACAGATCCATATCAGTTGCTTGGTTTTGTTCAACACGTTGACCGATTTCTATGAAGGATAATCCGCAATCTCGATAGGATACTATTCTTTCTCGATCGAATTCAGAAACTTGGTCAAAAGACGCTCAATGTCTTCCACGGGGGATAGGTAAACAACTTTCGCAAAAAAAAAACGCACGGAAAAATATTTTCCGTACTTAAAATCGCCAACGCTGGACATCATTGGGAAAATGGAACGCAAAGCGTTCCTCCGTCCCATACTGCAGTATTTGGGCTCTGATGTTGAGGGGCCTTGATTGAGTCAGTATCCTGATTGGTGGAGGTGGAAGGAGAAAGTGGGAGTGGCTAAGCTGGCTGGTTTCAGCGGCATCAAGAATGTTCAAAGTTCATGCGAAGCAGACGAGAGAGACTCGTCTGCTATTGGTCGTCAGGGATCAGTGAGCAAACACTCTATTGGCTGTCCTGGTGTTACTTCAAATCGCCAATTTGTTGTCCCTTTATATATTCACTTGTGTGTGGCGCCACGGTCACCCGTGATGTGCGTCTGCGCTATAATGTTAATGATTTGCATATTTCATCGCCGAAAACGCTTGATGTAAATTTCACGCGGTTTGCAGGCTTCCATCAAAGTGTTGCATTTTGTGTGGCGAGCAATGTAAAATACCTTTATTAGAATGTGTGTGTGCCCCTATTACTTAAACCTATTACTATAAAAACTCAAATATGTAAAATTTCATTCCCCTTGTGGCTGTTTTTAACATAATTTTTTTTATTTTATATTTTTTTTTTGCCTTCCTCTATATACCAGAAAATATTTTTCCCGCTAAGGTAGATTATGAAATTTAGGGAAAAAAACATTTCGATCCACCCTAATATATAAAGAAATTTTACTACATTGATGTAAAAAATGTGCTCTTAAGTCTGCTTGCTTCATAACTTCCGTATATTTGCGCAATACGTTGCTGCATTGTACATAACATTCCATTTCTGTCCACTCGAGCATTTCACAAAAAGTTCAAAAACAGAAAGTAAGAGATTTAGAATTTATTCTGAAAAAAAAAGGAATGTAGTATACGGGTGAATCGCTTCGTCTTCGAAATTGTCAACGGATGTGAATTTTCTGGAAAGGTAGTTTCAAGGACATTCCGGATATATATGAAATTCTGGAAAGAGACACAGACTGGAAGTAAGGCAAAGACCTGCCAATTTCGAGTAACTTATACATGTGATTTGAAATCCATAATAGCCGATAAGACGTAAAGTTATTTTTATTTTTATTTCCTTTGCAAGAATATGCGTTACGTATTAAATATTATAAGAAAATAATATAACTACGTAAGAACTCTCTTTTTAAAATTAACTTTTCAATCATATAAAAGTCATTTTTTATATTGTAACAGTTTTTCAAAGTAAGCATACTTATTTTTTTTAACAATTAGTAAACATTAAGACTTAGGAACTTAAACCAATCCTTTCGCGACTTTAAAGGATTTATTTCCCCCTATTACTAAAAATGGTGATTGAAGTATTTAATAATAAAGTAATCCACATCTTTTATGCAGAATATCAAGAAAGAGTGTATTTCAAACGAAGTTACGTAAACGGAAACGTTTAGAAGAAAAAAGTTTTGTCAAATCACTTAGAGCCAATGATAAAACATTAACGGGTTATATATTTTCTTCCGTGGCCGCGGTAGCCTAGTGATGAAGGCATCGTATCGTGGCTAGCGTGTCATGAGTTCGAGCCCAGTACCACAAAAGTCTCCCCGTGTAGGGGTGTGATGCATGTTAAATCTGTCATGAGCTCTGACGTCCTCAGGTTGGTGTGGCAGTTAGGAGAGGGGGTGTCAGCTAAGGTGTCGTCCTTATCACTTTGCCATGGTTTAAATTTACAAGGTCCGTCATAAAAAGCCCTCGTGTAGCTTAGCAGTGTGCCGTTAACTTTCACTGACTCATTATCAATATTTTTTTTTCCTTATAACACTTTTTTACTGTGTTTTCTAACATTTTTTGTTATTTGGTAAGTATAATCGTGTACAGCTAAAAAGAGTATATTTGAAGAATAACTGAAGAAAATGCCTAATAAAACTGTGCATTGATTCAAACTAAATTTATTGTTATGATTTTTATTTATTTTAAATCTAAACTAATTAAATTAAACAGTTACTTTCTAAAATTTACGTATAACAACCTTCTGATCTTGACAGGGTTAAAACATATTTAAAAACTAATTAAAGTACTTGTGACAGAAAATGTGTAATAATAGAAAAATCTGAATAAATATTACTATCCTTAATAAAAGAAAAAAATTAAAGAACTCATTCTTAATTAAAAGTATTTCAAACAATTATTAAAATGAACTTAGGTACGTGTAGTAGCATACTTTTTGGATTTACTATTGTTTTTGTTTCATGGTTGTTCCTCAAAACTGTTCAATATCAAATATTTCGTAGGCCTTGAAATACTCAACAATCTTATTTCTTTTTTCAAAAATACTTGAAGAAAACAAGAATACTTTGAAAACTTCAATTTATCAATGTAAATCACAAAATTCAAGTCATTTGTTAAATAATTTAGCAGAAAAAGTGGATAACTTTGGAAATTTATCTGTAAAATATTAAAAGCATTTCATCATTAAGCACAATTAATTCTTCGTTGCAGCGGAAGAAGAATGGGATCTCTATTTTAAAGCCTCTCTAACTAAGAATGTTTCTAGACTTTTTCTTTACTCTACAATTAGATCTCACTAGCTTTTACAAAAATTACATTTGTCGTAATGAACTTACTTCCTCTGTCAGTTGTTTTATAGTGAGTACGTGCCCAGATCAAC
The DNA here is from genome assembly GCA_019973935.1 of Trichonephila clavipes. NCBI lineage: Eukaryota > Metazoa > Arthropoda > Arachnida > Araneae > Nephilidae > Trichonephila > Trichonephila clavipes. The sequence continues at coordinate 5,997 of BMAU01005313.1, read as the reverse complement.
TGCATTTGTTACCTCTAATTTATTTATGTTCTTACATAAAAGGACTGTGTCGTTCAATGGGAACTGTTTTCGGACAACAGCATAATCAGCGGATGGAAGTTTGTTAGGTTCAGCAGAATAAAAAGACGAAAAACAAATAAATGAAATTAAATAATTTTCATTAAAAATTTTTTTTTTGGTCGAGGATAAATTTATTTTTTATTTTATACGTTTCGACTTTAGACAGCCATACACATCTCCAATAAGAAGATACTGTAGAACAGTATTAATCTTTAGTGATGAAATAAAAATATTTTGCTAACGTTTAAATCAATAAGCTTTTACCACTTGAAAAAAATCGACGGTACATCTGAACTAAATGGACACAAACATTTATTGTAATACAAACAAAAAACGTAAGGTATTCGAACAAATTCGGTGAACTATTTTTAAAAATATAGCGTACCAAAAGATGATAAATGCTTCTAACCAATTGATACTTATAAATATTAATATTTCGCTACAGTAAAATTTAAAATAAGTATCTAAATTTTACAAACATCCCAATTATGAGAAGATTTAGCAATTTTTAAAATGTCTTAGAAAAATATAATCAATGGCTTAGTACCAATAAAAGTATTACTAAAATAAATTGCATGCATTTTTATAGGAAATGCAATAAAATATTTTAATACTATATTAAAATACAAAACATTTAGTGTTAATCGAATATGTGACATATTTAAGAAGAAATTTGATATATTTAAGAAACTATTATTAAAATTAAAAAAACGGGCCGTAGCTCAAAACGTATTCATACAGGAAACATATTCGTAGATTCCTTAGAGAAACTAATAAAAGTATTATATATATATGGGAAAATGACTACAACCTAAGGATGATAAATGATTTATTTAACAAGATGAAATATCTAGATTATATATATATATATACTGAACAGCAAAGGAGAACGTCTTTCTCCTACGTCAGTGCTTCTCAAACTGTGGGGCGCGCCCCCTGGGGGCGCGCGATAACCCTTCGAGGGGGGCGCGAGCATCTTGAAAATATAAAAGGCTTAAAAAATTATTTTTTGGAATGAAGTAAAACAAAATGCTTTCTGACAAAATAAAAAATACACATTTTTACACTGATATAAATTATGTATATCATCTGGTTTTCCACTTTCAAAAGATTCCAAAACGCTCATTAGCTATCTTTGATCCCAAAACTAAATAAAAAAGATATTTTGTTTGCTTTGCTGTAATCCCGCGATGAGAGATTTTTTTATTACGTTTCTTGTAACCTCTAGAATAGTACTTTTGATTATCATCTCTTTGACCTTCAAACTTACTGGTATGCTTAACTCTGTCTACTTTTCTTTCGGGGAAGTTGTAAATAATATTTTTCTGTTGCTTTTTCCCCCATGTAAATGAGTTTTATGATGTATGGATAAGCATATTGAGCACTTTGAAGGATTAATTGTCCAAGATGTATTTTTATGAGTAATCTGAAATTGCATTATAAAAAACGTTTTACACAATTATTTTTTTATAACTGACATCGATGTTTTTGTATCGAATACATTTTTTTCATGGGAGCGGTCGCATGAGGCGCTGAATCACTCCAAATTCTGGTAAAATTGTTTATTCGTTAACAGTTTCTTGACAGTATCCTCCGATATGACAGTCTTAATGGAAACTAAAATGAATTTGTCACATTTATGCCTCTTTTTTGAAAGTGGCAAACGGTTTTTTACAATCAAGGTACTTGTTTTGATCGAGTTCCCTTCACGACCACTTTTGTTCAGAAATATTTTCTATGAATATGCTATACTTTCCCCTACGATTAACTTTGTGGTTTTAATTGCTGTGTTGTACAACTTATTATGGTTTATAAATGTAAATGAGCAGAATATAAAAAAATGGGCATCTGTGATCTCTATTGAAGGAAGATGAAACTGATCAAGCAATTGAAGAACCTGATGAAATAATGCATATTAATCGTGATAGCGAAAGTAAATATGACAAAAGTGATAGACATGAAACGTTTGAGTTGAATTGTAATTTTCAAATGCTGCCCTAAAGAACTCTATCAAGAAAATTAAGATATCAAGAAAACTAAGAAGCCATAAATGTAACACTTCGCCTTGTCAAAAAGACACAAGCAAGAAAAGGTTACACATGCTATTAGTAGATCATCGAAGAATAGCAAAATTACAATAACGTGAGCAAAATATGACAGTTTTGATTGCAAATAACGTTCTTGTATTGTTAGTGAAAAGTGTCTGTGATTTATGTTCTTTATTAAGGTCACGCACATTTGGAACGGTTTCTTTGATGATTTGAGAAAAAATCCAATAAAACTAAAGAAAAATGAAAAAGTCCTTTAAAGTAGGTAAGTATATTTTCTCTTAGTTAAATTATTCACTGCAATTTTGTGATTTTTATCGAGCACAGAAAAAATAATTATAAAAAAAAAAAGGATTGGGGTGACTTGGTGAAGTGATCGCGCGACCATTAACGTTAGTGTGGAGTGGGCGCCTGCTTCCGGGTTAAAACATTTTGAAGGTTTCTCGCTGTAAATATTAAAAATAACACAATTATTCTTCATTGGAATTTTTCATTCGTTTTCCTTATTTAATATTAATTCTAAATGCTAATTCTGTGAGGCTTAAAATTACAGTTCGTTTTAAACTATTTATAATAAGAGCATTCATTTAAAAAATCATTTTATATTTTTGTATGCATTGTTGTGCACTTGGTTTTACTCTTCTTACAATTAAGCTATTATATCAAGAATAATGTATTATTTTTTAAAAAATAATCGCAGAACGGGTACTTCAGCCAGTGTACTTAAAAATGTATCAGTACTGCACAATGTATTTTATAACTAATTTATTAATACTAATTTAAGAGCAAGTTTAATTATTATTAGTGACTTCCATGAGCTTGGCTTGCAGAGCAAAGGTTTTCAAATGAAGGCTTAATATTAGAAATTGACACTCTGAGTTCTTTTTCTATATTTAGAAACGGTAAAAGTATACGAAATGCTTTTGTTTTCAGTTCAGAAAATTCATCATCTACTTCTGCCCAAAATTGAAAGAGAGTTTTATTACAAAATTGTCTTTTAATTTCGCCACTAGATGTGAAATCTATGAAACTTTCTTCTTCGGTAGTGGAGAGCCCTTCTGGGGTATTTTGAAATGGATCTCTCTCTCACACACACACCCATTCGTAACTTGCTATCAAGTTGTCCTCAGCAAAAAAATATTTTTTAAAATTTTTTGCTAACATAGCTAAATGATATTCAATAGTTTTATAAACAACTTCCACATGTTGTTCTTCGGTTTTGTAAGTTTTTACACATTTATCCGCATTTTCAAACATTTCTAGGTTTTTTTGCTTTAAATTTCGGCTCCATAATTCTAATTTTCTACAAAAAGCATTAATTTTATCACTCGTGTCAAACATATGTACATTTGATCCTTGAAGTTGAAGATTCAATATATTTAATTTCTCAAATATATCGACTAAGTAGCTCAACTTCATCAGAAATAAACCATCTCGAAATTTCCCAGCTTCCGGTAGGTTTTCCTCTTCTAGAAAAATGGTAATTTCATTTCTTAATTCATAAACACGTTGTAAAAATTTCCCGCGTGATAATCATCTTGCTTCACAATAAAATAGCAATGATGAATGCACTGCGCCCATGTCTTTGCAAAGTCCAGAAAAGATTCTTGATTTTAGGGAGGTCTCATTTTTATGTAATTTACTACAGTCACAACTGTCATTAGCACAATATTCAGACCAGGACTAATTTCTTTGGAAGCCAGAGCTTCTCTGTGGATCATACAATGTGTCCAGATGCACAGTGGAGATTTTTGTTTCACAAGTGCTTGTATACTTTTAAATCTTCCTGACATTGTACGAGCACCATCGGTGCATATTCCGACACAATTTTTCCACTCTATATTTGCCTCGTTTAAAAAATCATTTAAAATATCAAATAATGCTATTGCTGTTGCTTTAAGTTTTATTGGTTTACAAAAAAATAGTTCTTCTACCGCTGACATACCATCTCAAAATCGAACATACGCAATGAAATGAGCATCTTTATTGCTATGTGTTGCCTCGTCAAGCTGAATTGAAAACAATTTATCACGCAACTTACCGAAAAGCTGTTGCTCTACATCTTCAGCGATATCATCAATTCGACGGGAAACAGTATCATTTGATAAGGGTATGGACTGCAACTCTTTGGCAAAATTGTCTCCAAACATAGTTTCTACAATCTCAATTGCTGCAGGCAAAATAAGCTCTTCGGCAATAGTGTGAGGCTTTTTACATCTGGCTATTTTATATGATACTTTGTAAGAAGTAAGTAAAGCTTTTTCATTCACTTTTTTCATTCACTGACAAAGTTTTTTTAAAAATGTTTTTTGTTTTCCATATGATTTTAATTTTGATTCAAAGAACTCTCGAGGTTTGTTAATGTACTCACCATGAAGCGTTTCGAAATGTCTTTTAAGTTTATAAGGTTTCATACTGTCTGCTGCCAATATTTTTGAGCAAATAACACACAGGGGCTTTTCTTCTCTCCATTTACTTCAGTAATGGTAAATCCAAAATTCAAGTATTCTAGAGAATATTTCCTTGATTTAATTTTCGGAACTATGCTCGTCTGTGCACTTGTTGATGCTTTATTATCGTCGAATGTTCGCTTACAACTTAAAAATTTATCCATGATTTTTTTTGTTCCAATTTTCTGCAGTAATACTTAATAGTGTGAATTACAACTAACGCGCAAATAATAAAATGTACATTCAAGATAGATTTGGTAGCTATAGAAGCATCGAATGGACCAAGACTGATTGGAATTGTACGAGGTACAGCATTATTACATGTTTTGCGCAGACGTCCGATAGTTTGGCCAGAATCACGCAGATGCTCGCGAGAATGCCAGATGTGATGGATATGAGAGAGCGCAACATAAAGTAGACTATTTTTCAATTTCTACTATAAGTTCACTCTCTCATATATATCTTGTTCAAATTTTCAAGCGTTGATAAAATACTTTCTATTCAGTCATTCAAGTTCAAATACATTTTTTAAAACTTGTAGTGGGTGACACTTCATGTTAATACAGTTCTTTCAAATTTTAATTCATTAATTAAATTAAAAAAAATGAATAAATAGTAACAAACAAAAATTATAGTCCGAAAGCATTTATAGAAAGGAAAACTTTTCGTGCTGTCCCCTGTAACGCAATGGATAGCGCGCTGGGCTTCTAATCTGAAGGACGGTAGTTCGAATTCCATCCGAGATGGCCTAATTTCTAAGAATGTGTGTGATTTCTTCTTTACTTTACTATTTTCTTACACTAATTAAATTTAATTAATGAATAAATAGTAACGAAAAAGAATATTCCAATACCCCATATATAGAAAAGAAAAGGAAAAATTGAAAGGAAAATCGCTTTCTCTTTTTGTCGCTTAACATTGTGATTCTGTCATATGTATTACATATTTGTATTAATTGAAACTATTTAATAGAAAGTAACTAAAATAAGTTTTCCTTTGTTGGCCTAAGTAGGAATTGACTTAAAATTTATTTTTTATATTACTTGTTCTAATGACATTTGTACTTTTAGAAATGCATGATGGACGAAATAAATTTTTAATTAAATGTCATTTTGAAATCTGTCCCAATTTAAAAAATGAGAAAGGAAAAATAACATAACATTATAATTATTACTTAAAAAGTAATTTGCTTAAAATATATATTATATAAAAGTAACGTATACAAAATTTAATACTCAAAGTGCATTATTATTGCATTCAATACATTATTAATGGGGGGGTGATGAAAATTATGATTGAAAATTGGGTCGCCAGTAGTGAAAGTTTTAGAAGCACTGTCCTAATTTATTTATTTTGCAAAAAGTAGTATACAAACTGTAATACTTATGCTATTAATTTGTATGGTTTATAATTAAGATCGCGTATAGTAGCTTTAGCGT